>JACCIC010000225.1:652500-837568 GCA_018907035.1 Sycobia sp. Sy_11 | reverse complement strand
GTGAAATTTTTAAATCATTTAATGTAAATATGACGAAATAACATATTTGTCTTCCCGTGACTCGTAATTGCCCTTGTATCTGATAATAATAATCATGAGATTTTTTGAGGAAAGGTTAATTTTTTTTAAAATCAAAAGCTTTTGAAATGTAAAGAGTCCTCTTTCGGATAGCATCTTCGACCGATAAATCTCTCCCTGTGTATGGTGACTTTATTTCAACAATTGCAATCCTCACCAATAAGTCCATCTGGTGTAGCTCCTATTCCAAGTGTCTCTTTATCCAAAAATAAACCACAAGGCCGAACATCATATCCTTTACTTATTAGAATATTTACCGCAATTTTTTCCATCGCTATACCGTAATTCATTGCTGGAGAGATTATCGTTTTGGGATAAAGAATATCCTCTACAATACCTTTACAGGATGTTTTCTGGTTTTTTCTTACAAATTTTACCCATTTTCGATGCTGTAATTAGCCATTTCCTAATAGTTCTCCATTCACTGCAATTGCTTTGGCCCCGTGTTCTCTTTTCAATATCGCCTCTTTCTTTGCGCCAATTATCGAGAATTTTATAGTGGGCGAACACTTCCTTTTGAAATGATTCATTATTCATATCGGGTTGGTAAGCATTGATGCCATAGGATTCATCACTCTTTTGATTTTTTTATTTTTCTGTTTGGCTGGAATCTTTTTTTTGTGTCTTGCAGCTCTTATCATATTTAAGTGCGCTCTTTTCTGCTGTACTGCTTTTCCAATAGCGGGGACGATTTTGCCACTTGCTTCACAAATCGCTGATATAGTGTTTTCCGCATTAGTTGACACACAAGCTAAATGGCATCTACATTTATAAGAGTTTGTTTTAGCATAATGAATTCGTTTTGCACCAATATATTTTGCGATAAATGCGTTAAAACTTTCAGCTCGATTTGTTGTGAAATTACATAATAAACTTTCTGCATTGCTTATTGCCCTGTGAATGCACATTTTTATGTCGTCGAAAAAATTCAATTTTTCAAGATCACCTACAATATTATTATAATTTTGTCCAAACAGGTTACATCCAAATACGTTGTGTTTACAATGACTATGATCGCCAAAAATATGGTAGGGTATTTTTTTAATATTTTGTCGAAGCTCTTTGCATTGCTGTTCAAATGGTTTTTGTTGTTGTACTATTCTGTTTACAGCTTCTGTAATAGTATCAATAATCCGTGGCGCACTTTTCTCAATTTCTTTTCTAACATTTTTAAAATGACCTTTCCCCTTATTTTTTGAAACATTTTTTATTTTGGTTGAAATATTTCGTTTAATGTGATTGCTGCAAAGTATATTCTTGACTTCGACACCATATTCTCCATAGGGATTACTTTTCAGAATAGAGCGATAATTACTACTGTCCCCATCACTAATTAAAACACGGTAAATTAAATTTTGCTTTTTGACACTTTGTTCAAACGCTTCAGTGACAGCGTCAGTTTCCATGGTAGTCGAGCTCGCATTACGCCCATGGTTTCTATGACAGCTGTGTTTTTTAATTTCTTTTTTTTTCGTAATCGCATTTTCGCAAGTCGCACAATACTTTTGTTTAACAATGATTTGTAAAACTTTTTGCGTATATTTGCCAATTATAACTACGCAGGCGGCTGGGGAATCATATCTACTATACATGTATGATCGTTTCATGTACGATCCATCAGCCTCTACCGTGGTGCACGGAATACCTTTGACAACATCACCCCTTTCGATTGCTAATTTTCTTTCTTCTTCAGCTGCTTTCGACATTTCTAATTCGGCTGCCTTTATAATCATGTCTGCAGCTTCTTCGTGGTACTTTTGCCAGCTTCTGTAATTCATACAATTGATATTACAAATTCCATAAAACTCTTGTAATTGTGAATGTCCTATTCCAATTGATAGACTTGCTATTACTGCTGCGACGTTTAAATCTAATTCTTTTTTATCATCAGGTACAGATCCAATTTTCACGGTGTAGTTACACATGTCGCACTTGAATGTGAATTTTTTCTTGATGCCAAATGTTTCAATAGCAATCATTTTAATATTTTCAAAGCTACATGAAAATAAAGAACTATGTTTGTCAAAGGCTTTGTGAAGTTGGCTAAACAACCAAGGAAAATTAATAATCATATTTTCATCAGGTTTTAGTAAATTTTGAATTCCTTCATTAAGCGGATCTCTGGAATATATAAGTTCATCACTCTGTTCAGAATTTGTATTATCTACTATTGTATTTACAGCAGTATTACTACATGCATTATCGCTCTCATTATTTATATTTTGTTCTGACACATTTGCTGTAGTATTGCAACAAGCATCATCGGCGTATACATTCATATCTGCTACTATCCTATTATCTGCATATTTAACTTCTATCTGAATTTCTCTTTTGTCATTATTTTCCAAGCCAATATTTGGAATTGTATTAACCACATTTTGTATTTCTTTTGCATCATTTTTAAATATTACACTGATTGCAGAAAATTGGTACTGCCCACTAAATGAACAATTTTCATTTTTTGGCATCATATATGAACTTAATCTTTCGATTAATTCATCAGTATTGTTTACTCTTATAAAACATGCTACACCATCAGGAACAATTTCACCATTTGGTCCTCGAGAATGAGAATCAAATAGGCCTATGATGCTATCCTTTATAATGAGGGCCACGGAAATTTCACTACACGTTAAAATACCACTTTTTCTGTTTTTTACGCATGTTGATAACAGATGTTGAACATTTGGCATCATTTCGTCACTGCAATCATTATACCAATGACCGTAAGTAATGCTCTCAATTTTAATGTGGCATTGATTATTACAAATATTGATGACTGGATGTAACTCTTCAGCACTTAAGTAATCTGTACACATCTCATTACTAGATACCGAACTCCGCATATAAATACTTGTCCGATAAAGCTCATCCCCACACACTAGAATGTTGTCTATCGTATCCGAAGTCCAAAATTCCGGATGTTTAATAGCAGTCATGCCTATTCCAGCTGCCGCCATAGCTGTGCATTGCCGACCTCTCGATTGTAAGGAGAATATTTCATTTGCTTGATTGAGAGTGCCTCGAATAATCGTATCACTATATTTCATGTGCTCATTGAAGTCTATTATTGAAGGTACATTGATGTTTTGTTCTCTATTTACTGTCAATAGTTTTCCGTCGAATAATGGTTCACATTCCTGCAATTCAACTTCTAACTTCTCCTTTCGTATTTTCATCCTATCATTAAAGAAATAAATTATGTAAAAATTTTATATTTTGCAAACAATAATGTTGAAAAGCAAAACACTGAATTAACAGATTGCACTAATAATACTGTTCTCATATTGTAATATATATATCACAGCATCCTAACAAAATTCAATCAGTATTATAAATTTGCAGCAAGTTTGCAGTAATTTTGTATTGTGAGATATCATCTCTGAATACAGCTATAGATATATAATACAATTTTCATATTTTATGTACAATAAAAACTAAAAATTCAAGTGTTGGAAAAGTGGTCATAATAGCTCCAAGAACATTATGCAATTTGTTATAATTAACTGTAAACATATATATATATAGTTATATGAATGCATATGAAAAAAATTAACATGACTATTGTATGATTTATATTTTTTTTAAATTGAAAAACAACTTCATATGAAGTAATGAATATAAAATTTATATATCATTCAGAAAATATGTTTTTCAGTCGTTAATCTTTGTATGTAACTAGACTATTCTGTAAAAGAAAACTTTTAAGGTATAATCTTAAAACAGAGCTGGATAGGAAATTGTTGGAAGCCGGAACGTAGACTATGCGTGAAAATTTATAGTGCTTATGTTATTTCTTTGTAATTTTTATATCTGGATGTAATAAACATCGTATAAGGCTTCAGAAGTTTCATCTAAAAGCAAGAACAACAAGTAAAGACGACATATTACAAATTTAATGTGTTGATATGCTCACAATCGAAAAGAACTTTATTTAATATTCAAGGTTATAAATTTCTCTAATAAATCTTTACTAGTCCAAATACACTCCTTAGTTACACATCTTAGTGTACAAACTTTGTTATGGGTAAAAATTGAAGACCTAAGAAGCCAATCCTTTTTTCGTAATCATAGAACTTACGTTTACATCTTTATAAGTATTTGAGTGAAGCAAACATACAATTCTTCATATGCTATACTAATAAAATGCTTTACACAACTAAATAGAATTTCGAGGGATGCTTCTAAGACAGTCGGCCTGTCATAAGAAAGTGGTTTAAAAGTCGTAAATAAGACTCATTGTATTGTACATATATTGTCATATAATATTAAACCGCTGCATATTGTTCCTTCGATACGGTCTCGAACGCTGATAGCCAGCTGTGTTCCAAGATTTCCTAACGTACTAAAAAACATAAAAAGCTACAACTCCGAAGAAAATCTAGAGATTAAGTTCAACGGTGAGTGTTGACAATATGATCTCTCAATTAGTCAATCATCGATGAACGTAGCAAAAATTACGAACTACCCGAACAGAAAACAAAAATTGTCGGGTGAGTATTTTGCTCTACTGACCATACATATAATATATTTTCATTACTTCCTATACTTTATTGTACTTCACATTGCATCGTTTAGTACTGCATGAAATTTTAAATGAAATTATATTTTCTTTTCAAAATTTATATCACGTTATAAATCAATAGATAAATGAAATGATTAGATTATCATTAAGTGTTTTAAAAAATATATGCCGGTATGTAGAGGCCACGTTCTTATGTAAAACAACAGCATCTTCAAAACAAATACTAAATATTTTATAAATTCTCGATAATTGTTGCCTGCCCATTTGCAGTAGCATATGAAGTATTTTTATATTCCGTAAGGTTTTCAAGGGAATAATAGAGTCCCAAAAAATTCCACGGGGAGGGGGGGAGCTAAAACTTTTTTACGTAATATTTAAAATTAGTAAAATTTTATTTTTAGTTATAATAAAAGAAGAACAAGAATGTAAACGAGTTCTGCGATTTTCTTAAGTGAACTGAGTAAACTATTGGGGCGATTACTTGCTGTGGAAGAATGGTTTTCATTCTTTAAGGAGGCAAGTAACTATGGCTGCTTGTGAGGCAGAAGTATTGTATGTGAAACATAGCATTGATAATGCTAACCAGAAAAGTTAAGTAATTCTAGAAGAGTATTTAGCATTATTGGTTTGCCATCAATGTCAAACGCTTTCTTATTTTTAAAATTGTAAATTATATGATTTATTTAAATGACGTTGGTCAAAAAGCGTTGGACTGAAAATGCATATCCTAAATGTGGGATTGAACGAGGCTATAAAACTCTTCAAATTCCGGAGACGTTTTGAAAGTAAGTAGGTAGCGATGCTTTTTTAAGAGAGTATTGTTTAAATATAATCGAATATTATATTTTCATTTTTTGGATGAGTAGGTTTTTAAATGTTTATGGTGAATGTGGCTTCGAATAATTATGGCAAAGCCACCATACAATCATTTACGATGCTCGCGTATGTATATTTTAAAATTATAAAGAGATTTTGGGTCTAGTTATCTGATTTCGGTAATAAGGCATAGGATATCTATATAATGTGTCTATAAAATGTGAGAGTTCAGTAAGCTTGTTTTGTACGGAGATACCGTTTTCATTCCACATTATATTAGCTCCGATGGAAGAATTATTAGTTGTGCTGGCCATTTCATTATTTCATAAGAAGTTCGTTACTAGCGTTATTAGTCGGAAGAGTTGCAGTTAGATGATATGAATGCTTGAATTAGCTATAAGTGGGTGGCGGGATCTGTGTGTGACGTGATGGGAGGAACGTTCAGTGCCGATGGAGGATAGACCTTTCTGGAGAGTTTCAGAATGGGCGTATCTTGTGGTTGTTATTTGCAAAAAAATAGTGGGCTGATGCATTGACTCTAACAATGCTTATCGTAGATATCGTATTTGGCCTGTTTGGAGCTTGCGGGGATCCCAGATAGGAGACCCACGATATTTTGTAAAGATTGTGGTTTTAATTTTAAATTAATCTCAATGTAGAAGTATAAATATTATATCAGTGGTCCATGGCAGTAGTTCTGGAACTCTCGTTCCTGACTCTATCGCGACGTTTAATTCAAAGAAAAATTTATGAAAAATTAAATTCATTATTTACTGATTTTCATTAACTATTGATATATTATTAGTGTTATGTAACTTTTTCATGAATGAAAAATAATAATATAAAAGAATGATTTGAATCGTTTTTTAAATTTCATATTTTGAAGTTCATTACATAGAAAGTTAATTTTTGAAAGGATTACAAAAATCTTATTGTCTTTTTAAGTGCGATTAGGGGGGGGGGTTCATAAAATCAAAAAAAAATTATAAAATTTAAGGATACTGAGATAGAGTGTAAATAAATGGAAAGAAATAAAAATTATTTACAAATTAATTGAAAATATTGACAGAATAATAATGCAAATAATCAAATTGAAACCAATGATAATTCTATCATATATAACTTTACTTTATTAGAATTTACTTAAATAAATAATATTTTTCAGCACTTCAACTTATTCCTGATAAGAGCAAAAAAAATTTCTTACAACAGATGTTTTATGCCGAAACGTAACAAGTTAAAACTGACCATCAAATGAAGATTAAATTTACTATGAAGTGCAATAATACATATATAAATAAATATGAGAACGATGTAAATTTTGATATTTGAACAGATAATACAAAATAAATAAGTGCATAAAAAGGATGCAAGAGCATTTCAATGAAAGTATTATACTTATTTTTTAATTTACATGTATGAAGTTGTCCATTTATACTATTTTTCATTATCAATAGCATTTGAGATCAAGTTCTTATATTTATGATTTTCATAGTCGAGAATTTTTACAGCATCAAAATAAAAAAATGAGCATTGTTTATTTCCCTTACAAGCATGCATATAGAAATAAATAAATATTTTTTTCGATCTTACAGTCTTTATTAACATAGAATATTGTTTTTATTATTTTTATTTTATTTTATTTATTATTTTATTTTTATTTTATTTACTATTTTATTTTTATTTTTAATTTTTAATATAATTTATTGTAGTAATGAGTGTTATTTCAGATTCTTCGGGGGTGAATGTAAACAAGGACAATCTAACGGTTATTATTTGAGCTAATATATTATATTATAAAGACTGTAAAACCGATACAAATATTTATTAATTTATTTCAGAACAGTCGAACTAAATACAATTTTTAATTCCTGCATAATAACGCAAAACGTTTTTTTTTTTTTTTATTTTAACAATCATATATATATATTCATATAGGTGTTTTCTTAATTTTCTATATATCTGACGAATATATATTTTTTACTCTACTAACTTTACACAAATAAATCAAAATTATTTATTATTTTTTTAATTATGAATGAAGAACATATACCTTTTCGCCGCCAGTCGTTTCTGTGATAATCGTTTTACACTCAGTTGTAAATGACGTTTTCTCGTACAAACAATTTTTATATCGCTTGCATCTTTGTCACTCAAATTAAAATTGTTTATCATTATGAATAATATATTATGAACAAAAAACAATAAGTATAACACAAAATAATGAAAGAAAAAAATATAAAAGAAATGCGAAAATGTTTGAAAATGTAAACTAATTTCACAAATATATAAATAAATAAAGAATTAAGACAAAAATAAATTAAATTTATCGACTAAATTAAAAAATTGAATAAGACTTAATTTGCAGAGTATGTATGTTATTTATTAGGTTATTATTCTTATATTTCGAGAGAAACAATTGAAATTATACCTGTAGTTTATATAAAATGTTTTGTTTATTCATACATAAAACTGAACGACCCAATATGATATGAAAAAAATTTTGATGAAATAGAGGGGATGGGGGCACAAGAAATAATTTTGGTACTTATATATATATATATATATATATATATATATATATATATATATATATAAAATATGTGATAAAGAAGTGTAAACTATTGAAAAATAGAAAAAATGTGTAATGCCTGTAATTTTATATTAGTTCTAATGTCATAGTACATATACTTATTTAATATTCTCCTTCTTGTTTAATTATAATATTGCATTGTAAATCAATAATTGCAATTAGTATTATTATTCACTGAAATATATGATATTATTATAATATGTAACTCTTTTTTTCATATTAAAATTCCAATCAGGCTATATCTTCATTTTTTCACGAATTTCAGACAAAAAATATTCGAGTAGACCAATCGGCAAAGCAAGGCACGTTGGATATGGAGAGTGAAACAGTCACCTGAATTATAACAAAAATTAATAAATAATTGTAATTAATTTTAAAAAATATTTATGTATTACTTTCTTACTAGTTCATTCTTACATTATTCCAACATAATAATGTTTTTATATATTATATTATAAAGACTGTAAAGACCGATAAAAATATTTATCAATCAACGTTAATATATATATATATATATATATATATATATATATATATATATATCCTTAGATATACATATCTCAGGGTTGAGATATTTTTTAATTAACTTGTAATAATTTATAATTACTTTTAATTTTTATCGATATATATAATTAATAAGGTATTATTTTCAATTTTCAATTAAATGAAAATTGAATTAATCATTATTTTTAATTAATACAATAGTTTGTGTTGATGAATTATTTTATCATACTAAAACTGTAATGATCATAGAATCATGTATTTGAATATGTGGTCAATAACTGTATTACGGGCATCACGGTCCACGGTCGCGCAAATCGTATCATTGCGCTGGCAGCTGGTGTATTCTATCAATTCGTTCAACACTGTTTCCAAAATCATGTAAAAAGTAGTGGCAACATCGCATTGTATACGATTTGATGACAGCATGCGAGTGTTTACGATTTTCTAAACGAATGAAACACAAATCCGAACAGAGTCGACCCAACCTCTCGAAAAATGTCGTACAGCTGATCCGATAATCAAATATATATATATATATATATATATATATATATATATATATATATATACATAATGCAGGTATCAACATAATGATTACCTGATGAATGGAGATAGGTCTTGATACAATTCTTGGTCATCATTCTGATGGATTATTCTTTTCTCTTCTATAATGTTAATTATCTCCAGATTTAACTTTTTATGAATTAAAAATAATAGAAAATTAAAATTTTATTTCAATAATAATTGTAATTTAATGATTACTTAAATAAACATGTAAACAATAATTCAATAGAAATTATTAATTATTAATGGCAAATTAATACATATATATAATTTAGATCAGTATATATTTCATAAAAAAATTACAGACAAACGGTTATATACAGACGAGACATGACGGGCACCCAAAATACAAATAAGTTCAGTTATATTATATTTCAATGTGCAAGTGATAGACAAAAACCTATAATTTAAGATGCTATTTTTGAAGAAAAAAATTATTAAATAAATTCATTAAAAACGTAAAGCCTCCCAAAAGACAATTAGCTTCATCTCCCCTTCCTCAGAGTAAGGTGCGAGGGTATGAAGTATTTATATTTATATAATAAGATTCTTAGATGTAAAGAAAATAAAAATAAGGTAATAGTACAAACATATTCATTTATTACGTATTAATAAATACACAAATCGCATAATACGTATGGCCTTCTTTATTTTTAATTTTAAAGGACCATTTAAAGTATATATAAATAATCATGAAAAAAATAATGATAAATTAAAGTTTTGAAGGGGGCGGTTTCATTGTTCGTAAGTAATAATATTAATATTATAGATATAATCTGATGTTAATGCAATCAAGATAGCTATTATGTTAGGTCTCTAATATACAAAATAATGAAAAATTAGAGTGGGAAGAATATATAATTTTTACTTTAAATGAAAAGTATGAAATCACCAGTTTCTGAGAAAGTAAACAGAACAGTATGATTGTATATTTAATAGGATTGGATTTTACATAGGGAGCAAGTACAGCTTCTAAATATAATGGCATATTATACTCTACATTATAATTATTTAAATACATATATATATATATATATATATATATATATATATATGTTTTTACAAAAAATATTTCTATATTATACATCGTGATATTTTTGGCTGCAATATATGTATAATTTTTGTATTTTGCATATTGACTTTATTTAATCTGACATATTTATTCCAAAAAATTACAATGTATGAAATACTAAAGGAAACTTTAACCATACAAGAATATATTTTAAAATAAAATTTTTATAATTACCCATTGAATAGATAGTAATGAAACTATTGAAAAAATACTTATTGAAAAAGATAGTAATTTCTAATATATAAGTGCTATTGTCAAAATGTATCAATTTATCAAATTTTTAGAAAAATACCTGTTGTGTTAAATATTCTTTTTATAATTTTGTATACGTATATAACGTAATACATGTATATATCCGTTAATATTAGCCACAATGATACAAATAGTCTTATTATTCATTAAAAGAATTGTGTCCATTTTTTATATCGGATCTGAAAAATATATTTTTTATATTTTGTATAATAGTCTTTTTTATAATAGTGTTACTTCATTAAAAATTATTTTAATATTTAAATTTGTAACAGTTTTCTTACAAAAAGTTTCTATAAAAGCTGTTATTACATAATTGTATAAATTATACAAAGTGCCAATAACAGTATAATGATGTGTAATATAAGATTAAATTAAAAAATTGCTTTATATAAATAACTATATATTTAAATATTTATAATATAATATATTAATTTAGGAGCTGTACTTACTCCTTATACAAAATTCAGTACTATAAATACACAATCATACACTTCTACATTCCAAAATAATGATGGTTTTATGATATTTTACATTTGAATTAAAAATTATATATTCTTTTCATGTTACTTTTTCTTATTCGTTTTATCTAATAGGGGTGGATATCGAAGTAATAACTCAAATGCATCAATTACACGCTGTGAACACTCAAAACTCATTTCCTCCTAAAATTATGAGTTTTTATTGTAGCTAAAAGACTATCCTGTAAAAAAAATAAACATTTTTGAAATTTTGGGAATTTCTTAATGAACTTTAGTTGTCATAAGAAACGATTTATTAATAAAAATTGTTAGGATGTATATAAATATTAAATCTGCGTAGGCAATAATAACATTTTTGCCTAGATAAATATTATATATACTTTAGGTTAGGAAAAGAACAATTACTTTCCTATTATATTTTCATATATATTTATTGGCTCAAGCTTGTATATCTCGCACCTCTCTGTAATCTGAAATTTCCGAATCACATTACTATGTTTGCAATGTATTTGCATGCATGGATGTATACATGTGTGTATTTATGTGCATATATATATATATATATATATATATATATATATATATATATATATATATATATATTTCTGCACCAGGCTTCATAATTCTTTATTTGATTTGTACGGCATTGAATATTTTCTTCAGCGCCACCTATTCAAAAAATCAGAAATTAAAGTTCTCACTTTTTTATCTACAGAATTGACAACTTGCATTATAACCGTAATAAAATCTTATTTTTCGTTTTACTCCCTCAATTCTATGAATAGAAAGATGAAACAAAGTTCATTTGATTCATTATTCAATTCTACATCCGGGGCTATCCAAGTTTTATCTGTACTATACGTATAAAATTTATAATATTTGTTGTTATTTGATGTTACTGCAAAGCGGCGAGGTCTATAGTGCAGACGACAGTTAGATAAACATTTTCTTATTTTTTTAAACGAACTTTGAAACATATAATTAAAGCAATAAGGGACACCCCCAGTTGTAGAATTTTTCAAAGATTCGTATAAAATTTGTTTCAATATTGTAAAACGTAAAATGAGGACGCAAAACGAAAACTACGATTTACACATTTTCATTTCCGTTTGAATAGTTCATCGTGGCGCTGGGATCGCGGTATGGAGCACTCTTAAGGTAGTTGGTCTGCCATTTCGTTTTCTCTAGTGTCTCCTGATTTATATGGTTCTTGGTTAAAATCTCTATTGATATGTGTTGCGTTCGAATTTGTATAACTTGATGGTATATGGTTCGTATTTTTATTATTTTCCATTATATTCGGTATATTTTCGGTGTGAAATGGGGGATAGTTTGGGATGGTATTTGGATTATGAGGTGCTGTATTATTTAAATATTCTAATCTATAATCCAAGGGTGAATATTTGTTTGTGGTGATATTTGTGTACCAATGATCTTGGTAGGTAGCCGGTTGATCGGTTGTATTTAGTCGATAGCCATGCGTATTTGTTTGCCCTTCTTGGGTATTATTTGTGTTCAGATTATACTATATGTGTTTATTTATTCTATTGTTTGGATTCAAAGGGTCAACTTTATTATTTTTCGAAATTGTTTCCATGTATTGTGGTATGTTCGGAATTACATTTGTAGTTGATTTCGTATTTAGTATTTTTTTTTTCTTTTATTGAGCTTACCAAAGCCTATAAAAAGACTTATACAGCTATGTATTTAGTATTTCTTTTATTGGACTAGATGTTTCGTTAGGGTCTGTGCTCGAAGCCTGTTCTAACGTAGCTATCGCTGCAATATTATCTAATATATTTTGCGTTAAGATAGGTGAATTATCTTTGTCGAAGGGTTTTGGAGTATCTAAATTGTTTACTTCCAACAATATATCCGCTAATTGTCTTTGTAACTCTTTTAGGTTACCCGCACCGCTATGTCTTCTACTTAATTATTCTCTTTGAATTTTCGCCAAGCTTAACGTTAGAATTTTTTCGGTGATTGAAGCTTCGGTTGTCATTTTGTAGTATAGGGTTCTATCAGTGCTTCAATAATATTATTTTATACACGAAGAATGAAAGTATTATTTTATTATGAGACTAATGTTTTTTGTAGTCTGTTTTTCAAAAATATTTGTAAACTACTTTAAATATTTATAACAAAAAATATTATATTATAATTCTTATTATTTTATACAATGAATAATATATTCAAAATAATTAAATTCTTAAATGTGAGAAATAAATAAATTTTCTTTTTTCTTTAAACTTAAATGATTGCACTGGTATTGAGATACAAGGGGGAAATAATGTACGGGTATAATATATGAAATATAAATGTTAATTATTATATAAAATATAATAAAATAACTGATTTTATGGTAAAGAAGACGAAGGGAGAAAAGAGAAAGGGTGTTCTTCTAAAAAATTTCTGTTGGTGGATATCACCTCCTGCTTTTGTTTTAAAATTCAAAAAAATTATGTTTTACATAATAATTTGTCAATTTACTATTTTAGTATAACCTAATAAATACTTTTTTATTTATTATTACTATTTTTGGATTTTCAAATTTTAAACTACCTATTTTATTGCTTATTAATTAATAATTTAAAACCAATTACAAATTTGTAAAATACGAGAACTATAACGAGACTCGTTAATGAAAGTATAACCTACAAATAGTAATAACATTATAACTTAAAAAAACGCATTCAAAGTTTACATACTTAGATAGTTGGGCGCCATTTGTAACGATTTTCCTGATCCGGGCTGGCAATCATCCATATAGTACACCGCTAGTGTTTTAGTAGTTTAGTATCTTGGTGTTTCAACAAGATATTGTTTATTTAAAAAAAAAATATTGAAGGCAATCAATATATTATAATAATATATTGATTGAATGCATGATTGCAAGTATGCAAATAGATTTTTTAATAATTTATTGGATTTATGTGTGTGTGTATGTGCGTGAAAAACCTATATTACTATAAATAATTTACCGTAGTTCAACTATCGTCGCTTTTGTATAAAAAGCTGCTTCAAAACAGCTTCCATTTCAAAAAGCTGATATTTCACCGACCATAGAGCGGTTGAAAAAGATATCCAAGGGTCTCGAGACGACATTTAAGGAGAATATCACGTTCGGACGATCGAATATTTCTCCGGACGACTGCTATAGAATTTTGTGTTGGGGAGCTAAAATACGATGCCCAGGTATCCAGAGACGACTTCTACTGGGAGTTTGATTTTTGAGGAATTTTCTAGAGAGTTTGTTCTACGGGGATTTTCTACTCTTCATAGAAGTCGTCCCATCATATCTGGACATCGTCTTTTACCGTTCGAACACGCAACTCCGGTAGAAATTATCTCGAGGCACCTGGACACGGTATTCTACCGTTCATATACGAAAATCCCCGTAGAAGTTTAAGAAAATACTGTTTATGAAACTATGTATATTATATTATATTATATCATAATATAATATAATATAATATACATAGTTTCGATATTGTTGGTAAAGAGCCCTATTTTGTCATCATTTTTTTGATTCAAACTAAAAAACATAGTCTCTATCACTTCTGAAGTTAATATAGCGTATAAAAACAAAAACATAATTTGTCGTCACAACTACTTTATAAGAGGAGACGGAGAAAGAGAGAGAGAGAGAGAGAGAGAGAGAGAGAGAGAGAGAGAGTGTTTTCCCACATAAGAGAAAATAAAATTTACAAAAATGAAAAGATACCCATAAGGTGTGAGAGTAGTGTTAAATTAACCTGAAGAACGAAAAGGATAATATAGACTAAGGTCACACCTTCTTCAGGATACGAATCCCAAAGTTGGATATGTTCATTCAAATGAGCTGGCCTGGTATTAACTTTTTAAGCGAACTACTTAGAGTTGATATTTGTGATTCCAGATGCCACCTACTGTCCGCTGGTGATACTGACTGCTAAGACCGATAACTTAATTTATTAATGAAAGTAAAATGATGTTCAATGAAAAACATAGCCTACGTCCTTCCGAAGATAATATAGAATCTAAGAATCTATATCAAAACTATCTACGAATCTATCAATTAAATTGTTTTAATAAATATTAACATACAAATTTTTCATATATTTTAAAATATCAAACATTTTTGTGAATTTCTAGCTAGTATGCATATTAAGCAATGAAAAGTGGGCAAAATACACAGAATACATTATAGTCAATCTAAAAATTAATATTCTTTGAACCATTTATCTTATTAATTTGCATTTTACATTATTCTATATATGTCATAAATAAATTTACTTTAATAGTATTTTTAAATAATTGTTGAATAGTAGCCATGTACATATAGTTTTGCTGAAGGCTGTTGACAAAGTGAACCGAGTACATCAATTGATACGAGTTATTATAATTTATATGCGATATTAATTTTGCTCAACTAAAATAAAAATGCTTATTTGGAATTTTTCACTTTTTCTCTACGAAGTGCCATGGTCTGAAACATTGAATATGATAACGATAATACGTAATTAATTGGTAATCTAAGACCTCGAGTATATCTCAAGCATATGCAATGGATCAAAATATTAAAATATTTTTATATCTTTTAAATGAGTGATGTTATGCTCTTAAATTGATACTTATAAGTTTTTGTAACGTTATCGGTTTCTAGAAATTGCCTATGATCAAGCCGTGCAGACCATACACAATCTCCGCTACCCCGGACGGTTGCATTTACCAGTGAAGGTCTATGAATTTTGGATTCAAAAATGCACGAGAATGTTCGAATAACTTCGCTACATAATTTAACCCTCTCGCTAGCCGTTGAGTAATGGATGATGCACTCCGAGCGATTAGAGAATAATACTGCTACTGGCCAGACAGATGGGACGATATATGACAGTAGTGTAGTGTTGTTTTACATGTATGATTTAGAAATCGAGTCAACTCTGAGCAATAGCTAGGATGATCGCGTTAATCGTTCGCGCTTGGGACACTGTAGCTATCTACCTGATAGGTCCCTAACTAAAACTGGCATAGGGGAAGCAAGTCATCTGGCGACCACTAATTCGATGCTACACTGGATAGTTACTTTCCCTGTATTAATTGTGAAGGCATCTACCATTACTCATTTGCTATTATCGGATAATGTTCGGCAGTTCCTGGTTGTCTAACTTTATGCAATCATAGCCTTTTACTCTTGGGCTAATTCTATCGGTCGTTGAAATAACCATAGCAAAAAAAAGTTATTTATATTTAATATAAATTCATATTTTTATCACTGTTCTAGGATTGATACAATTCTAGATTTTTAAATCCTAACGACATAGGTACGGCTATTATAAATGAGTCCTTTTTTTTAAGACATACATTTATTTTTATATACTTCACAAACAGTAAATAAAATTAGGACTGTTAGATAGATAAAAATCTTTATTAGATTAAACTGTAAATAGTTATGTTATGGACTATATTTGCAAAAAAAAAAACAAAGTTATTTCTTTTATTCTCACTGTAAAAGGTATAAAAAAAATATATTTCTCCATAATAGGATCGTTTATCGTTTTATTTTAATTAAATGATATACCTATAAAATATCGAACAGTGATCGTGAGCAGCGAATTAAAGGTTTGTGAAGTCCTGTGCTATGAGAAAGATAAAGCTCCTTCTCCACCTCTTTTAGTAATCAGAAAAATGCTAACTAAATTAAAGTAAATTATGAAAAGAATTTCATTTTCTTTAAAGTGAAAGGCAATGACAAACATGTATAGCAGAACTTTATTAGTAATTTTTATTACTACCTAGTTTACACTTATTTAATCATTTTAATTAAAGCTTTTTTCTTGATTTTGCTTTTGCTAAATCATGTATTAACATGTGTTAGAGATATAATTTAGTATGTATTGTGTGATTCTTAATGTATGCGCAGGTTCTTGACTGATCGAAAAGTACCGTTAGGCGCGTTACGGTACCATCCATGAAAACCTGAGGGAAAAACTCCCATTAAGCAGGTCGCGACAGGAATGAGCTTCGTAGGTGTTGATTTGAGAGAATGAGCGAGAGTGAACAGATTAATCGTGAGGACAATAGAGCGAAAATCATGGCGCGTGCGCGCCGATTTTATATATTCTTGAGAGCAGAAATTATTGTAGAGTGCAACTGTATTTAGTCTTGCGTTTATAATATATTATCCACATATATTTATAGTTAGAAGTAAGTTATTTTAGTATTCTGACTCAAAGAAACATCCCAATATTTTTATAGATAACACATGTTGACATGTTTACAGTTTGACGACATAAATAGGATGGCAATTATTGAAAGAATGAATGCAATCGATGGCAACTATTGAACGATTTAATATGTAATCATTGATCATTGCAGATATATACATATTTTTTATTCATTTTAATATTCAAAACAATTTTTTCGATTACAAATTAACTATAGTAATTGTAATCATTATCAATCTATGTATTATGTAAAAATTTGAGAAAATATCTATCTATAAATAAAAATATCTATAAATAATTGACACATTCGTTTTCATTTGTTTGATTTGAAAAAATTGCTTTGTATTTAAAAAACTAAAATACATTGTCGATCATTTCGATAAACATCTATAAGTTTTTTGTCTTAAATTCTGATTAAGTATGATTAATAAATATGTAAATTAATTAATAAAAGTAAATACATTAATTAATAAAAGCCCTCCCGACATACTTGGATATAATTTCCTACCGGCTAAAAACGATACTCGTAGAAATTGGCCTGAGGCACCGGGATATCGTATTCCACCGCCTGTACTCGAAACTGCAATATTTCCCCGTAGAAGTTCGAGATCGTTGGTAACTATTTTCTGATCATTTCTTTTGTTTCAACCAAAAAAAGACATAGGATATCACTCCGAAGATAATATAACGTGAAAAAACAACATAATTTGTCTTGACAAATAAATTTAGTATGATTTAGCATACTATCCATCTTATAAGAGATGATAGAAATAGAGAGAGAAGAGAGAGAGAGAGAGAGAGAGAGAGAGAGAGAGAGAGAGAGAGAGAGAGAGATTTTCCCACATAAGAAAAAATAAAATGAACAAAAGTTATCCAATGTTTAAGTATAATCAGATTAACCTGAAGAACAAAAAGGATAATACCGACTAAACTCACGTCTTCTTTAAAGTATTAATCTCAAAGTTGGATATGACCATTCAAAAGAGCTGGCCTAGTATAAATAGTTTAAACTGACCACTTTCAGTTCTTATTCGACATAATTCAAGACGCCACCTACTGGCCGCGGGTGAAACTGACCGCTAAGACCGTTAACTGACCTCTTAATTTATTGATGAAAGTAAATTGATTTTCAATAAAAAACATAGCCTATGTTCTTCTGAAGATTATATATATATATATATATATATATATATATATATATATCATATCATACTTCATATCATATCATATCATATCATATGATACTTCATATCATATCATATTATACTAATTTATAAAGACAAAACGTGTTTTTTGTTTGTACGCGATAACCGAAAAACTACTGAACCGATTGTTCTGAAATTTGACATATAGATTCTACCTTATCTTGGCAAGGACATAGGCTATGTTTTTTTATTGAAAATCATTTTACTTACATCAATAAATTAAGTTAATCATTTTTACAATCAGTTTCCACAGCGGCCACTACGTGGCGTCTTCAATCACGAACATCAACTCAAAGTAGTCCTCTTAAAGTATTAATACCAGGCCAGCTCAGACGAATGTTCATATCCAACTTTGGGATTCGTATCCTAAAGAAGGTGTCGTGTTAGTTGATATTACCTTTTTATTCTTCAGGTGAATCTGACACTACTCTCACACTTTATGGATATCCTTTGATTTTTGTAAAATTGATTTTCTCTTACGTAGGAAAATCTCTCTCTCTCTCTCTCTCTCTCTCTCTCTCTCTCTCTCTCTCTCTCTCTCTCTCTCTCTCTCTCTGTCTTTCTTTCTTTCTCCTTCTCTTATAAAATACTTCTTTATACCAAATCATACTAAATAAAGTTTGTGACGACAAAATGTAGTTTTGTTTTTATAAATTATATTAATATTAATTTCAGAATTGTGGCAATAAACTATGTTTTTTTTATTTTGAACAAAAGAAATGATGGCAAAATAGGATTCTTTACCAACAACCTCGAAACTACGAATATATATATATATATATATATATATATATATATATATATATATATATATATATAATATATCGCCACTTCTGCATAAATTAGCAATTATCCATCGTCTGCTTAAAAAATATGCTATTTGGATACTAACATTTTGCTGAAATTTCAGTTATCATCACTACGAAAAAAATTGACCGTATTTAATTGAAAAAAAAGAACGAAGAAGATAAGTCCCATTCGTCGATCGCAGCCTAAACACTTCGCGTAGCCAGACGGTCGGAGAACCCGAGAAACCCTTTCGTAAAATCTCAAGATTTTCCTCCAACTAATATTTGATTACCTTATTTGTAAATCATATAAAAGTCAGTTTTTAGGAAAATCTTCGATTTTACCCGTCATGGTACGGATCAATTGCTTTTATGGAAGCATAACCAGTCAAACCTCTTTCGTAAAATCTCAAGATTTTCCTCCAACTAATATTTGATTACCTTAGTTGTAAATCATATAGAAGTCAGTTTTTAGGAAAATCTTCGGTTTTACCCGTCATGGTACGGATCAAGCGTATACCTTAGTTGTGTACAATTTGGTGGCCTTTAACGAAGGTTTGCTCGCGATCCTGACTTCAATAATTAATTAATTTCAATTCAAATCCAATTAAATTAATTCATTGAGTCCAATTCAAAATTTCAAATTATAACTTATAAAATAAGATTTCAAATGACCAACCGATGATTTCGTTAAGCATTATTCAATATCTCGTATGTACTTACATATCATTTATAAACAGTTTTTATAATTCGTTCGGCGCCATTTTGTCCGAGGAGATCGCATAACATTTCTTACTCATATATTCTTTCGCAAATATAATATTATATCAATCTTTTATTTACATTATTTCCAATCTTAAAACTAAACATTTCTCGCAATATACTTTATAACTATATTTAGTTACAAAAGAAATACTAAACCTATATATATATATATATATATATATATATATATATATATATATATATATATATATATAATATGGCAACGCGATATTATAAAAATTTCTTAAAAACTATTACGCATTAATTTAATGCAATATCAGACTAAATAATTCTGACATTGAAAATCATCAAATGACACTTAAATTTATAGCTCTACTTTCTTAAACTATAAACATACATAAAGCTATTAGTGTTAAAGAAAATATCTTATTTCATATATTGGTTTACACAATATAAAATCCTTTCCTGTGATATAATCTATAATCTAAACCTAATTAATTATAACGACACACAAATTTCGATAAGTTTAAGTTGAAATTCTAAAAACTATAAGAAGGTATTTTCTTGTTGAAATATAAATTCTTACAGCTAATTCGGGTTCTGTTCGTAACAATATATATATATATATATATATATATATATATATATATATATATATATATATATATATGTATATTGTATGTATATTATATTATACATATTATATATACACATTTTAAATACGGTTTCTATTGAAAAATATTGTATTGATAGAATGCGATGTCCAGGTGTCTCTGGGCGATTTCTACGGGGAATATTGTATTTAGTTGATAGAAAACGACGTCCAGGTATGAGAAAATCAACTTCTATGGGAAGATTCTTGTTGGGACGGTAAAATACGATATCTAGGTTTTTCCGAATGACTTCTACTGGGACTATCGTGTTTTGTTGATCGTCAACTTCTACGGGGAGTTTCGTGTTTGGATGATAGAATGCGATTTCCAGGTGTTTTGGAACGACTTCTACGGGGAATTTCATTTTCGGACGATAGAAGACGATGTCCAGGTATGGCGGGACGATTTATACGGGGAGTATCGTGTTTAGTTGATAGGAAATGATGTTCAGGTATATCGGAACAACTTCTACGGAAAGTTACCTGTTCGGATGATAGAATGCGATTTCCAGATGATTTCGAACGACTTCTACGGGAAGTGTCGTGTATAGTTGGTGGGAAACAGTGTCCAGGTATGTCAGTATGACTGCTATGAAGAGATTCGTAGTCTATCATTCGAACACGCACACTCTCAGTAAGAGTCGGCCTGGGATTCCTGGACATTGTATTCTAATTCCTCAAAACCAAACTCTCTATAGCAGTCGTCACCAGATATTTTCTATAGTCCGAACATGATACTCTCCGTAAACGTAGTCTCGAGACACTTGGGAATCTTTTTCTACCGCTCGAACTCGAAAGTATAATTTTCTCTATTGAAGCCGTATTTAATATGCATATATATATATATATATATATATATATATATATATATATATATATATATATATATATTGTATAAAATGGTCGGCAAAAATAAACTTTTTGAAGTGGACGCTATATTGAAACAGCTTTTTATACAGAAGCGACGATAGGTAAATTACGGTCAATTATTTATAGAAATATAGATTTTTATATATAGAGTACTTTTTTACTTAGATATTATTGAATTGTTTATGAAATCGGTTAAATTATTATCTTGGACGAAGCCGAGACGGGGGATGCTATTATATATATATTGAATTTCAGAGTAATCGGTAGTTTATTTGTTTAAAGTGTACAAAAAAACACACTTTGTCTTTACGAATTAGTATGAAATTTTTGACTATAAATAAAAATTCTTTTGCCTGCATTAGAGTTATATTCTTTATTAATAAACCAATTAGGTTCTTTGATTTCTTTTCTGTGCTTTTGCATTTATTTCTCACATTCTTGATATAATCTTCGATTTTCTGTAAATATTTACACGTAGCTTGAACTTTAGGACTCGACGAGAAAATACAGTCATAAATACATTTGATATACTTTTTAATAAAACTTTAGGTATCTGTCTTGGTATCTATTGTTTGAACATTTTTTTGAACTAAAATTTCTAAAGATTTATAAATTCGATGAAAGTTATTAAGCATAGCGTTTCTTCCATCAGTTCTACACGATCACCTTGTTTTTCATAAAGTTATTTAATTTACAATTATCTTGTTCACTAGAAATGTTTCAAGATATATTCCACCTGTGAGTGAAAGTGCTAAAAAAATAATACGTCGTTACTAAGTTCCAAAAAATTGTCACGCTATAATATATTAATCAAAAGTCCTGTTTTTAACTAAATATAAGGAATAGCATATATATGAGGCCTACGATGGCTCGATCGCTAGAGCGAAGGACTAGTAACTTGGTGATCCGAGTTCAAATCCCGGTCTCGGCCGATTGACACATGCATAGCTTTAATAATCTACATGTGCTTTGTTTACAAACACATCTTAGACCTCCGTCGCTGATTAGCAACGGTATTTGGAAGCATAAATAGAGCGACGTTAAATAACAAAAAAAGTGTGTGTATGTGTGTGTGTATACACGACAAATGCAAGTAGATTTTCTGTTCTTAAACAAAATTGTAATCGAAATTTTCTATATTGAGACAATTCTTTTGTAGCAACTTTAATATTTCATTACTTAACGAACCATGTTTGTGACTTTTAATTGGTAATATATCGAAGCAAAATTTATGTACCTGATTATTTAAATAATATCGACAAATAGTCGATAATTGATCTTTGTGCGCTTATAGATTTCAGTGTTGGTATGTTCAACATCTTTTTTTGACATTAAGGTAATAAAATCCTCTCAAAAAGTATAATTTTAATATAAATTTATATGCTCTTTCAAAAAAGGATTATAATTAACAATAAGTTCTAAGAAGCTAAGATAGTTACACCGCTATTTGTTAAACCGATTGTTTTGTTATTGCCATGACCACAAAATTTAAGTCCATGTCCAGTTAAAAAGCGTATTACTGATTTTAATTTCGTTAAAATTTTAAACTTAATGCTATCAATCGGTTTTAATACGCATATATCGTGCTCCTTACTATTTTCTACGTACAAATAATTTCCTTTGTTTTGTTTTCTTTTGATAAGACATTATTTTAAATGCATTTAAAAATAATTTGCAAACCAAAAATAAACCAATCTACGAGACCCGTAAAACATAAGCTATTTTAATTCGCAATGTTTGATATTTTTTAAAAAATTTTCTATAAATGGTAATTATTCATTTGGAAAAATGAGTGTCCCTTATGCAAGTTTTTTTCTGTTGATTTTTTGTGCCATTTGAATAGCCATAATGCATAATTACGACAAGAATTATAAAAAATTATATAGTAATATGGAATTATAATTAATATGCAAAGCTTGTGTATTTTGAAATAAGAAGCCTGTAGTAAATTTCATAATAAATTAATTTATTACACCGAATCTAATATTTATTATTCAAAATATTTAAGCAAATTTTAAATTTAAATATTATTAGTTTATCTGTATAAAAGTTTACCATAATACAATTGTTTGTTTTATTACTGCAATATGCATACCTTAAGGTACAAATACAAAAGAGGATGTTTATAAATGAATGTAATATCGATATAGTCCTGTATCTTTAATATTGATAGAATAAAACAGATGAAGTATGTAATGTTTGGACTAAAATCGAAGACATGACTAATAATTTATAAATATATATAAATAAACAAAATTTTTCACTTTATGTTTTATATAATTAATGAAAACGAATTTTTATTAAAGTAATAAAATTATAATTATACTTTTTTTAGAATTAAATATCTGATATTAAATTATGACGCTTTGCATTTAGAAGAAAGGAAGCCAAAGCAAAAAATACAGGTGAAAAATATGGGAGACGAAGAGGACTCTGTCAAAAATATCAAGAAAAGAATACGATCCTTACATATATAAAGACACAAAAGAGCCGGGCGATGTGTGCAAGTAGTATAGGTTGGGCTGCGTCCAGACATGGGAAGATCGCCTGCGCTTGAAAACAGTGCACGCGTATACTATTTACCCATACTATATAGTGCTACTGTTACACAGTCTGCAAACTTAGCGCGCACAGCTGACGCGCAGCTGACCTTCTTTGTCCTGTCTGCATACGTTTAAACATACATACGTACATATATGCATACGCGCGTACGCACACACACACATGTATGTACCTATGTACATGTGTACCTATGTATGCGCGCGCGCGCTGTGTGTGTGTGTGTGTAACTATAAAGGATGTATTTGACTTAAGCCAGAGGTCGCAAGTATTATTCAAAATTAAATCTACTCATTATCTTGAAATAAAATTTTAAGAAATTTATCCTTTCATTTTTTTTTTTTTTTTACAAAATCAACAATCAATTTTACATTTACAGAGATTAAATTAATATTTGTAAACATATATTGTTGAGGGGCTACTCTGTCTATGAAATCCTCGAATTCTTATTAAAGATACAATTTTCAATTATTAGA
The DNA here is from genome assembly GCA_018907035.1 of Sycobia sp. Sy_11. Taxonomy (NCBI): domain Eukaryota; kingdom Metazoa; phylum Arthropoda; class Insecta; order Hymenoptera; family Epichrysomallidae; genus Sycobia; species Sycobia sp. Sy_11. Next base: position 813,203 of record JACCIC010000225.1, on the reverse strand, counting down.
ATTCAGTTATCGTCATTTGATGTTAATTTAAATAATCCGAAAAAATTTGAAATCAATCGTGGCCATATCTAGAATTATGACTTTTTAATCCACGAAAGTGTTTGAAATTATATGAAGTCGCGTACGAAATTCTGAGACCATTTTGACCCTAATAATCTTCAACCGAGTAGTCTCTGAACTTACTTCTATATATACAATTTATTTTAAAGACGAACAAAACAGGAAGCTAACTAATGCCTTTATATATATATATATATATATATATATATATATATATATTTATTTATTATTATTAATTATTATTTTTAAAAGGATTCTATTTATTAAATACTAACATATGCAGATCGGTGGTAATTTAAAAAATTTTTCCCCCTTTTCCACCCACTTGTTTTCGGAAAAAATTAAATGCCTTTCATAAAGGACCCAAGTTCATACTTACAAACCTCCCCCCCTCCACGAGCTGCTGTTAAATTTAAAGCCGGCCATGTACGACGTGGGCCTTTCAACGTCTACTCGCTACTCCCACGCGCGTGCACAAATACCGCGAAAGAGGCCGACGACGATTTACCGTTACAATCGACGATGAGAACTGAAGAGGGAAGGAGTTGGGGGGGTGGCGTTCTATGTACGCCCACAGCACCGCCAGAGCTAAAGCCTGGGGTTGAATAATGCGTCGCGCCTTCAGACGACGCCTTTCGTCCGCAATTCTTGTATTCGCATCAGCCGTGCCGTTACACGGCAGTTTTCGTAAGTGTTGCTATAGGAATTTATTGGGGATAAAAAATAAATAATTGATGATGGGAGTGCATCGGTCCTTGAAAGTGTCCATTTTAGTCGTTTTACTGGAAATTTTTAGGATAGAAATGAAATGGAGTAGCTAAAGAAAAGAAAAAAAAAACATTTCTCATCGACATATTTTTACGTATAATTAGCGATAAATATATCTTCTTCGTTCTCTTTATTAAAGCGTCGCCCGTGCAAATGAAAGCAATTACTGAATATCGATTGAGCCTTCACCAATCCTGATTATCCGTTTGTCTAAGTATATCGCACGTTCCCGTACATACGCGTCAGTCGTGCATCAGCGAGGACGACCCGCGCACGTATAGAAAAAATGTAGTCCAATTTGGGCGGCGCGCGAGGCAGCAGCTGTCGAAACTATTTATACTATCTATGCATATCAGGGCTGTAGGAGTAATCGTAAGGCAGTGGGGGACGTCCATATTAGATTTCTAAGACTTAAAAATAAAAGGATATCGTATTCTGAAAAACATATTATTGTTTCAATAAGCATTAAAATACATAAATCTTTATACCTATATTATTTAAATCAAAAAAAGAACTTTTTGCTTTATTCGTGTAAATGCTCGATTTTGATAGGAGCTCGATCGTTAGAGCGAAAGATTGGCAGTTCGGTGGTCCAAATAGAAGTTCCACTATCGGCCAATTGACGCAAGCATCGTTGTAAAAATTTACCGGTGCCTTGTTGACAAATAAATTGGCGTTAGTGTTTAATACTCATAGGCAACATTATTGAAAGCATAAATATTCACAGTTTAAATAATAATAAATAAAAGATCATTTAATTTGAATAGTAATTTCTTAGTAGTTTTTGTGAAAAATTCGTGCAATACATTAGAAATTCCAATGGCCTTGCGGTCTCAACAATTTACCTTTTTAAAAGCTTTTCGAGAAAAACTGTTAGTCATTAATGAAGTATGATTGCAGTACCTCGCTAATATACCATATACGATAGCAGTAAAATTTTATAAGTATTAACAGGCATATACAGGAAGAACATTCTTGAAAGTTCTTGAGGGGTTGTGAAAGTAAGACAATAGTAATTGCAAGTGCGAATTTAATATCGAAACCTAACCGTTTTGGCAATCGGATTGAATATCAGATATATAATGTTTGTATTTTTGTTTTTAATTTGATTGTATCACAATCATTGAATCATTTCTGAAATAATCGTTTTCTTATACAGATTTTTCTTGATCGGGCATCTTTATATTATTATAATCGATTATATGAATATTTTCTTCAAAATGCATGTGCAAGACAAATGTTGATACTTCGATATTTTTTATCGTTGATATTATAATATCATTGACTGCTAATATCGTTAAATTTTTTAATAGTCTTATAAATAATGGCTGTATTATATTTTGTCATGATGCGATGAATATATCGATTTATAGATTTTATATATTATAAATAGTATATAAAAAAAGTATAAGTAATTTATAGTTCAAGATTTCGTATTTTCCGATGCTCAAGATGAGTAAGCGTAAATAAAAAATATACGGCATTGTACTAAGCTTTGATTTCAAGGTTAGAATTATAAAAACTGCTCTATGAAATTTTTTTCAGAACGAGAGTGGATTTCCAGCATAACAGATTGATCATACTGTCGCGCATATTGCAAGCCATATTTAAGAATAGTACAGTAAGTGTTTTATGCCATGATGTAGATTTATTAATTATAATTTTATATTATATAGCGAAAGTATATATTTTAAACGTTAAATATATATATATATATATATATATATATATATATATATATATATTATTCTATACTCGGCCTTATACACCAACAGAGGTCATTTTTTGCCGCCTATTCTTCTTTTAGCTGTTTTATTTAGCTGTTCTATCATAATGCAGCAATATTGCCATATATCTATATGTAATGTCGTAGAGGCACGATTTTTGACTGTAAGGAACAGGGATTCTACATATATTACAACGAAAAACAAGCGAGGAAAGGAAACTAATAATTTAATACTGTTTTATCTACATTTGTAATAATTCTAAAATAATCACTGTAATAGTACACTGAACAATTTATCAGAGAGATTCATAATTGCTGTATATATTAGTTTACATTTTGGAGTGCGGCTCATAAAATCTTTTAATAATATTTTAGTATCTGTAACTTTTAGCCCTAATTTTCTGATCTTTTGTAATTATAATTAAAATGTATTGAACGATCTGAGTTGCTGTGCTTTTAAATTCGAACGAATCGTTGCCTCGTAATGAAATAGAATCAGAGGATTCACTCTTCGCTACGTTATCGAAAGTGCTTTTTGATTAATTGTGTTTGAAATTCTCCTTTAAAAAGTCTTACATTCGAAAAATTGAAAAATAATTAAAAAAAGCGTGCATTGGATTGAATTTTTTGGAAACGTTTTTTTATTCTCATTATAATAAGATGATATATTTTTATTTTCTGTTAAACAAATATCTTAAATTTTTTTTAAAATTGACGGAATGAAAATGTCAAATATTATTATTACAAAGATTGGAAAATATTGTGAGTATTCTTTAACGAATTCCAAGTTGATAATTTGTAAAAATAAAGGCAAAGTTTTAAAAAGATGTACCGCAGCAATTGTTTCTATTGACTAGCTAAAAATGTGCAAAGAATAAAAATACTTTAGAGTTCTTCTAGGATTACTCACAATGCTTTTTAGATATTTAATTGACGTTTACCAAAATTTTTATTCAGTCAATATTTACAAAATCAAAAATTCTATTCAATCGTTCTATTTCTGATCGTATTCGTAGGATTAAAGCGGATATAATCACGGAGAAGACTTTCAGTTCCGATTTCTTTTTGAATGCATTAGTGACTATAATTCTAAATTAGATAGAGAAATTGTGTTCTATAATAAGGAATATTTAAACAGACATCAAACCTACCTGGGCGAGCTACGTTACATCGTTGTATGGCCATTTTCCACGCTTCGACAAAAGGTTTGCTAGGCTTCGACAAAATCTATTATATTTTCCATAGGCTCACGATTTTTCCTGCTTCATTGAGCAAATTTTCGATTCCGCAAGTTTATAGGGGGGGGGGAGGTTAGAATCCCTTCTGCCCCCCCCCCAGGCTCCGCGATCCCTGAATACAGATGTATAAGGATACCTGTTTGCGCGCGTGCGCGAGCGAGAGAGAGAGAGAGAGAGAGAGAGATCCTTTGCGACTCCTCGGCCGCGACGCCGCGTCGCCCGATGCTCGCATCAGTCGGTCAGTCAGTCCTGCGACAGACGCGGGCGTATGCGTCAACGCGTCCGTATACAAAGTACCGCGCAGGGCGCGTTCCCTTACGCTCGTTACAAGAATTGTTCGGGGCGAGCTTGTCGAGTCGTCAACACTCCCCCCCCCCACCGCATAACCCCGCGCCATCCAGGGATCGCTCTCCTTTACTTTTTACGTTCCTTGAATTTTTTTCCCCCTACCTTCCCTTCACGGTTATAAATAATCGTCGGCGAAGGTGCACATAGGCATTGTGCTTAAAAAAGCAGAAGGTGGTCGTGGTGGTGGAGGAGAAGGAGGAGGAGGAGGAGGTCAAGGGGCCGGCGACTCTGAGTATAGACTCGCTGCCGAAAAAAAAGAGGAGGTGAGCCTGCGCGCGCGCGCGCGTGTGTGCGCCTGTATGCGTGAATGTGAGTACGGAGCCGCCACCGTTCCTGGCTCGATCGATATATGTTGGCAAACTGTTGACGTGGTACACTGGGGCTATCAGATATAGCTCTAAGGTTGGTTTTTTGTTTTATCGCTCTCGTCATTTATTATCTCGCTAAGCCAACTTTTTTATCTAGCTATATATACATACATACATACATACATACATATATATATATATATATATATATATATATATATATATATATATGGGCCTATGGATCATAAGACAGTTCTATACTCTTGAACTATATATATATATATATATATATATATATATATATATATATATATATATATACACGGTGGTGAATTGAGTATTTTTTTTTGGAATTGGAATTATACTTAAACTTTATAATTTCTTCGTATTTTAATTATAACATTACTTGTTCGTTCCTATTATAAAAACCTTTTATTAATTTTTATAAATTACGAGCAAATATGCACTTTCAAAATGAAAATTAATTTCATGAGATAATAAGTGTTACAACAGAGAGAAAATAATTCTTATATAAAGATACGTTCACTTTTCAATATAATTATTTTCTTGCTTTTCACGAGTTTTTTCAAGACTTAAAAAAAAAGAAAAAAATATTTATCGCAGGTCTTCTCATATTGCCGATATCCCATATATAATTGATCCTCCCCTCCTTCAAATTTCAAATTTCAAATATATATATATATATATATATATAGCTAACAAAGTCGAGCACACATTACTTGCATTTACCTTTCTTTCAAACGAATCATTCGAATAAATGATAAATACCGGCTCAAATATCGGCACTATTCTCTCTCTCTCTCTTTGTATTTTTAATTTTGATAACACATATCAATACAAATAAATCGATATCTATATCTATCTAATCTTCTATCTCAATTTATTTATAATTTATTACTGTTTTACTATTGTTCAAACGCATACTTACATAATAATTATAAAACATTTTCTGTATTTTGTCTATATGTTTCTGAAAAATTATTCGTACACACGAGTAATGATTCTATCCCAACTTAATTCCGTAATCAAATGAAATCTCGACGGTCGCTCTCCCTGCATTCTTATTAGGTGTTCCTTATTCTCCATCTTAGTAATCCAATCTAACTATCAAAATATTTCTATCTCCGGGATTCGTCCTTGATACGTTCCCTTCCATCTATATATATATATATATATATTAACGTATCCATCACAATCCGCTTAGAAATGCGCTATCATTCTCTATTCTTCTCTCTGTACTTATATTTGCTCCTTTCCCTTCTTTCACCCTTGTGACGTCTTATATATCAAAGTAGTCTTTCTCATTTACTAAAACTCATATATATTTCTTGCATTTGACTTAGTCATCTTATTTATTTATTTTCTTATTTTTATAATTCCTTATCTGTATTACATGTTTTTCTTCCCTATTTTCGTACAGCCTATATATATATATACACTCTCACTTTTAAATTTCTCTACGGCACCATAACCACGATATATATATGAACAGCCTATTGAAACCGATGAATCGATCAATCAACCCCTTCCTCCTTTCCCCCTTTCCATATGGCACACCGGGCTGCTGCACCCATACGCGTGCGCGACCCTACGTCAGTCGGTCGTCGTCGCAGAATGTTTTTCGTCGTAAATTTTCCGACCGAAACCAACACCATCATCACCTCTCACCCCCCCTCCCGATCAGTCTCTCCAAGCGAGCCTCCCCTTCGCTTCGACGAAATATGTATACAAGGATTTCGGATAAGGTGATGGAGAAGAGAGAGGGGGCTCGAGGCGTCGGAAACGAAGGACGCACGAGTTTGGAATGGGGGGGAGGAGAATATGAAGCCCTTTACGTATACCCGCATTTTTATACATTTTTATACAAGCTCTGCGCATTGTTGTGTGCGTCCGCATCGTGTGTGTGTATGTGGGAGGGGGGTATAATATACGTACGTGGATCACGCGGGCACTGGCGGGAGGGCGACGTAGGAGGCGAAACAAGTCGCCGTCGGAGCCGGCTCTTTTTTGTGGTTCAACTCTATATATACAATTAAATGCGCCTCCGAGTAAAATCGTTCTACTACCGCAGACTTAAGGGCGACGAAGAGATAAGAGCCAAGGGGCGTTTTTTTTTCGCTTTCTACTATAATGATGCCGGCATGGACAGAGAAGCTTCTGAAAATCAGAGAAAGCTTCTGAAAATCATTACGAGAGTCTCTGTCCAATGCGGCAAAGGCTACTCTTTGCATATGGGTCTTTATTGTATACATGCATACATGTATTCTTTTGGATGTTGAATTCGTTTAATTTAATTTTTTTACCGCTGAATACGTTATAGCAAGTTGGAAGATAGTATAAAATATGAATAAAGTGAAAAATTTATTTAGCGAGCCCTTATCAGCTTTCAGTATATGCTGGTTTCTTATTGCCTTTTGCGACTATTTTTTTAATTTAATCTTATTTATTTATTTTTTTTTCTAAGAAACTGACTAGAGTCCTTTTAATACATATTAATCAATTGAATTTAAGATAGGTGAATATATAATATAAATATAAATAAAAATAGAGAATGATTCTTTTTCTCATAGGATGCGCAAAAAGAATGAAAAAATTAATTGATATACATTAATTAATGAATCAATTACTTACACATCAATTTATTAGTAGTAAATATAATATATAATTGCGTAATTATTAAAATTATTATAAAGTTCCTAATTATTTAAGTTAGATAAATTATTTTTTTTAGTTCCGTTTGTTATCTTTCAATTCGTTGAGGATTGCACTATTAAGTAGCTAAGGCTAAGTTTTCATAATTTTTCAATACCTGATTCATTGGTATGCTCAAACTGTCGAGACATTACAGTGTTAGTCTTTTTATTTACTATTCGATAACCGTTTTCGGTATGGCATTTTCTTTTTTCTAAATAAGGCTCAGGTCGGTAACATTATCTTAAGAAATTCTGCTAACAATTATCGCATTAAGGCCACGTTATTCATCTTGGTATTAATTACCAAACATTGCAAATCATATTGCGTACACCTATTGAATATATATATATATATATATATATATATATATATATATATATGACACCGGTATCCAGAGCTCAAACGCGCATTTATATTCTATACTTTTTTAAAAATCTCTCTTCTCGACTTGACTTCTTTCCTATCGACGAGACCATAGACTTAAGCAGTATAGCCCTAGCATCCAAATGAGCGATTTGAAAATCTGGACGAGAGAGATAGAAGAAAATATGAAGAGTTTCTATCTCATTCTATTAAACAACGTCGGAGTAGGAGTGAGGGCAACAAACAATCCGTACGATATCTACGAAACCTCTCCACTACTCGTGTTTTCGATTGAGACATATGGTAATATCCATCCGGGTACCTCTCAATTGCTTCTTGTTTCCCTCACTCTTCCGCCATAATAGAGAGAGAGAGAGAGAGAGAGAGAGAGAGAGAGAGAGAGAGAGAGAGAAACTCTTTTTTTATGTATATTTATTTCTCGCATAGTGAGTCAGTCAAATATAGTCTATACTTCCTATGTCTATGAACAAGACTATAAATAATAAATACCAACGATGCTTATTTAGTTACTGTGAAGTAATTAAGAAAGGAATATAATGAAAAAAAGGTGCAGCCTGCTAGAGGAATCTTAGAATGGTGGAGAAAACGGTTCAGGAGTGAATGAGTATATGAATGAAAAAAAAAATCTCCAAAGAATATTTGCAGAGATAAGTCCTCCGGTATAAATATTTAAAGGATACTCACTTTAAATTAGGATTTGTAAATCAATTGTCTCCTAGCGGCGAAGAACGTTAATGGTTGAGTGTTTCGATAGTGAATCCATCGCAATGGTTAAGATCAGAATAAAATTTATTGTCAAACATAACATCAAACAAAAATGGGTTCATTAACACTTCAAGTAACCATATGGAAATAATCGAATAGAAAATACTGAATTGAAGCTAAAATGTTCCATTTATCGTTATTTATTTTGATATTTTATATCAAATCATAGTAAAATAATTTTTTGACTGTAACTATGAACATAAATATAGTTATATCTATAATTAGAAAAAAATTCTTTATTATTTATTAATTTACAATCGATAGTTTCTCTAAATTTTTTTCAACAATTTCAACCATAAATTTAATTAAGATTTAAATTAAAATAAGTAACATTGCAATAAATTTTGTAAAGCTAAAGCGCGAGGCCCGGGTCAGTCGTCCCTCTGGCCGCGCTCGACCAGTCCTAAAACCGAAACTGCGATGTCTAAATAAATAATTCTTCAAATCCATATTAAACGGGCACATAATATTTCAATGACACGTAACTGCATTAATCTATTTTAATGCCCCACATGGATTCTAACTTCCAGTGATATATCACGAATACCACTTGATGAATTCCATAGTCTTTAAATAACAAGTAAATTATATATAAAAAATTAAAGTTTACTCTGCAATTAAATTCGGTCTGTACGAAACTATTGTATAAATCTGTACTAGTATGTAAAATCAACACGCTACATTTTTATTTCTTGTTTACGGACCGTTTCATTTATTGAATGTATCTGCATCGACCTAATATCAGCAGAAGCCATGCGATAGCCATTGAGAAGCCATGCGTTATATATATGTGTTATTACATTCTCAATGGCATGTATACATAGATGTCTATAACATCTATAATACAACTCTATAATATTGGCATAGATGCAATAAAGAAGGAAATCTCGAGGGTTTGGCCAATTCATGAATCATCTATATAGATATCAAGAATACGTACAAATAAATTTCATTAAAATCCGTGACAGAAAGTTCAGACACTTTCTTATGAATATGACAGAAAGTTATAAAGTAGCGACAATACATTAATTAGATAATATATAATAAAAACAAACCAAAATAAATCGTAAATACGCGAACCAGTCAAAAAAAATCACATAAGCTCAGTAATATAAAACACTCGATCCAACCATCTCTTAAATATGATCAATTAAAAAATTAAAATCGAAGAACATGCTCATGAAACCAGTTGGAAGAAATTAGCAAATAGAGCTTAAATGAAATTAAGCGAGTCGAGGACGCCTTTTTCAATACCAATCTAATCCTGCTGAGACGGGAAGAATTATGAATTTTGACAGAAGAATTATTCTATAATTGCGTATCTCGGACTATATGAAAAGCTCATCGTATTCCAATTCTTTTCGCATGCTTTGAACAGCATTCCTGGAAAGCTGCAGCTATAGAGCAAAGAGACATTCTGTTCTAATTCCGCAACATAACACAGTTTATCATTTTGTAAAAAAAAAATCATCCCAGATATGCTCTAAAAGGTTTAACCCGATCTTTTTGCCCATCGACTTTAACCTTTGGCAATATGGTACTTGAGAAGAATCAAAAAATCATTTTAAGAAGAACTTTCAACGCGAATATCAAAATTCTTCGAGTTGCTCTTTTCAAATTCCAGTCAATGAATAGATATATATTTTTAAAATTCTATGTTTTTAAAATCAATTTTACGCCCTTTTTTCTCGGTAGACAAATTTCACGAAATGCATATCTGCGATGAGAGAAGCTGGTATGAAAAAACAGTTACAAATGATTAATTAGTTCACGAAGCGTTGGTAGATCCCGTCTTTATTTAAAAAAAAAAAAATAGGGTCTATTGGAAAAGTCGTTAATTCAGTTTAGAAGTGTCCTTGGTGAATTTTTTAAGGGAATAAAATACAGCTACAGAATAAGAGCTTTGATTAAACTTTGAATATATGCGTACGTTTGAATTTAAATAAGGACAAGGACACCGAAATATCGAATTAAAAATATTTTCTTCAATTCAATCGCAAAAGTTTTTATTAAATTTAGCCTATGATTTCCAGAAATATTTTAAACACATCATTCTTTCGAAGATGTCAGTCCGTAAGTGTAACATATACTGTAAAAGACGTGCAATGTCAATCTAAGTATTATAAAAGTATCTTTTATTTTATATCACTAAAAAAAGTAAATATAATGCTTTAATTAAAGTCTATATTAACGGTCTTACCAAGTCTTAATTAAGCGAAAATTATGCATCAAAGAATGTGTAGATTAGATCTACTGATCCCTAATTTCTCATGCCTTTATGGAACTCACTTTTGAATACAGAAAATAATTGAAATAGACATAATTTAATATCAGATAAACTGATACTATCGATAACAAATAAAAAAATTTATCAATAACATTCATTTTATATAAAGTTGAACATGAACATTCTAAATAAAGATTATACTTATATTTATTTGAAAAACAATTAAGTGGCCGCTTTGTTTGTTAATTGTAAAAAAAATCATTTTCTATGCAAATGCACGTAAAAAATTAATTTTGAAAATTTTTGAAATCTAAAAGAACTCTTGCAACATCGAGGATTTAGGATCATTTTCAATTACTTCGCTTTCGAAAATCTCATTATTTAAAAGCTGATTTAAAATATTTTATAAAGTACTATATAAACTTATAAACTTTTTTAATAATTTGTCAATGAGATACAGAAACTCGAACTTAAATTAAGCATCCGATGTATTTGTTACTAATTTTCATTAATTACATTTTTTCGAGATATATTTTTAACTATAAAGCTTCGTATGATTTTTGTATAATATTAAATCAATTTTTTCATAAAAGTATTTTTTTTATCTTTTAGAAGTTTAAAGATTGCAGCTTTGGTGCGCGATGTAATGTTTAGAAAATCATTTTGTACCAAGCTTTATGAATTATTATATGCAGATAATTTTCCTTCGCAGATAAAGAACATTAAATTGAAGATTTAATTATAACTTTTTGATTTTGATCAGTTTTACATAATTGGGCAGATTTATTCCGTTGCGCCGTAACGCTACAAACTTCAGATGGACGTATTATCCGGAGAGCTGTTACAGTGCAAAAGTTCGTAAATGATTTTCGAAAGTCACAATACCACTCATAATTTTAAAGTGTATAACGAAGTATATGTATGTATGTATGCATATATTTATTTGATCCATATGAACTTTTATATTATATTCCTTGCATCTGAGCAGCCGTGTTAGTTAAAATATAATAACAAATTTTTTTACACTAATGAACAAGTATATTATGCTGACAAAAAAGTATAGTATAATAATGTTTGTACTAATAATGTTTGGTACATTAAACGTAATTCGAGTATATTTCGCGAATTCAATAAGATTCTCGGTGAAATTTGGTTCTCGGTAGTTCTTACAGAACCAGACGTGCAAGTAGATACAAAAGTAAATGCTAAACTGATTTAAACCACTTAATTAAGGTATCCAAGGATATGTAATTGTCTTAGCTTATACGTCGATATTGTCATGAATATTACATAATGTAAAAAAATATTATTGTCGGTAATGAAGAAAACTTAAAAAAAATTACGGATTTTCATAATTTAAAAACTTATAAAATTAAAGATAAATCTTTAGAAGTAAAATCTAATAGTTTGAGGCTTAAGAACGAGAGATCTTTTTTAGACAGTATTACTAAGGATACTCCATTTCAGAAACAATTACATTTAGAAGATTGAAAGCTTCTGAGTTTGAATTGGAAAATTCGTGGCTGGGACAGGAGGTAGAAAAATACCAGACAGAGAAAAATGTTTTAACGACGACCCTGCTTGTCACTACGTTATTCAGAAAAGAAATTTATTAAATTGCTATTCCCTTTTTTCAGGACTGCTAAATGAAATTCTATATTTTCAATTTCATCACCATGCAATCATTAAACTAAACTGCATAAAGTGAAATTGATACAAAAAAATTAGTATATGAAAATAAAGATCATTTGATGTTGAAAAAGAACTTTTTTATTTAAGTAAACATTGCATTTAGTTCGAAAATTCAGATGGACGTTAAGCAACTTATCAAATTATACATGAAGCAGTACGTCCCGTATAAAGTGGATTTTGCTTAAGAGATCACATCTCCATAATTTTATAGAAAATTTATGCATAGCAGCCCGTTTGCACTGCATTAACTTAACTAAGCTATTGATTTTTCGCAATATTATTTTATAATACATAAGTACAGGGATCGTAATTTATTCGAAGTGGTCATTACTTTTGATGTATAAAATTCGATTAGTTTTTTTTTATATGAATTTAATAAGCGCAATTTCGAAGAACGCGTTCAGTCAAACGTTACTTATATAATGTGCAAATTATCGTATAAATAACGGACAAAAATATGCATACGAAATATAATCACCGCAATTGAGTAAAGTTATATATTCGATTTTTGCATTGTTATCCTGTTGTGTATAATTAATCTGACTCGAAAGTAAATTATACGTTTACAATTTTTATCCTTATATTAGCGTTTCAACTAAACAAAAAAATTCGATTAGATCGGGGATACATGATGTATAGGAATATATTACGGTACATAAATAATACTGCGACAAAATTAGATTGCAATATTATTAGCCCAATACTGGCGTATTTTTTTATCGATCTAAAAAAGAGACGGTTCGCGCTTTTATCATTTTCTAATATACATATCTACATAAACACAGCAATTTCAAAAGCTATGACAAACACATAGCAAAGTATATTTTAACTGAGCATTCCAAATATCTTGATTCCCGTTTCTGTTAATTTTTTCATCATTGAAATTTTTATTTGCTCTAAATAAAAATTCCACCTTTGCTGTTAAAATTTTTAAAAAAAAATTTCTAATTTCACGTTAGCATAAGTCTAAGTATTTCCAGGGCGTAATTGAAGATAAAATGCTGTATTAAGACGTAACTTGAGACACAATGCTGTGTTATCATTTACTTATTTTTCTTTGTCAGGTCGACAAAAAATATTTTTATCACTTTAAAAATTTATGCGAATAAATAAAAATGTAAATTTCAGCACAGATACTTATTATTAGTTAAATGTACATAAGATTCTTTCTGTTATTCCGTAGTAGCATACATTTAGGCTCCTATTAACGGTACCAATATCGATCGTCCTCAAGACTTTTCCGAATTTAATCCAGCCTTCGTTCCCTTCGATTATATTTTCCAGTATTTACAGTTCACTTCTTTCGGGGGCACGATTAATATTTATGACATAATTGATTCATGCGCGATGGACCATTTAGAAAGCACTCGGCCGTATTCAGATTGGGACCTTTTAAAAGCACGCCACGTGCCTCCTCGGTTCCGAAAAAAAATAATAATAAAACACGCGGGAACGCCCCATATGTTTTCAATATATTATCCAGTAGAATCCTTGAGAAGGAAAGCCGAAATTTGGGTTTGTTAAAAAAAAAATGATGTACGGTAATGTTGCCTTACACTGCCTTACGCACGCAAGAAACATAAATTAAACGGATCGTAAAAGCATCAAAGTTAATTTCCTATTTGATGCAATATATAGCAAGCGGATCATGATTTATATTAAAAAAAACATGTGCATAATAAATAAGTAATAATAGGTTTTTTTGTCCATTTATAAATATTAATTGTAATTTTAATTTGCTATTAAACTTAGTACGACAAGAGTTCTTAAAATGTAATTTTATTTTTTTAATAATTCTGAACTTCAACATTTTATTATAAATATTAATATAATTTTAACATTTATAATTCTCGTGAATTATAACAGACAATTTACATTATTTGCTTTCAATTTCGAGAATAATTATGTTTAATTATGAAACGTGGAATATTATTAGTGCTAATTAATAAATACATCCGATTAAATTTTAATCAATAAGATATAGTAAAGTTTAGAATAATGTCTATACTTTTATTGATTATAAAGAAAACTTTTCTTTTTTTCTTAGCTTAAAACAATAAAGGAAAATATATTTATCTGGTTAAATTTTATCCCGTCATGGATAAAATAATCAGCTTTTAGTTTTTTTTTATTAAACCTACGCCCTTGACACTCATTCCGTTGATAGAACGTAGTTGCCCACAAATAGTAGTAACGTGCTGGGTCATTTCAGACAGCTAAGGATATACGTATATCCTTAATGTATGTATTATATATGTATGTATGTATGTATGTATGTATATATATATATATATATATATATATATATATATATATATAGGTGTGTGCGCGCGCGCGCGTGTGTGTGTGTGTGTGTGTGTGTGTGTAGTTCTGTATCAATGGTAAAATTGTTCGAATACATCTTTCCTTTGTAAAATAAGATCGTATTTGCCTTTTTTTAACTTTTTATTCCTCGTTCGAAATAAAAGCTCGCTCAGGAAAGTGTCGCTCGTTCTAAACGTTCGACGAATCGTTATGGAATTTTTTTTACTCAACGAGGGACAATCACGGCTGGAATCTTTTATTTTCTCCATTTATTTTTATCTCTAAATAAACCAGGACTGGAAAAATCTGCGATAGCATTTATCGTTAAAAATAATTGGAAAACTTTCGATTTAATGCAGATTGCGAATTAAATGTCATTATTTATAATGAAATTGAACAAATATTTATATTAAATTTACAGAGTGCTTTGGAAAATTAATAAACATGTAACTTAAATATGTTTATCTTTATACATATGAAACTTAATGCAGATGTAATATATATGCGTATTTTACTCAATTGAAATTAAATGCAATGCGCTATATAAATTTAATATAAATATTTGTAAAAATATAATTTGTAAAAATAATTTTATAAAAAATGTCATGTAATAATATTGCTAAAGAAGATTCGGAAAAAGTATTCAATTAACGTCATTGGATCAACACAGTTATTCATCATTTTCTTTTAACTAGATTAAGAAATAAATGCAAAAAGTGATGAAAACTTTTTCGCTATATAGCTCTAATTTATTCTCGATCACAGTTTCACGATGGAGAGCATTTGAATAAAAAAAGTTGATCCAAGAAGCAGATGAAAGACAGAAGTTTTATTGTGCATACCGAACTATAATTTCGCTTTCGTGAAATAAACGAATCGATCTTTAGATGACTGGGATCTACAATTCGCGATTGGACTATTAAATTTCGTATAAAAATGAGATTTCATACGATTGATCGACACAAAGTTTGAAGCTTTAAGTTTTAAGGTAATAATATTGGCTTTTCGTTCAGGGAGGAAAGCATGAAGCAAAAATAATTCAATGACAAGGAAGAATTGCTATTTTTCCATCCCGCGCACATATTCGTTTCTCGAATTATAAGCGTCGTGCCAAAAGCAAATCCCGTCATTCCGCGCAAATTGCTTGAAGATCTTCGTGGACCATCACACGATAATCGGGCTGCTTTTAGTACACAATAAGATCGAACTTCTTCGTTCCAGTCGGATTGCACTAGCAGTATCTATGACCAGCCAGCGATACCTTCTAAAAGTCCTCCGTCAAAAACTGAAACAGAACTTGCCGATCGATCGTCCAGTCTTCCCATAGTAAAACTTTTTTCTTATTAAGCAGAGCCGTGCACCGTTGGCATGCGTATAATTGAGACAGAGCCCATATACTCCTTTTACCTCTTTCAGCACTGAATATAACCGAGCATAAATTAGTCTTAGCGTTAAATGATTTCCCTCCCCCTTTTCAAAAACCGCGAATTTACAAAGGATTTTAAATGTATTTTGACCTTTGGCAAATGATATTTGAGGTTCGAGTGCTGGTAAAGTTTTAGATAAATTGTCATTAGTCGTTTCATTGTTTAAAATTATTTGAAAACCAGATTATTCATTATAATAGAATCTAATTATAAAGTTCTGTATAATATGTTCCTCTCGAAAATGCATTTGTCAAATCCAAAAATATTTGTTGGAATTCACGGTATTACATATGCGGTGCAAAAATTACGTCTGTATTTTATCTAAAGTAGGTCGGATAGGATTTTGCTGTTTTTCAAAGGATCTGGACCTATCAATATTTTCGTAGTGTTCTTTTGGCATTCTGAATAATGAACTATGACGACGAAACAAAAACTAAATTCGAATAATTAAATTTTAATAATATTTTACATATTAATATTTTAAAACAATTCAGTAAAATATCAAAACGCATATCATATAGAGAATTTTTCAAGTTGAGACCTTTTATGTATATAATGCTGAGAAAAAAAAATTGCAAGGAGAATAATGAACACGACGCCCAATTTTGTTACTTATTTTTAACATATTTATTATTTGTAACTTATTTGTAATATTCTTTGTTTAAAGTAAAAAATTCCGAGATTTAATAAATATTTTTGAAATTGAGAAGATCTAGTTGATTTCTATAAAAAAACATAATAAATCTATAGATTCATAATTCTATTCTAATAAATTACCTGAATTTCACGTTTTTTCAAAGAATTACAATTTTTTCTAATAATATTATTAATGAGTAAATTGAAAAATAAAAAATTCTAAACAGTATCTTAGTATTGCGATTTAATTTCATTTGTTATTAGAAAAAATTTAATTCTTAAAAATTCATTCTTAATAATTTAAGTGTTAATAACTGGTATTTGCCATTTTCCGACATTTCGCCCTCAATTTCTGACTATCAGGGTGAAAGTAGCGAAATTCTTCTGCCTCCTGAACTACATATAATATCCACGACTGCGGGCATTTAAATTCATTTATATATATATACTCCTCCGTTGCGCTGTTTTTCCACTCGTTCCCCGTATTATCCAAGCATGAACCGCAGCGTGCGCAGTAATTTTCCGCGAATCGGGGCAGCCGCAATAAAGAGAAGCACGTAAAAGTACGGACGGCGTTTTAGAGGAGAAAAAGCTTTGAGATCCGTCGTCGTATGCTCTCTGAATTTTTCCTTCATTGGCTTTCTATTTCTTTTGTTATTCTTCTTCTGCTTCTTCTCCGTCTTCTATTTTTTTTCTTTTTAGACTTCCACTTTGACCAAGATGGAGAGGAATAGGGAGGAGCGCACGCCTCCTAATGCGATTGGCTCTGCTTGACTCGCTCCGGATGATTAGGCCCTCTCTCTCTCTCTCTCTCTCTCTTTGTGACCCTATCTTTGTGGGCTGTTTACGAGGTGTGTAGATACAATGGTTGCGTACTTTTTTTCAAATTACTTTTACCGTAGGACAATGGAATAGGCGAGGAGATTTCCTGAAATTACAATTGCTTATCTTTAAATTGTTCTCGGGATTAGAGAGCCCCTGATTTGACATCCATTGTCTTTTATATTCATGGTTCAGATGAAATTTCCATTTCAAAGCTTTCATCGTGTTTGATTTTACTTTTTCAAAAAACTTATGCATGTAAATGAAATGGTAAATTTTTATATTTATTATTATTTATTCTAAAGTATTATACTTTTATTATACTTGTTATATATACGTATATAAATCATAGAATATACTTTTTAAGTATATTACGTATATGTACATAATTGAAAAAATGTAAATACTCGTTGTGACATCAAAATATTATAATTATGCAATTAGTATTTTCTGATGTTTGCAAATACGCGTATGTCTTATAACATAATACAGCTTTTAAATAAGCGGATTGTATAGTAGTAATACAGCGGGAAAGTGGGATTGTTGTGTATTAAACAGATACTTTGCAATAATTGAAATTTCATTTATTACATTCACTTATATTATAGATAAATTATAATTAGAAAAATATTTTTAAAAATTCTACATTTGTAGAGTATTACTTTAATACTGCTGAAATTTTTAATGCTAATATATGCATATGAAAGTGATTTATTAGACTTATAGACTTAGAGATATATAAATATTTTAGATACATAAATATTTTACTCGTAAATTAGGTATTTTAAATTTGAAAAATATATAAAAAGTTTTTTAGAGTATATCTGTTCTACTTAGTAATATTAGATTTTATATATTTAATTTTACGCGCATATCTTTATCTGTTACAATGTGTATGTGCATGCTCTGGCGTTAGTCGTAAATTAATTCTCAGTTACAACACCCATTTCAGTTGAAAATTGACAATCTTGCAAAAACTTCATACTTATATATATTTAAAAATATTTCTTCTGACTATAAATTTCACTTTAATTCTTTTATTTTTTACTATAGAAAAATTCGAGAAGCAAACGCTGTGATAATCATTGGAAAGTATCGTTGTATTATTATTAATATGTACAATTTACTATAACTACACATAGGGCCCTTTTTAATGGGCTTTGCTCACTAAAAATGCACTTTTCACAGCCTCCATATTTCGAGCACAATAATAGTTTGAAAAATCACATATTGAATTGATATTTACTTATCTTTGTGTTTGATAAGGTGTTAATGAAATATTTGTATTAATTCGTTTGGAATTTACATTATTACTTGACGTGTCTGTATTAAAATAGGTTACTAAAAAAATTCTGAAACTCTGTCTAGATGTCTAGATGTACGGAAATATGCACTTAAAGAGCTCTTCAATATTCTCGCTCGTAAAAAAAATTTGATATAAAATATTTTACTATACCTCTCCTGGCCTATAAAAGGTACGCTAAATTAAAATGACACACATTGTACTATATAAAGTATACTACACGTAAAACTACATAACACCGTGCTACTGTCGTGCTTATTCTAAGGCATGAATTAGATAAAAATGTAAAACCATAGTGAATAAATTAGAAACTGTTATTTGATAGAATTTATTCAATTTTTAGAATGATTTAACACGAGCGAGGATTTACTCCTTAATTTAAAAAATCTGCATGCGTGATAAGATTTAAAAAAACACACGCTTTCGAACATTGTTTTTGATTTTTACAAAAATTATAATCAAAATATCTCACTTTAAACCTATAATATAGCTGCGACAGGACAAAAATGTACGAAAAAAGTTACACGGTTACCCCATTGTACGAAACAGTTGGTCGAACAAGCGCTTTCCATCCAAATTTTCGTTCGAAAAAAGTTAGAGGTGTTTCGCTATGCATGTAACGAGAGCCGTGAAATGTATAGACAATAGCCGTTGAAATTGACTCCGAATTTTGAAATATAACACACAAATAAAAATTTACAATTTATGTATAAAGCAGCTTTTATTTCGAGAAATAAAAATTGTAATAGTTATTTATGAGTCTATATGGAGCAGCAAAGTTTACTTCCTCTATTTCCAATAAAAATTAACAAGACATTTCTAGATTAAAATTTGACATACCATTGTCGGATCTAATATCTGACGCTCCATGCGAAAGCCATCGCAGCTAACATAAAGAAATTGTAAACCAGAGTAGGACATGTCGCAAGAGAAGTCTCGGCCTTGAAGTAGAAAACGTTAAGAACAATATGTAATGAATTGTACACGCACAATGTATCATTGTGTATTAGCAAACTCTGTTGAAGGAAAAATAAGAAAACCAATTCAATATATTACGTCGCAATAGCTTGCTGAAAAAGAAAGTTAATTAAAAAAGTAGATAATAGAGTATAATTTGTGGAACAACTCTGAACTTTAAGCTAAGTAGATCGCACACCTTACAAATGAACCATACAATTCGTAATAGGTCGGGATAAGTTTAAAAGCAGTTGGCTTAGGAAAGTACAAATATTAAGACTTTAAGATAGCTTTGTAAGTTAAAAAAGCAACTAAAATTAAAAAGAAACAAGACAGAAGAAGGACTAGAAATAACAAGGAAAAGGCAAGAATAAGGACGCAATAAAAATGTTCAAAGTAAGCCAGAATACGCAATATATATATACAAAAATTCGCTTAAAGTCTAAACAGAAGATCAGCACTTCTATTAATATAATCACTTTTTGATACAATCTTGAGCTTACTTCAGGGACAAAGTCTTTATTTAATCAATCGTTGCAAGTGTTGTCAATTCTTTTACCGAGATTCCAAATATATGACGGCTGGAGAAGTAATTTTTGATTTTTTGATTTGCAATAGATGGGCTATTTGACAGTGACAAATATTCAAGATTTGGATTGACTTTTTTACCTAAATTTGGAAACAAATTCTTTAATGAATCTTATTTAATGATAATAAAAAATCGACTAGTACATCAAACACTATCATCTTCTGCAAAACTGTTTGAAAAAAACAACAATAACAACAAATGATAAACAGTTTAATTTATAATCATATGCTCGCAACGATTAGTTTCAAGTAATAAAAAATTCTCTCTAGTTCATTCCTAACTCTTGAGAGTTATACTCCCGGGTAAGTTTTTAAATTATATTTATTAGAATCCAGCTAGCAGTTCTTCGAACTTCATGAAAGTTACATTATGGTACTGTTTAGGGCGGCTTTCGATCCTGGGAGAGCGAAACGGGAAAAAACTCGGTGTAATATAACTTATGGTTTAAGGATAAAAGATTTCGATATAATGCTGATTTATTATAAGAAAAATCTTTGACATAAAAGAAGCTCTGCCGCAATATTTATTTATCACATGCCATATTTGCATACTAAAAATAAGGAATTCTCACAGAAGTGGCATATTTATACCAACAAACTAATAATGAATCAGTAAATCTTTATAAATAGGTATTATTTATGTTGAATAATATAATACGAACGAAAGGAATATGTTCAGGAATATAGTTAGATTGAACAATTTTTGCCGAAACTACGAAATCAGTAGACCTGCATATAAATGTAGACTTTGTTCTAGATTGAATTATTATACTAAATATCTATTCTGAGCCTAATTAACATGTGCAAATAAGCAGAATTGAAGTAGACCTCCATCGGAAGGCTGCCTGGATGGCGCTTTAATTATGCTCTTCAACTGTCTTAGTCGATATCAGCCAGTTGGATAAACAAAATACTATATTAAGCTTTAACTTCGACATCTTTGGCCTTATATTGGAAACGATTATTTATAGATTCCTTGATATGTCCTGGATCTGTTTCGTCGGCGCGATACGAAACAAACGGTAAATTTTAAATATCAGTCGTAATATATAAACGAGAAATACATGGATTAAGACAGATTCATTTTACCTATTTTATCAGCTTCGACTGTTATTTTATCAGACAGTTCTTTTAATTACAAAAAAAACTAAAGAGGAAATCTAACAAATCCAGTGACAGAATAAAGTAACAACGTTTCTTCGACAACTTTAATCTCGCCCCTGTATCTCCATCTCCACCCTGATCACGCGGACCTCCCACAGCTCCGTTGTGCTCGGTGCACGTGCAAATACGCCTGTTCATATATATTGCGTGCGTACGTGTTGCGCGTGCACGCTCGCACCCCCCTCTTACTCTCTCGCTCTCTCACTCTCGCTCACTCTCTGTCTCTCTTACCCTCACCCCTCTCTCTCTCTCTCTCTCTCTCTCTCTCTCTCTCTCTCAACCTGGAGACTACCTTTTATCCCCGACTTATCTACTTTGTTTTAATGATATTTAAGTATAGCTCTTATATGCTTATCTATAAAACCCAGCGGATACACATTTCGTACACTTTTCGTACACCTTTAGTTATACGCCAGAGAATATTGCTTTATTACGAACGATATTAACGCAGCGATGATTGAAATCTAACCCTTATAATGCGCTCATAATGCAGATTCTAATATAGTTTTTAAAAAAATGTTACAGATATTCCTTTAAGGAGTAAAAAATGAACATATTCTTGTGCTATTTCATTTAATATCTTTTAAGCTGATCAATTAATTCAATGTACCCATATCCTGGTAGATGAAAGCTGTCCTCGACATTAAAAGATCATACCCAAACTCCAATTTAACTGTTTCAGTAAGTTCTGCAAAATGAATCGAGTTTTTTTTTTAACAGATTGATGATTAAAAAAATTTTCCACATTTATTAATGAATATTTATGCAAAACGATTTCTTAAATATAGCGAAAGTGGTAGATTTTAATACGTATTTTAATTTTTTCTATAGCTAAGAATTTCACACCATTATAATTCAGATTATCCTTTCATAGAACAATGAGTATATAGTCGAAGAATTTCTGTTAACTTTGATTACGTCAAGCTTTCAGGTGTTCTAAAAATGCACTTCAACCATTCTAAAATAAAATCGGCATAAACGTTCTTATTTGAAATTTAATCTGTTAAACTGAATTACAGACATATCATATACGAATTATGCCAATATAGTTCAATTTGCTTCACCCGAATGACGTATAAAAATGATATCCAATGCGCGTATGAAAATAATAATACTACAAAATAATTTAAACGATCGTGACATTTGTACTATTTATAAAACAAACCGTAACAGCTACGTCTGTGTCAGAAGTTTAAATTTGATCGAGTCCATATCTTATCTTCTGCACTCGCAACTTTTTTCGTGCTTGTTAAATTGAAATATTTCACGAATATATCCTGGCGGCGAATTTTGCATCAAAATCAAATCAAGTAAGCGCCCCGCTTCTCGGTATTCCCGGAGGGAATGAAGTTCTAAGAAGTACAATTCCAGTAATTAATAAAGAGGATGCGCTTCAATTTAGCTACCTTAATCAATCTAGAAGAGGACTTAATGCCGAGTTGATGCCATGGAATTAAATGTTCAAATTTTCAACGATTGGCAAATAATATGACGTTGACAATTTAAAAACATTCAATATTACGATATAGTACTATTAAAAATTTCAATAAGAATAATCTATATTACTTGTTGTTTGTAAGTATACAAATCGTATGTATTGTTATTTTTTTCACCGACCTGATTACTGTTTCTTATGCAATTTTTCAGCTTTTCTATCTCCGGGGTTATATGCAGTGTCCAATTGAAAAAACTAACTTGACCTGCAGATGATCTTGAAGGTTCTGGTCAAGGTCTTTATGAAGATCGTATTTTGATGTAAAATTTTATACTCTTTCAATTTCTGTGGCCAGCAATGTGCGTTACAAATTGAAAAAACTAATTTGACTCTAAAATGACCTTGAAGGTCATGACCAAAATCACCATTGGATATTCGACTTGATTCAATCTATAATTTCTATTTGAATTTTTTTTAACTTAAAATTTTGATAGCTATTCGCGCGGGGCGATTCAAAAGGGTTGTCCTATTATTGCGGTATCTATTTTCTACGAAATTCCCAATAAATCGAAGTACGCAAATTCACGCAGAACATTGCGTCCGGGTTTATGCGTGCGAGCGCACCACCCATATGTATTACACAATAAAAATCAAATTCTGTTTGAAAATCGAATTTCTATAAAGCTTGCACAAGCTTTCGCGGCCTCGAATGTGTATTATTATTACTATACATTATTATCATTGCTTATTGTTTCGTAACAAATCGGTGAGTGTAGCATCATTTAAAAATTATAATGATGCAATTAACAAATTTTATTTCTTACAATAACAATATTTCAGTGAAAGGAATTATTCATTGTAATATCAACAATGTGTAGCAGTAAAAGCTTTTGTGAGGAGGGGGGATATTGGCACGATCAGTTAAGATTAAGAGAGAACAATACTTTACAAGGAGAATAATATAAAAGAAAGAGTACCATGTACACTATAATTGAGTAAGATAACTGTGAAAAAGACTTAATTTTATCCTTGAATTAAAGTGCATTTTAAATCGATATCGAGTTCCCTACTAATATATATATATACATGAATCTCAAATTTTTCAATTAAGCACTGTTTGTGCAGCTGGCGCGCGCACTGCTCTCCCCGAATATAATTTTCTTCGCTTCGAAGTTTAATGATAATTAAGCGCTCTGCGCTTTAGAAATGAAAAGCTGAAGCACACTTAGACGAGCCTATATATAACACCTGTTGTTCGCGAAGTTAGTTTTCTGTCCTCTGTTTCTCGTCGATCGAGGATAACACACACACACACGCACGCGCGCATACACATTCTACGAAGAATATAGATTATCTCTATGGTTTGATCATTATCAAGAGACGACTGTACAGTATGTTAATCTAATACAGATTTTTTTCATTCAAAAACAGCTGGCTAATTCGATTGGTTTTCTAATCAGTAATTTACAAAATATTGGAGATAATTTCTTCCATTCATTCTATTTAAATCTCAAGTACTTGTAAATTCTTATTTTCAATGATTAAAACTCTTATTGATCGTATTTATGTTAAATTTACATTTAATACTTTACTTCCAGGCAAGACGAGGAATATATATATATATATATATATATATATATATATATATACATATATATATAATATAGATTCGATTTAGCAGACTTTGGATATTACACAGATTTCCCATCGCATACATATGCCAGGAAACTCGAGCGCAAGTTTAAATTAAGTTCGTTCTCGTGTAATTTTCTCAGAGCGCACCAAGGTTTAACGAGTCGGTAATATTATAAGAGCGAAGATGAGAAAGCGAAAATCTAATATTCCGATTGCCGCGCTCCGTAAGTCCGCTGACGATGACGCGCGCCGATTGTCAATATATCGATCGAGGATTTAAATTAATGGAGTAGTTAGTTTGTCAGAGGCGCAACGTTGGCATTCAAAGGGAATTACATCGGCTGAATGAATGCGATGAAGATTATTGATTTATCTTTAATGAAAATATGAATTCGAAACAGTAATCTGTGTTCGATACTCTCATTATTTTATTATAAAGTGGATTTTGATTTAAAAAAAAAATTCTTTTTTTTCATCTAAAACCGTAAAAACAGGTCAATGCTAAGATCAAAATGACAATTTATATTTTAATAAATGATTTTAAAAAATTTTCTCTGTTTACACTACCGAAACGTTCATAGGTTCGTGTTTTTCTAACCACAGTCTATTTCTGCATATTAAATTGATGAAGAACAATCGTTGGAAAAATACCTAGAAATTGCATTCCTTGTAAGCATTATTAAAAAGAACATATAAGGAAAATGCAAAAAAAATTAGAATGGAAAATTGGCGCGTCAACGTAAAATGTCATTTTAATAATAATCCCTACTATAACCACACTCCGAACGATAGTTAACTTTTTCCAATTCAAAAATGTCCTTGATACGAAAATGCGATATCTGTTGATACTATCCAAGCATGGAGCGATAGTGATTATTTAACCTATCCCGATGTTTACTTAAAATTACATCAGTGATCTTGATGGATAATGGGAAGAAAAAATTGTCGGTATTTATAATTTTAAGAACCGGGCAATAGTTTTTAACATATCCTATTTTAAACTGCATCGAAACCTTTAAAAAAAAGTTTCCATATAATAAAATATTGTATATCAGCAGGCAGTCGTATATATCATATTTATTATTTATATTAAACATTTACATATGTATATAGAATATCGTAGTTTCTTATATAGAATAAAACTTTCGTTTTCGAAAGTATAATAAAAACGTTATAAGTCAGCGATTATATATATATATATATATATATATATATATATATATATATATATATATATATATAATCTATTTCATTACCACAACAACTTGTACAATCTAACAACTTGTACATCTAAGTATTTTAACAACTTGTCCAACGTCGGCTTACAGATAAGCCAAGGGAACGGATCCGCGAGCGCCTTGGTCACCGAGCAAAAATGTAGTGCTTGGGCCCCGCTCGGGCATCTCAGCACAGCGGGAGGGAGCAGCGAACGACGAGGAGAACGACGCGGGACGAGGACCGCTCGCCATCGTGATCGGGTGCCATGGATCCCCACGGACCCGAGGTCGTCGCCATCCTGGGCGCCCTCGGGGCGACGGCGGGCGCGGTCTCGGCCATTGCCGTTTACGCGCTCTGCGCTCGGCGCCGGCGCGTGCCGCTCAACTGGTGGGTAGATTATATATATATATATATATATATATATATATATATATATATATATATACAACTTTGATATTCTCATTACTGGGATAAGTTGTTTAGCGAGCAAGGGACATCATCGCGTTGGATTTCGTTGAAATCGAATATTACACGAGCAAGCCACCCAATAAAAAAACAACATTTATGTTGTTTTTTTAGAGGGTACGACTCGTTCTAGAAGCCAACAGATATGAAATAGTAAGATGTATTAGGCATGGCAGAATGCAAAATTTGCATATTTTTAATTTGCGGATCATAAGTTTTTATTGCGGAGGTCGTCTGTACTTTGATAACTTTATTCATTTTCTTTTTTTTTAATTTTTTTAAAGATGTAATAAAAATTCACTATTCTAAAATTTTTATATATTATTTATTACCTTCATAAACATGCACAGACATTTCATTGGTTGTCGAAATCCAATAATAAATTGATATAGAGTACAATAATATCATACATTTTAAGATACAATCAGTCTACTGATAACCACTATGAAAGGTCTCTCCCATTCTTTCAAAAACAAAAGAAATGGACTAGTTCACAATTACATCCTAATTACAGCCTAATCGCGGTTGAACTTAATCGCGGCTAAAGATTATTTGCTATCACTTTCAAAATCATCCTATTTTGAGAAAAACGCATTGGAAAGCTGTATAAATGAATCGTACAAAAATAATCTTACTCGCGATCTTTCGGTAGTGCCCGTACCATACAGTATACCTGCCTCATGATGCTGGGAGTCACGCTGACAAACGGCTCTCATCCAGCTTCGTCTGGATATGCTCGAGTTAATCAAAGCCAGAGGATTGCATGAATGTTCCATGTGGTAGCCGGAAGAGGAAAGGAGATGTATTGTTATAATAGAAATTAATCATTGTTTCATGACAAACCCCAACGCCGATGGAATAAGGATGTTTTCAATTTGAAATCCCGTCGATTGCTGTTCATAATTAATTCTTCAAATATATACACGTTAAAAATGAAAATTCTAACCGTGTAAGGGAATGTCGAAGAGTTCTTGACGGTTCGTATTGAATACGCGTCACTTTTGGATCGAATTATCGTTTAGCACAAATTAAAGCGGTATCTGCAACTCTTTCGTTTCGATGGTAGCTATATACCTTGCTTAACGGTGTCCAGACATCATTATTGCTTTAAAATTGGTTAATCGAGATAAATATGCTTCGCTATATGACACGGGCCGAGTTGCAGACCAGGCGTTGCTTACCATCTCGCGTCGTATTTGGCAAATTTTGCCGCCAATTTTCATTTCGCACAAAATTGTAAAGGTATCATTCTTTTTCTCTTGGTGTCAGCTGCCTCGCTTAACAGGATTTAGCAACCCACAATTCTTCAAATGTTGAATTGAGAAAAATCTTCTTCCTCTTATGACCTAACTTTCACCACTGTTTACCTCCTCCAATTTTTGTAAATCCATAAGAACCCGTGCAAAAGATAAAAATTATACAATCATAATTTTACTAATATTTCCATGTTAAGGAAAGAAATTCAGGATACTGTATGATTCAGCATACCGCAAATAACATAAAATCTCCTACAAACGATTCCGTGATAATATACGAACATTCACGACCGGAATTTCCTTAATAAAAATTTAATCCGATGGTTTGTACGCACTGCTACTGTGTTGAAACGACCAATTGTTTATGTACCCGTGGAAGAATGGGTTTGTAATAAAATACACCTGTAAACACATGAGCCGAGATAAAGAAATACAATGGACTGGGGAACATCCTGGTCAGTTTTGAAACGGAAGCCGCTCATCCGTAAAACACGCGAGTTATGGACGGATGACTTGCCGATGCACGTTACTTCAAGTTTTGATTTTAAACAAAACGGAAAAACTAACAACGGATGGTAATTAAAACGTATCTGCAAATCTCAATCGCCTGACTGTTGTTTCTTTTGTTGTCGTTTTACCCTTCAATAAAATCGTTTCATCAATAAACCAATAATCCATGATCTTTCGTTATTATAGACAAACAAAGTATGGTATTGATCCTGGAAATGAATTGGGCTTTTATTGAACTGAATAAAATTTTTGAGAAGTTTTTTCTTTTATTTATTAATTTGAAACATTATTCATAGCTTGATACTTTATTGGAATTTACATCTTCGAAGTAAATTCGATCCGTTATAAATGAAATTTTCCTAGTTTGCAAGTATAATTGAAACGTTATTGATTGGAATATGTATTTAATTGTATTTAAGCAAAGTAAGCACGCACTCGCACGTGCGCAAACATTTAACTTCAATTAGGAGTGTTTAAATTTTCGTAACTCGTTCTATTGTTCCAAGCAGAATGTGCATTATTTGTTCGAAATTGTTTGCATTAGAACTCGTGCATTGATATATCACTTTTCAGATTAATGCAACAGTCCATGAAAATCAGAAATGATAGATAATTTAAAAATAATATACATAACTCCGTATAAAGTTTTACCATATTGAACTGCGAAAACTCTATCATTTAGTATGGAATTTTAATTTCTAAAATAAATTACTAAATTCTTGAGAAAATTGTTGTCTGTTTGCTGATCTAACTGAACGCTGATAATATTAAACAAATCTTTTATACGCAATTAAAATAATAATTTGTTTATACTTACGCTGCGAGAAAAAGAATTCCTCGTCTCGAATGAATATTTTGATTCCCTCTTCATTAAATTTAAAGCCATTTATTGGATTCGCAGAAAGACTCTTACAAAAAAGGATAGCTTTGTATAAAATAATCGCATCGGTCTTTTCAGCATTGAAAAGAAAGCATATTCGATTACTGCTATCATTATTTTAAATTCCAATTATTATTATTATTAGTATTGACATTATTATTCATTTTTCTTTCATTCTTTTACAGTTTTTTACATAAACACATTATTACTTATTTTTTACAACTTAAAAATAAAGAAAATATTTAATTACTACGCGATTTCTCTTTAAAACATTTTTTATTCTAAAGGTAGATACGAAATGAACGGTCTAATAAGAGATATACATTAATATTGATATATTTTTATTAATTAAATAATAAAATATTTCATAAAGAGCATAGATAAGATAAAAATAAAAGTACTTTATGAAAGATTAAAAAGTAATGACAAGACTTAAATGAAATTCATAATAAAAGTAGAGAACAATTAAGTTTTGTAATAAACTACCCATCATTTACAACAATAATAAACATAAAAAAATATAATTATATAGAAAATATAAATATGTTTCAAGTATATTAAAATAATGTATAAAAATATTCGTTTGTTCTCGATATATAAAAACTATTAAAAGTACAACTATTGCGAACAAAAATGTTTTGACAAACAGAGAAGCTGGAAATTATGAGATCGTCTACGGAAAAATATATTTTCACGGATTATACTAATTTAAAAGATTCGAATATTTGCATATCGTCTTATATTTAACTCTGAGCGCATCGAATAGCATTTTATTTATTGATTTGGTGTCGGAGTAATACAGAATTTTCTCGTACAGTTGCCCATCTCCATTCAAATGCATAAAATATTGAAAAACAAATATAAATCTAATACAGTTTCTATTGCATTTCACTCGATTTTTTTCTTCTTCTACTTAATCTTCTTCTTCTTCTTCTTCTTCTTCTTCTTCTTCTTCTTCTTCTTCTTCTTCTTCTTTTTCCCCTTTCACATTTATATTTTGTTCAATGTGAAATTTTCGCTTGCTCTTTCGCATATTATAGCAACAGATATTTACCAGTGACATTCTGCATAGAAAAGAGGGGGGAGGCTCGCGCGACGGAAGAGTAGAAATAGAAAAAGCATACAATATCAAATACACGCACGAGTTTTTGCGAGGAAACTATATCGAATAAGCTTCTATGAACGAGAAATTTTATATATTCTTGTTTTATAAATCGATTTAAAAAAAAGTATCAATGAATTCAAGTAATTCATGTAAAATTTTTATGCTTTTTGTATTTAAAATTCATTTATAATTGATATTAATTTAAGTTATTGATGTATAATAATTAAAAATATTTATTGTAATTTGTAAATTTAATTTAGATTATTCGATTAGTAACTAAAAGCCATTATGTAAGAATTGCAAACGTGATTTAATTTATTGTCGCCAAACTCAAGCTCGACCAGGTTATTGTTGAAGTATATCGAATGAAGCACACTCGTTATTTATCGAATAAAGTTCAAATTTCATCGGAATATTATGTACATTCGTCATTTTCATAATTAATTTTGTGACTATATTTCATTAATTGTATTGTCGAGTATAATAAAATAAAAATGCGGATTCTGCAGAGAAACAAACATTAATGGTTCTTGAAGGAAAAAAGTATCTCTTATATTCTTTGTTTACAATTTATATATTTCGATTGCCTAGTAGTAGGGTGATAAAATTAATCAATGATTTTGGGTTATATTTAATATACTTATATTCATAGTCTTCTCGAAAAACCTGCTCCATTCATAATACAATGATCGTTTTAATTTCTACTAAGGATCGTTTATTACAGTTTGATGTTTTTCAAAATAATCGTGTTAGAACAGATTTCGATATTCAATTCATTTTAATGTTATATACAAAAAAATACAACGATTATTATTTCTCGTTATTAACTTGTCTAGATTTTTTTTGTAAAATAAAATAGCGACTTCTATAGTTGTACATTACACATTTTCAACTTTTAATAAAATTGTCGGCATATATATCCCCTTTAAAATCATTCTTTTTTAGTACACCGACGTTACAGCTGCAGTAAATTTGATTAAATTCCTTAATCATGCAGAGTATCTCTATTGTAAAAATAAAAAGCAGTAATTTTACGGTTTACCATCATATATATAAAAACAGTTTTAGTTATTTTTAATAACAGTGGCATACGATTGTACAAACCTAAATGTTTGATTAGTTATTTATAACAAATACATTCATAAAATTGTTTAAGCGAAAATATTTATGACTATAATATTGATTCAAGTTTGCACGGAAACATTTTTTGGTGCAATGTTCTGAAAAATGCGAACAATTCTATTCTACCTAACAACGTTATACTTACTGGGAAAAAATTTCCTAATATTAAAAAAAATTTTCTTGATTCAAGTAAATTAGTAATTTCTGTAGCTACTATATATTATAAGTATTATTTACATAAATTTCATTAGTTTCTCAAATACTGTAATTATTATTTTAAATACAAATTATACTTATTATATAAAAATATTTTCTTTTAAAAAGAACCAAGTAGTATACTTTAAATAGTTATTCTGATATTCTAGCCTCATAATAAAAAAATCAGTTTTTTATAACTATATCTATTCATTACTGTATCATGTCTACTAATTTCGTTCTAGACGTAAAGGTCTCCTGCTCAAACTCTTCGAGCAGCAGAAAACATAGATTTCTTAGACTAAATGATAACTGTTAGCATCAAACATTATATGCAACTAGCGGGAAGTATTTACAAAAATTTAATACAAATAAATATTTTCAATCTACATAGCAGCAAATTATTCCGTGTAAGCGAATATTTTTAAAATATCGTTACAAGATGGTATTTTTAGTATTGAACAAATTACAGATAAATATCTATAACTAAAAAATCAGTAAAATGCATGATTTAAGAAAAGCATTTTTATTATGTAAATAATATATAATTTGTTCTTACGAAATAAAATCTTTGTATGGTGAAAGCAATTATTTACTTAATAAAGTTTATCATCTTCTAAAAGATCTTTAGTAAAACATTAATTTGTATTTTTAAAATATCAAGATATATTTTTTTAATTGAGTAAATATTTACTTGAAATGTTTATTTTGTACAGAATGCGAATTAATTAATAAATTATTTGAATAAGCAACATTTCTTAATGAAAAATCCATATTTTATTAGTGGAAGCAAACGTTTCTTTACATTTCTTATTTTGTACTTACGAAATTGTACTATTCGAATTAAATACATATTTTAGTTATTCAAGTTTTTTTAATGCCGCAGTAAAAAAATTTAATTATATTACTTGCTATTTTTAAGTAAATGATGTTTTCAGTTAAATTCCTAATTATTAATTTAAATAAAGATTGTTTATGTACAAATTGATATTTGAATCGAACAAAAAATTCCCTTGCATTAAAAAAAATATTTAATTTTTAGATATATTTATTGAAATTGAGTAAATAGATTTGCAGTGCATAATATTTACTTGAATCAAGGCAACTTTTTTCAGCGCAGAATCAATAAATCTCCCCAATTGCGCCCCAAATTTATACTAATTCTCGTGTCCATTACTATATACGTTCATTCCCTTCGCTCTCCCTCTCCCTCTCTCTAGGTTCGAGAAGGATCTGCTCGACCGGGCCGAGGAGGCGGAAAAATCCATGCGCAGCAATCAGGAGCATCCCCTGGCCAAGCTACACCCGAGCCTCGGCATCCTGGGCAAGCAGTTGAGCGCCGGCTGCCGGACTCCCGAGGACGACTGGCAGCAGCAGCAACAGCAGCAGCAATTGCCGCGCGATGGCATTTTCAATAATCGCGTCAGGGAGACGCGCGACGGTACGTGTAGATCAATCGAGGCGGGAGGAGGTGGAAGTCTGCCGTCCTTATACATATATATATATATATATATATATATATATATATATATATACCAAACTACGCCCCCGCGCACGAAGCCGTTATATATGCGCGGGCGGAAAATGAAGCGCGAATGATTTTCCAATGGAAATATTTCTGGAGGGAGGGTAGAAGGGAGGATCGATAATGAAAATACCTCTCGTATTTAGATCGCGCGATTCAAACTCTATTATTATTTGTTAATTTGAATCGGACGAATTTCTTCGGCCTTTCTCATATATATATATATATATATATATATATATATATATATATATACATTCGAGCATATGCTTTGCAAAGAGGCGATTTTCAGTGGTCCGACTCAACGTATCGCTCGACTACGACATTCTGCCGGTTGCTCACAGTGATCTCTGTAAATATTTGCGAACGTAAAAACGTTTGCGTGCAATGACGCTTCGATACATGTCAGAGATGTGTGTGTGTGTGTGTGTGTGTGTGTGTGTGTGTGTGTGTGTGTGTGTGTGTGTGTGTGTGTGTGTGTGTGTGTGTTTATGTGCTACAAAAAAATCGGTGCATGCTCAATCAAAAATTCTGCGATAGATAAAGCGCGGCAGTTTAAATATTGAAGTTTAAATGAATTCAGATATACCTGAATGCAAGGTGATGTATTGGTTAACAAGATAATTCATTTTTCGAATCCCCAATCGCCACGGTAAACCACTTCTATTTCATCTAACCTTTGTAATGCAAAAGTGCATTTTCCAAATGATAAACAATGTGCTTATAAGCTTATGTGCTTAAAAAAAATTTCACTCCTTTCTGCTGCATTTATTTATAATTTACTACCGTGGTTTAATGGAAAAAGTTTTTGAACTAATAACCGTAAAAGGGATTGAAGATTAATGGATTAAAAGTGAGTTACGACATCGACTGGATGAAAATAATATTTCATAGAAAAACCAATAATATCTGCTACTGTACGTGATTCCGAAAATACAAGTTCTCAAAAAATCATTTGCTACTATATAATGAAATTGCAATATTTTTTTAACAAATTCATCTATTAAATTTAATTGAGGACTTCGTATAATCGATCAAATTATTATATTAAGGGCTGGATCATTAAAGATTATTTTTAAAAAATTGACATTTCCAGACCTTTAACATTAGTATATAGAAATACTTCATTATTTATACCATTAACTAAATATCTTTTCTTCGCTATAACGTGATTATTTTAATTTAATTTATTCGAAATTAAACTGTACTTAATTTTCAGAAGAAATACAGTTTTCCCATTTGCGGAGAGAGAGAGGGGAGTAACTAAATATTTAAAGGACTGTGAAAGTCCATTTTTGTAAATCAAACCAAAAATAGTTTGTGTTAATAATATTGTATGTATAAATTAAATTATTGCAGAATTTACTTTATCTTTCCCTTGATTAGGGTCATGTTTTTACTGCTAAAAAGTTTCAAGCATAATTAAAAATAATAAATAAACTGTTCAAAAAATGTTACGAATGATATCAGAAAGGTCACGATTAAGTAAACTTTGTAATAACTTATAAATTACGCATGATACCTTTTAAACAAAAAGGGACTCTTTACTCAAGGGCAATTTATGCGCGAGTAAAAATTCTACAAAATTTACCGAAACTAGTCTTAAATGATGAATGAATTCAAGCTACGAAATTATGTAATAAAATTAGCTTATCTTCAGCGTAAATTTTTCGAAAAAATTCAGGTTAAAAATATATTCGTAGTAACGTTGATATTTCTATACTAGACTAGAATATATGCAGATATTTACAACGCTTATTGAAAGCTTATATTACAACTTCCTATAATTTTTACATATATGATAGTAGAAAAGAAAACTATAAAAGTAAAATCTATTAATGATATTTCTAAATGTATAGCTTGCCCATTATTTTAAGAACATATTTAAGGATTATAATTCAAAATTGACGTATTTTTTTATTAAATCTGAAAGTTGTCATAAATAAAAATAATATTTGAAGAGAAAAAAAATTAATCGATATTAGAAAATATGAGAAAGCCGCAATGACTTCATTTATATACATTTTTCAAGTATATTTCTAAGTAGCGCGAGAATTTATTATATCATATCACCTCGTTGAGTCTTGGAGTCGTACTCGAACCACACCTTAAATTCTTGTCGTTTTATTTTCGGTATCGCGAATAAAGTCCAAGTGATACTGTCCACATATGTTGGTATATGTATAGATGAGGGCGAACAAAGCGTTTAGATATATATATATATATATTGCACTCTTCATTGCAGTGGGTTATACAAAAAATGATAGAGGAGGCAATAAGGCTATTTTAACATTGGCCAGTCGAATGTACGAAATATAATGAATTAGTTTGAAATTTTGCTTTATGGTGGTATAGAAGTTTAACATCCGATTCAAAATATTAATCACAAAAAATTTTAATAAATGTATATCCGTTTATTCATGTTTTAATTGATCCTTATAGCCATATAGTTATTAAATGATGAATTTTTAAATCTTAAATATTAACATCCAGCTCGAGGCATTATTTTGCGACAAATTCTCGTGCTATTTGGACGAGACGTGTAATTGTAAAGGAAGGCGTCTATATATATACATATATTGACCCAATGTAGAAACGACAGTAACAAAGAGATAGGTCAGTCCCTTGGGCAATAGAATTAGCTCGAGTTCCGCGTACTATTTATATACGTATTTACTTCCTTGTAAAAAGAAAATAGCCTAAGACTAATTTTTAGAAATTCTAAACGTCTCGATAAATATATAAATTCTCTTTCTCATTTTTTATGCAATGTATGCAGAATAAACTCCATATATGGAATTCATTCAATATAAAATTAACACTGATCCTGTAATTTTCACTAACTGTGATTATAAATAGGAAAATATTTCATCGTCTAATACAGATCTTTGCCAAGTATTAAAGAATCAGGAATATAACTTGTTTTCATTGTTTATAATTAATCAAGTTATTATTTTTCAAAAATATTAATTAATAAAATTAACTATATAATGTTATCAGCTTTATTAAGACCTTGAAAATGTTTTGGCAGCAGTGATATTACTCGAGCATCCTTGCAAAATTATTATAGAAATTATTGAATTACTAAAGCTTTTGGTGCTAGTCGGGTACGAGATCCTCTTAGATATTTGCGTTTACTCTACAAGTTATTAATATGCAAATTATAGAATAACATCTAGAGCTTTAGATATTACTATGGAGATACAACCTGCTCTTACTTAATATGGATTACTTATTATACTAAAAATATCGTAGATTTCTATATAATAATACTTTATTTGCCTTTATTACATCGATTCTTCTATAAA
This sequence comes from Sycobia sp. Sy_11, assembly GCA_018907035.1. Taxonomy (NCBI): domain Eukaryota; kingdom Metazoa; phylum Arthropoda; class Insecta; order Hymenoptera; family Epichrysomallidae; genus Sycobia; species Sycobia sp. Sy_11. Next base: position 777,117 of record JACCIC010000225.1, on the reverse strand, counting down.
TTTTGAAACGAATATTTCTTAATACCCAGCATAAGATTCTCTGATGTAAAAAATGTCAATACAAAAGTTAATAGAATTGTGGTCCGGGTGCATGGGTGAAATGAGTATACAGAGTATGTTAAATTTTAGATTAGTGTTTATTGATAAATCGCCTACAACTGGTACTAATGATATTGATTTACACTAATGCGCGCGCTGACCCGGCGGAACGCAACACCGATCGAACGTAGGTCAGCGAAATCGACTTGTCGGTAGTTCGAACGAGAGTGCCTTGCCCTCGGCCATTCCGTGGGCTCTCCTCGACCTCGGAAAAGTCTCTTGTCGTGAAAAAGCCCAACGCCGAAAAATACAAAGAATGGGCTGTTAGGGCTGAGGGTCATCTGTAGTGACCCGCGCGGACGGACGTGCGTTTCCTTAATTTCAAGGGCTGCGCGCGATGAAATGAGACTTTATTGCCATGTTCGATAAAGGTCTGTCGCGACGATGGAATTGAGTCTCCTTATGATGTTTCCAATAAGGAGAATTTCTGTTGAACATCTGTTGATGGAATGCACGCCACAGAATTCACCCTTCGCTAGCAACCGAATATCATTGGTTTCAATCACGAATTTCAATTTCAAAATCATTTTGAATTTAATCATGCTTAAGGTAAAAAACCCACGAAATATTTATATATATAACATGCATGAAATTCTTTATATTACATTCTAAATTTATATACTGCATCGACTACATGTAGCTAAATAACCCTTCACAGGGTTGATAGAGCTTAACTAAAAAAAGGTCAAATTTTATATGCGCTAGTTCAAGATCACCCCCGTGAGTTTCAATATCGGTGAAACGCATATGCAAATTAACGTAAAAGATCCTGAAATAATAAACAAACAGAATTTCGGTTAACCCCAATATTACGTTCTATGTTATAAAAATATCTCTAAACGAATTCCCCTCCCCCTTCTTACCTCGTCGTCAACAGTGAGCCGCCACCTCTCCGAGTGCAGCTGCGACGAGGGCACCGGCTCCTCGCTCAGTCCGCTGGCGCCGCCCCTGCCGGGTGGCGGAGCCCTCGTCGCCAGCGACGAGCGCATGGTGATCCTGCGTAGCCTGCCCTCTCTCACCGGCAGCTGCCACAGTGGCAACGGCTCGGACACGGGCTCGCATCCGCGGCTCAGCAGCACCGACAGCGACGACATCTCCTGCCCGCGCTCGGCCAACGAGACCCGGGGCGAGCTGCAGCTGCAGCTCGGCTACGATCCGCCCAACGGCCTGCTCAGCGTCAAGCTCGTCGAGGTCTGTATTATTATTAGATTTTTGTATCTTATATATATATATATATATATATATATATATATATATAAATATATATAAATGTACATACACTGAAAAATGCTTTGTATTTTAAGGACGAAGCGTCGTTTTTGCTTTGTATATATAGTATTGCACGTGAAAATCTAAATCATCTATGGAACTGCTCTTTCGAGAAATCTTAAATTAAACTTTGGGTTCTGTAAAAGGTAACCGACGCAGAGTGGGGCCAAAACAGAAAGAGATTGTCCAAATTGCGGCAATCGGTCAATTAAATTTTCATTAGAATTAAACTTTCATTTTTTTTAATTATCTCTTTTGCGATATAGTTTATGACACCGTCTCCCTTGATTGATAATATTAATTTCATTTTATCTAAAAATTAGAGTATAAACAGGGCTTTCTACTACAAGAAGAAAATTTTTTTTATAACTTTCGATAATTCATAAGAATCTTTATCATTTTTGTCTTTTTTATATTATAAAAAAATATAAAACAATTTAGAAAGGAATTTATAGAATAAAATATAATTTTCGTATATATGAACGCATTAAATAATATATTAATTGAACGAGTTTGATTCTGCTTACACGTAATTATCTAGAAAATTTCTGGACAAGCTAAATTCCTCTCTATGGTTTCAAAATCCATCGGATTATTTAAAAAATTCAGAGAATAATAATTTAAAACTCAAAAAAATGTACGAGTTACCAGAGTAATTTTAGAGAAAAATTAATCAATAGTACTTAACAATACGTTGTTTTCTCTATAAGTAGTGAAAGGTCGCTATTATAAGACTTGAAAAATAATATGGCCGTTTCATAAGTAGAAATACGTATGCGGATGTAAATTTCACACAATTCAAATGAATTAAATAAATTTAATATAATTCACTTTGATTCGGTTAGGTATTTAAATAAAAATTTATAAACATCCAAGCGGACAAGTGATTCATATGGACCTTCGCAGAGCCTTTTTAATTGCCAATTCTCGACTACCTTTCTTTACCGATCGAATAACTCCCTAACATTTATTTATGTTAGCATTTAATTTGCTTAATTCTTAGTTGATTATATTCTTTTTTTGTAAGCATGCTCCACATTTATTAAGCAAAATGTACATTAATTTACTATTTATATATTTAATATTATATTTAGAACAAGAGTACATGATACTCGAATTGATAAATATTGAGTTCGACTGTCCGGCGATATTTATGGAATTTCCATGGAATTTCTTTCAAAACCACGTTAGTCAAAATAGTTTATACTAATTTTCAGCAAGCTCTATATTTATATCGATAAAAGACTGTTTAATATTGTAAATAATAATAAAACACAATTCCAAAATTCTAAAAGTATTATTATAGAAACAGAAAAATATTTAATGTTAAATTTCAAGGGAAATATAATAATCATCAAAATTAAATGCGATGATTCACTTTAGTTAATAACCTGATTTTGTATGCATAGAAATTAACTGTTTCACAGAGGCATTAAATTTTCAACTGAAACATAATACTAACTAAATTAATATAATACTTACGAAATAATTTGCTACAATTCTCCCAAGTAACATTTATTTGCATCAAACGTTATTATTATTATGCTTCTTTACGAATTTTTCGAACAAAATTTGCTCTGTATTATTTATATATGATACGCGTTTAAATAAACGCAAAACATCGTTGTTCGTAAAATTCAATTATAGCCTTGCTTCAAAACCAAATATTTTCTATACCATAGACCATAGGTGATCTGACCCTTTGACATTTTTCAAGGTTTATTTTCGAACATTTATTTAACTGTAGCCAAAGTCTCATCATCGCATGCAAATATCCTGACGAACAATGGCAGATGACAACAAAATATTCAATATAAAAGTTTTAAAGGTTTAGAGGAGATGAACTTTCTCATTGCGAGTTTTATCACGGTCTTGAGGTCAAGGAACAAAGTCATTTGAAGGCCAGCTTTCTTTTATCACATGAAAACCTCTATTTTTATCCCAGATTCTTAAGCAGTTAAAAAAATTTTACGAACAAAGGTCAAAATGGTATTTTGGCATAATTTACAGAAATGCGGAGTTTTTTTATAGTTACTGCCAATTAATGTTTTACGCGCGTTTTAGTATTATAGGCAATTCAATGGCCATAATGCTTACTAGATGGCCATATAGCCTACCTGCACAATATAAATCGAATTTAAAGAGAAAACTACTATATTGTACCTATAAAATAGTACCATGACTTACAAATTACAAAATGCTAGGTCTCATAAAATTTTACAGGACTCGTTTTTTGAGATATAATCGGTTATAAATCGCTCAGTTCGGCACCAATTCGCCAACCATTTCGAATGGACCTACATTTATTTGTAACATGTTACGCCGCGGAACTTTGTTTTTTAAACACTGAGTTCTAAATTCATCGTAAATAAATCTATATGAAAATTAAAGATTATTTTCCTAGTTGAATCAATTTTTTAATTTTCCACATTTTCATTTCATTGTATTGTATTTTTTAGAAGAATATCTAGATATAAATTTCCAACTAAAATATCTTTTGGTCTTTTCAATTTTGGATTAATGTAAAACAGCCAGAGCTTGGATTTGATATATGCGATACCCTTTTTTATACCGATCTTGTTCAAAAGCCCTGCAGGACAGAAAAATTATTTTATATCATAATTTTATTGCCTATAAAAAAAAAGAAATCGTAAAAACGTATGAATCGTAAAAAAAATTGCGGTCTCCGTATAGATAGTATGACTCCCTTAATTGATAAATACATCGAACGTGCGTGTATATTATATATATAATAGGCATTTGTTTACCGATGATGCTTGAATACGTTACCTTCAATAGCAAAGACATGCAACGTTTTAAAAGCATATTCGTTCTTCTGAATATTAACGTCAACGAATGATTATGGAGTAGTAGTACTGCCCATATTAACGACGGCATAGCGTGACCGCGCGTCGTATTGACTATAATTTATTTCTAGAATGTGAACACAATCAAATAAATGGAGGGTCGAAGGCACGCTCGCGTTATTATTATATAGCCGTATTATAATGACGTAGTTAAAATTGTTTTTCTCTCCCACTAAATGTAAACCCACTTTTTACGATAATTCTACCGATGGCTTATTGACCTTTTTCTTTATATATATATATATATATATATATATATATATATATATAACGATCGAATATTATCGCCGATGTCATACATCCCTTTTTCACCGAATTCTCGTTTCGAATATTTATTCTTAGAGCGGGTTCTTCAATGTTGTACTATGTGTGTGTATATATATATATATATATATATTCATGCGTCAATGACGGGGCTGGTATATATATATATATATATATATATATATATATATAATCGTAGACCTCAAACTATTCCATTACACACAGCAGATACGCACACAATTCTATTGACAATATCTCGCCTCGCGAAAAATTAATTATATATATATATACACACACACACAAAAATAAAATTTACCTCGACCTTATAGCCAGCCATCGCCCGCTTCTAACCGACCAGCTAAACTGAATTAATATATGTCATAAAACTAATAAAAAAAAACTGCCGACGTAAAAAAACGGGGAAGTTATTATACGATCAACGCAGCTTTAAAGAATGGGAAGGCGCAGTTATCGAGCTTTAAAAAGACGATCTTCTTTATATATATATATATATATATATATATATATATATATATATATATATATATATATATACTGTACGCCTCGAGGTCGTAAAAGACGTTCTCGAACGAATCCTATAAGGCTTATATATATTCATTCTACTGCAAGGAAAAAGCCTGGCTTATGTTTGTGTCTCTCGCGCTGGGCGATGAGAAACCTTGATGAGAAAGTGCGTTATATTACTTCTCGTTCGCGGCCTTATCATTTATGCGCAGGGGCGAACAAGCCGTTATAACGCAGGCGATCGCATTTTCATTTTATTTTTTTTGGAAAGTCAAACTTTAAATGGTAAACAGATATATTACTTATATGTTGGTGGATATGTAATGAGTTCGGGGATTAAGGGTTATTTAACTGGTGATTTTCATGAATTTATTGAGAAGAGGAGAAAGGAGAAAGTGGATGATGAGAAAAAGAGAAGAGAATGAGAAGAAAGAAAGAGAAAAAAGAAAAATGATAAAAAAATAGTGTGAAAAAATTTAAATACGCAAATTGATAGGCAAGCCTGTCTTCCTTGCAAAGCTTTATGTAATGAGAAATGATAATAAGTAAATATAAAAATAACTAGAAGTAATAAATAAAATAAAATTATTAAAAATAAACAAGAAACGAAAAACTTTCAGTTTAAACTATACCATTTAATGCAATAGAATGTTTTGCACAAACAACAAGGGAAGTGGAACTACAAGGGGACGACATATTATATTATTAATACATATTAAATGACGTAAAATTTTCATTCGTTCGTAAAGATAGGACGGATACAGATAGCAGATAGAAATTTATTTCTATCATAATCTATATATGTGATCGAATTCAAATTAATGGGAAAACCTATTGGCAATAAATGTGAAAGTTCCCCAAGAGCGCTAAAATCAGTTGTTAACTGTAAATGTTCTTATATATATATACTGACAAGGTAAATTTTTAATAGGAAAAGTGCAACAGATCGAGACATTTAAATGGATTAAACGTAAATTATAATCGAACTTCTTATAAAATCGCAATTGCGACGAAAAAATTTCAAACAGTTCTCGACATTTTTTCCAATGGCGAGACGAGCTATTAATTTTGATGTACGCGCGTATCTAAATTTCATTCACGCATAAAAATAAAATTGTTTCCAATTCATCGAGACGTTTCGACATTATTTTACCTAATATATTTCAAATTTCAACATTGCAAACTTTATGAAACGTCCATAGGCCAGTATTTCATTATTCGAATAAAAATACAAGTACTTGTTTTTTTGTTTTATACATTATCGATCAAGCTGCAGAGCCATGTTTAGGATTATTATAAATGTCAAAACTCATTCTCTCGTTCAAACAATTAATCAAAATATTGCCATTAATGCGAATTGTTATCGATATAAGTATATACAGTCAATATCAGTTTACTCATTGTTTCGTTAAATCGAAATTTTGTATAAGTATGTGGTATTATCTTACACTCCTTCCCGACCCTAAAATGTTCCTAAGTAGCTTTTTGTCGTAATTTTTATAATCTTTAATTTAGTGACGTAACTCATAGACGTTCTATTAATTATAATTTATGTATACATATATTACTGTATATTTATTTATATAGATCCTCGATTTCATGCCAATCCGATCACCTAAATATTAAACTAATCGCATAAGTCTGATAAAAACTGACTTTTTTTATTTACTACTGACTTTTTCTATTAACTAAATTTAGCACAGATTATCTTTAACGCGTGTTCTTCTATCTAAAAAATTTTCGGAACCACTATTTTTGTTTCAATATGACGTACCAAAAGATCTTTAAAACAACGACCCTGTGAATCTGTTCTCTACAGATACAAGCAGATACAAGTTGTGCGTAATAAACAATGATTAGAACCCGAGATTATTCTCCCATTTCATACTTTTAATGTTTTTAGCAATAAATAAGCTGATAAAATGCTAAACTTTAAAATGGAAAATTCAAAATGGCTTCCAGAAACTTGTATATTTAAATATTATGATAAAAACATATAAATAGTATGACAAAAAGAAGAAAATGACAGACAAATTAAAATAGAAAATTTCCTATCACTTAGATCCATCATATTGAAATTGAACATTATTCCGGTATTTTATTTATTAATAGCAAGAGTAAAAATATTAAATTGGATAATAATTTTAATTAATCGTTGTTCTTTAACTATACCTGCAGAGCATGTTTAAAGCCAAGTTTGTTTAATATATATTTAAGTGTAACTGCAATTTTGAAACAAAACAAGATAACTTGGGCAACAAAAAAATTGAAATGAACATAAACACATTAATGATTATATGTGTCGAATTTGATTAAAATAATTATGAAAGAAAATTAAAGTTGTAATTTTGCACTCCACATATGCCAAAACTTTATCCATAAAAAGTATTATTTCGTTATATTGGAATGTTTAAAAAGCAATCTCTAAACAATATCATACAAATATGATATATTCGAAGTATCTATATTTAAGTCGACTTCGACATAAACTATTGCGCCTCTATCGGTCTTATATGCACTAACGGATTTTCGCTATATGAATGTAAGATACAATTGATATTAAGATTTTACATATAAAACCAGATAAAACGTACTGTTTTACAGGCACGGGACCTTCGGGCGCGCGATTTAAGCGAGACCGCTGATCCATACGCCAAGATACGCCTGCTGCCGGATCGCGGTACAGTGAAGCAAACGCGAATACACAAGCAAACTTTAAATCCAGGTATATATATAAAGTTTTGATGACTTTACCCTGTGTGTGTGTGTGTGTGTGTGTGTATTGCTCAAAAGTTTTCCATAACTATATTATACATTAAATTGATTTTGGACAGACGCTATTGCGACGCAGGGCTCTAACCGCATATCCTGCGTGTGATATATATATATATATATATATATATATATATATATATATATATATATATATATAATGTGGAATTATTACATTCTCGGGGCGGAGTGGCGCAGGTTCAATATAATAATATTGTTATTCCGTTCGAGAGTATATATTTATATACTTTATTTATAATCGAAAATTGGTCTGAATAGTTAATAAAAACGCGTGAGTGCTAAAAAGAGTGCTTTTCCAACAATTTTTTTTATTCATTACTAGAAGTTATTTTAATTAAATTGGAAATCATATTAAATCGTCGTAATCATGCGAAATTCTTGGATAAACTTTATTCGTCAATTATTGTACAATAATTGACGAGTATTTGAGAAAAATAATATCTACCTCGATCCGACAAATAAAAAATTTCCAATAATAATGAGCTTTACTATATAAATTTCACCTATCACAAACTTTCTATTCTTATATTGCTAAAAAAATTAATTTATCTGAAAACTACTATTCCAGAAAGTAAAATACAAGCATTTAAACTTTTATTGTTTTATCTACCCTAAGTGCGCGCGCACACATAAACATACATATATATATATATATATACTTAAGCCGATGTCATTATAGATTATACTTTATGACTTTCATAAATATTAAACTGAATCAATTAATTTTAAACTAAAAATTTCAATAATCTTTGAAATATATTTCGAAAATTAAAGCATAATACATACTCTTTGTAGATTTTTAATGAATTTCAATCATGATTCCAATTGATAATTTTTTTAGGGATGGCAAATCAATTCAGGACTTTTCGTATAGTTTTTTCATATAATCCATTTGTAATACTTAAAAATATATTTTAATCTGTGACTTTAAATAATTTAACATAGATTTTAGCAGATTTCATAAAGATTACTAATGATTGAAAATGTCATTTCTAATGATTTTTGTTACAAATGATTGCAATGATTGCAAATGATTTCGAAATGAGTCGTAAACAAGGGTGGTCCACCGTCCGCAGTGACTTCACTGAATAAATATAGGCCCTCGATAAACACTTTATAAAGCAATATTAAAAGCACTTTTTTTAGCAAATGTATTATGCACAACTACATTATAGTTCTAGATATCCTGTTGATCAATTTAAAGAGCCGAATAACATTAAAGAAAATATAGTACAACAATCACCTTTAATGTTAAATACACGCGAACGGGCCTTCTCTCGTTATTTATAAGACTGATGGACGAAAGAGTACGTATTTTGGCGAAAAACAAGAAACGAGTAAATGTGGAAATACAGCCATGCCAAAGCTCGATCGTAATTGCAGAATTCGACGAGGATTTCGTTTTCCAAGTGGCGCCCAACTGCTCCCTGGCCGAGCGCACCCTGGAAGTGCTGCTTTACGACTCCGACGCGTCGGCCAAGCACCGGGGCCTCGGCTACGTGCAGATACCGATGCCGACGGTGGCCGATCTCGGCCCCGAGCCAAAAACCGTGACCAAGTCCGTGCTCCGTTACGGGGCCGAGGGCAGATTCAAGGCGCCGCCGCTCGGCGAGCTCATGGTCTCGCTGTCTTATCAGCCGGCCGCGGAGAGACTCACGGTGATCGTGATCAGGGCCAGAAATTTGCCGACCAACGACGAGACAGGAACAACGACTTTCGAGCCCTACGTTCAGGTATGGATAATGCGTAACGTATACTTGAAACCCTATACTTGTCGCGTATCGGTCGTGCGTTCAAAATGTGAATGAAAAAAAAAGCAAAAAAAAAAAAGAACAAAGAAACAATGTACCTACTTTAATTTTTGTAACAATAATTTCGGTTTGATTCAATATTGCGTCAAAATTTATATTGGATAGATTTCCGAAAAGCACCCACCGCCGATTTTAGCGAAAATTTGTATATATACTTATGTATATTGTATGTATACGAACCAAAAAAGTATTGTATAAAAAATATTGTTCATATCGTTAAAATATAACCTTCTTTTTCTATCTATTTCTTGTCTAGAAACAGGTTTTCCGAAATAAATTTCATATAATTATGTACAAACTTTTGGAAAAAAAGTATAGTACAATAAATATATATTTCCACGTTATTCTATAACTTTTGTTTGAAATATTTTTTACAATTTTTCCTGTTATCCGTGATAATAATTCGAAAAGCCACCATTTTTACGGTTTTCGATACAAAAATTGATTTTCCATCAAAAACCACTGCTTTACTCGTAATAAACACTCCAAACAACGTTAATGTACCAATTCTCAACAAAATCAGACGAGGGGACTAATTAAAGAAAACCAAACTACCGCCGATGCTTCAGGATACACGATAATGGAATTGCTGAATTTTTCTTCAGAAATACCACTTGAATTAAAAAAATATATAAAACAAAAAAAATTTATTTTAAAAATGTATTTTACTAAAATGTAAAACTCTAGTTTGATGGTACATTTTTTACCAAATACGGAAAGGTTTTATATACGAAAAGAAATTTTTACAACCCAAGCAAATATTAATCGTAAAAATTTACAATATCCTATAACATATACAAATGATATTTCTCAATTTTTAATAACAATAAAAAAAAATTTTTAATCAAAATTGAGCGTTTTTGATCCAGAACTTATATTTCTTGGAAAATATGCCCAATAACTTATATCGATTCGTTAGTGATTTACCATAGTCGTTAGATAATCTAACAAGCGATGTGCATACGGTAAATTAATTATTTTTTTAAAATAGTTCCAGAGCAAAGTTTCCCAAATTAATAGTTTTTTTAGATAGTAAAAATAAAAAATCTGAAACTTCTGGCTCTGATTATAATTATTCATCTGAAGGTAGGATTACAAAATTTTGTACGTATTGTAGACTATCCAAAGTAGGTAGTCGGTACTGTTGAAAGTGATCTATGAAAACTGATAGAAAATGTTTTAAGATGTTTTACATTAAAATGAATAGTATTTACGAAAATTTATTTAAAATCATGCTGAACTATTGCTTAAGTAAAAAATAAAAAATCGATTTTTCGAAATTGACAATGCCTTCTAAATCTTTAGCAATGTTTTAGTATCTATATCTTTTTTCTTAAAGAACTATTTTAAGTATTCAGTGCTCGCTGATATTTTTAATAACCGTTGAAGATTATTTAAAATTTATTAGACAATAAAGTAAAAAACTGTCCGAATTTGAATTCTAGGTGAACATAATGCGCGAGGGAAAAAGCCTGAAGAAGAAAAAGACGTGCGTTCGCCGCGAGGGCACAAGTCCGGTTTGGAGCGAGAGCTTGAACTTTGACCTGGCCGCCGATGTACTGGCGCACTGCAGCCTCGACTTTTCCATTTTCCGGGCGAACGGCCAGCTGCTCGCCCGCTGCGAGGTCTCGGAACTGCGACAGCACGAGCTCTTCCATCGCGTGCTGGCCGGAGCCGGTGCCTCGGCGCAGTGGCTCCCACTCTCAGAGCCCGAGAAGAACGAGACGGAACAGCCAAAGTCCGCTTAATGATGTGTCAATAAGAAAAATTAGAGAAAAACCATTTGATATGAAAGTAGTTTTATAATATACTTTTTTTCCTTTCTCAATTGTCAACCAATTGAAGCATTACAAGAACATCGATTTTACTTTTTAATTAGAAATGTACTGGTATTGAGATTTAACGATCAAAATTAAAGAGAATAGATTTAGCATTTCCTTGTATTTCTGTTAGGATAGCTTAGTGATTACAAAATTTACACCCTAACGGCTGGTTACAATGAATTTATCAAACGAATAAGACGAGAACATACAACAGAATAAACGAAGTAACAAGTGTCGATTTTAAAAATAACGAAAATTTTCTTTGTATAGAGAAGCTATAAAATCATAAGAAACAGAATATTATATGTCAAATCATATTTTATTTTTAAAGAAATTTAATTGCTTATTTACTGTAATTTTAGAATTTAGATAAGTACAAATATATAAAAGGGTTCTCGTGATGTAGGCAATTTTAGAGATTGTTTAATATTTATTGATATTTATGAGGCATTCGAATAAGAAAACAAGAAGTAGATTTTTTCGATTTTTTTTTTATTTTTTTAATGTACAATAGAACTGTACAAAAAATGGACCCATGAGCACTGGTTTAGTTAAATAGACCTGTAACAAAGAAAGAAATAGTTTTTATTAATAAATTTTACTTCCATTAATACAGTTATAAAATCTATTTTTATATCGTCTCATTGTTCTAACCATTTTATTCAACAAATAGTTATTTCAGTAGCTAATACATGTAATCATTGAATACAGAACAATTATATAAATCTAAATAAAATTGTTTATCTTACCAAAGCCCATGTCATCGTCTGATTCTTCATCAGGTTCATCCTTCTTTTCTTCCTTGGCAGCAGGTGCTTCAGCAGCTGCAGCAGCAGGCGCTGGCGCTATAAAAAAACATTTTTACTTTAAATAAAATTTCTTCATAAAAAAACAACTAAAACTCAGTAAAAAAAGTTTAGAAAAATAGTATTATTAAACATTTAGCAAGCTGTCATCAAAAGAGTCTAAAATTGACAAAAATAATTCAACCAATAATTGACTCTTACTAATTTTAATTTTTCCTGGATTGCTGACCTTGAAAGCAAAAGAATGCACTAACAAGGTGGATGAAAATCAGGAACATAAATATATTACTTGAATAGAAATCTTACCACCACCAGCAGCTGGCGCAGATCCTACACCAGAACCAAGTTTGGTGATCAAGTCCTTAACATTAATTCCTTCCAAAGCCTTAGCAAAAAGGCCTGCCCAATAAGGTTCAACATCAACAGAGGCTGCTTTTAAAATGGTCTGAATTTTTTCACCCTGTAGGAAAAAAGAATATTTTATTTTAAACTGGATAAAACACTTTTCTTATATAATTTATCAACAACTTTATTTTAAAAGTAACAAGGAAGTCAATTACAATATTCAAAAATACATCAACTTTTAAATATTATTACACAAAATTCAAAATTGCAACGTATCATGATTTTTCGGTTCTCCTAACTGTAAATATTGTTTAATACTGAGCAAATAAAATAATGATTTACCTTACGAGACTCACCTCCCTCGCTTTGAACAGGTTTAGATTGTCTCATAAAGATAAATAATTTACATTCATTTTGAGTCATAAATTAAATTATACTATTCAACAACTTTATATTTGTTCCGGAATTTTTGAAATGAACAAGATGTTATTTTTAAATGTTAATAATATAACTACTCTTATAATTAAATATTATGTTCAAAAAAAAATCTAAGATTGAATAAAATTTAATTCAAACGAATAGATTTTCATTGGCATTATTTTATCCTTGATTCTTGACCGCAAAAGTGACAAGAAACACTAATATGGTCGATGTATCAGGAACATATTAAGAAATTAAACTCATAAGGCAATCAATCTTTTAAAGCTAAATTAATGTTTTAAAATTTTTTGAATACTTGAATTATTTACCCTTTAATAAAGTTATCTTTGATAAATTAATATAATATCAATATTTTTACCTTAATTTACATAATTGCTGGTAATAAATAAATTCTATACAATTAAAAATATCAATTTATACAATGTGAAACTAAGAATTCATAAAACTTCATCAACATTAATTCTTTTATCAAATGTATCAGTTTTTGGATTATAATTTTTAAAATAAAAATAAAGCATTTAATAATTCAATACACATAATTACTGCAAAAGAGAATTGTGTAGACAATAAAATTAGTTTGTAGACAACTTGGATTGCAATAAGATTACAATTACGAAATAACTTGCAATAATATGACATCATTAAAGTTTTTATATTAAAATAACGCAATCTTAGTACTTTCAAACAAATAGTATATTAATAACTCAAATAAATATGAAGTACAGTTAGATGCAACGTGTAAACATAAGTCCTAAATATAGTAAAAAATATATTTAATTGTTTATGCTATATTAACTGAAAATTAATAATTCAAAAGTATTATTTATACCATAAAAATAGCAATAAATATGAATAAAAATTTAATTAAACATTAAAAATTTGAGCAATCAAAGAACTAAAATTCGTAACCTAAAATACTCACGGTGACGGCGACGTCGTCGTCGACCAGGATGAGTGAAGCGTAAACGCAAGCCAATTCTGCCTTTGTTGTCATTTTTGTTATTTGATTTTTTATAAACCACAAATGGATGGCTTATTAAAAACGTGCAAGTCGCCGATGTGGCCTTAGCTCAAAAGAGAGAACAAGCACGCAGCCGTGAGGTGTCACGGTCCCAAGCCCAATCGGAAGAAGGAGACGAGAGTTTCTGCACTTTCAGTGAACTCGTGTAGCGCGCTGGCGCTGGCGGGGAGAGGAAATCACGTGACGCAATCTGGATTGGTATATGTAAACTGTGTATACCCATATATATATATATATATATATATATATATATATATATATATATATATAATTCAAAAATGAATCCTACTCACAACTCACAACTTTAAACTCCGCGAGATGGTGCATAAGCAAATGGAGGCAAATTCAAATTCAGACAGTTGATATGTATATATCAACTATGTATACATATTAAATAATATATGAAATATCATTGATATATTTTTAAGTAAGTATTTTTGTTCCTTCGTTAATTTGGTAAAAGAAAAGTGTAAAAACTATAAATAAGTACTGATTTTCTATTTCTTTAATACATTTTGACGACGTATTAAAAGCTACTCAGCAAACTTATAGCGAAATTAAACTTCGTTATAATGAATTCTTTTTAACTCATTATTAATTATTAGGTAACGGGCATTCGTTGAATATATAACCAATCATTATAACACTTTACAATTTCCGAAAAAGATTAATTTCTTTAAAGAATTCTTCATAAATTCTTATAGAATTATTAATAGGTATTGAGATAAATTTTTATTATAAAATTTAACTAAATCAGATTAAAACTAATTTTGTTTAATTAATTTATTTATACTATTAGAAATTTGTAATTATTACATAGTTCATTGTAATGATTACATAGTTCTATATTTATGAAAATGGTAATAACAATTTCAAGCAAAAGTAGTAAGAACTTTATATTTTAATACGTACGTACAAAAATTTTATTATCTAAGTTCTGTTTTAAATTTTCTTTTAGTTCTTGATGATAGATCTCAATGAAGTTATTCATTCTATTAGGCATTTGGTACATGAAAATTATTTATGGAGTTTCATATTACAACTATTAGTGATTGTATTTTTTATTCTACAGTAAATGCTTTTAATGTGTGTGGTATTTTGCGAGTTTTTTTTTCCGTTAAAAATAATCGTATTTCATCGGATGGTTGTGAAAATAATAAACATTGCAACTATATATTATAATCAGATCGAGGTGATTGACATCGAGAAACATGTAGTAAACATAGCTAAGGATAGATACAATTAGAATATATACGATTAGATCATCCTGTTGTGATATTAGCTATGACTATGTTTCAATATGTTGTGATCTTATATTAGTAGTATACACTGTCATTTATTTTGCACCTTGTAAATCTGTGCATTATTACTTATTTATTCTTAGGAATAAATTGGATATGTAGTTAAAAATCTTGAAATTAGACAAATTTTAAATTATATGCATTTATTATATTCAATAGTTAGTCTATTTATGCTTTAAAATATAAATGAAAAATATATTGTTATAATTATATATAATTTAATAAAGAAATCTTTTTTGGCTTAAGCTAGAATAATACTAACCTTGTTTAATAATTATATAAAATCAGTCTTTTGTCATAATATTCTTAGAAATTGCA
Source organism: Sycobia sp. Sy_11 (assembly GCA_018907035.1). NCBI lineage: Eukaryota > Metazoa > Arthropoda > Insecta > Hymenoptera > Epichrysomallidae > Sycobia > Sycobia sp. Sy_11. The sequence goes on along the minus strand of JACCIC010000225.1, from coordinate 761,434 downwards.
AATCATTTCTCGCTAATAAATTAACAATCTATAAACAAACTGCTCATTGCTATTACTTAGTTCATAAAGTTATGTATTGAATGCATTGTTATGCATAGGATTAAAATGTATGATGTAACTAGATAAATCAAGCCAAATTTCCAAAATGAAAATTTGACGTTCAAACATAACTTCACTCTTGTATCGATGTATCGTTGAATGTATCATTGAATTTATATTAAATTTACCTCTCGTTAAAAAACTAAATAAAATACAATGTATAGTAATTAAAATGAATAATTTAAACTATAACATTGTCATTTCTATACATTTATTATATGTAAAATGGTATAAATAATAAATTAATAGCAATTAATCAGTGATCAGGGAAAGCAGATATTTCCTTTTCTATCCAATGAACAAAAGGAGAAATAAGAGTGTGCACACCCAGACCATCTTCTGTAAATGCTGCAGAATTAATTCCAATAACAGTATATTGACCCTGTTCGTTTTGTTGCATTACTGGACCGCCACCATCACCCTAAATATAAAAATAATACATTTTTTATTAATATATATCAAGCGTTTTTTCTTTTTAATTTTTTAATTATACATAAATATTTAAATGGCCATTTTGACTTTACAGTATTTTCAAGTCTCAGTTTGTTTAAAAGCGCGTCTAGTTCAAGAATTTATCGAAAAAATATTTTCCTTTATCTCGAATCGCGTATCTCTTCATTTTTCTGTTCAATGACAGGATTGATCGAATAAAGTATTTTTCTGTAAAATGAAAAGTAGAAAAGTTTGTTACGCATTGATTGATACAGGCATCTTTGTAAAGATTTACGTGTGCTTTTTTAACAAATTCTATGTGAATTTTTTTTTTCAAAATTCTTATAATTATTTTTAAGAATTAAAAATGATCTATATCTTTTTTTAAATTAGTTTTAATTTTAAATTCTATTTATTATGCTATTAAATTTTTTTTAATTTTAATTTGTGAGTAGATTATTAACAAACTTTTAATCTTCAATTGATTAGTCTTATTTATTTTTAGAAAAGGGAGCTCCGCCCCCAACCCTCGGCGGGGCTTCGCTCCCTGAATACCCACCCCCTGATCCTACATCTCTTCTTAACATAGTTTATCAATTTCTAAATAAGAGGAAATAATTGAATTTAATGTTATGAAACTCCAATAAATTGCAGGAATAACCTAAAGAGAAAACCGATAATATTATCTTTTTTTCAATCCCAGGAATTACATTTTATGTTAGGGCAACTTATTTCGGAGCGAGTATCATCTGGAACCTTTGGATATTATAACTCTGATTATACCTACTCGCTCTATCTAAGCATAACTATCACATGAGGGCGGGGATTTAACACTGTTTGATTCTGTAAGTATGCCATTCAATTTTTTGTGCATTTCTTTAAGAAAGAAAAAGCGCCCTCGTATGGGAAAATAATATGCGACACACAGGAGCAAAGGTACAAAGTACTATTCTATGTTTTTGAAAGAAAAATTGGAGGGAGTAAGAGAAAATTTGTGAGAGATGAAGATATAAGATATAGTATGTATATTAAATGAATATAATATAAATTTTTGCAGTTAATATAAATTCATTTGTTGACAAAAGCTTCTTCATCTTTTTGTTTAACTTACCATTTTTAAAAAAGAAATATTATTATTATATAATATTACAGCTATTTTGAGCTAATTTTCCGCGTCTTATTATTAATAAATATAATAGTTTTATATTTTTATTCGGGTGACTATTTTTTGGAGTGAATATACAGCACTGTATTAATAAAACGTACTATGTATTATTAAAAGCATAGTCTTTTTCAATAATATATTCTAAATCCTGAGTATTCCTCTCTTTTTTCGAAGAATTCCACGAACTCGTATCCAAGGAGATGCAGCAATATTGTGTCATCGTTGGATGGTCATATTACAGCGTTGAAATTACAGGCCAGTTCAAGCAGGTTCAAGCTTCTTGATATTGACATTTCGCGCGAGCTTTAGCGTAGGATTTTAACGACATGAATTTTGAGGAAAGTTACTTGTCAGCTACATTTAATATTTGAATATAATAGATTCGAAGTGTACGTGTGTGAGGAATAGAATGGTGTATGCATAGAAAACTAAGTCCGCGGAGTAACAGTTAGTTAGATCGCGGTACGTATATTTATTCCGTGTATTGAGCGCTTCTCAATTCGTCCGTCAGGTGACGCTCTAACACTTAGTTTTTTACATCACTCTATATGAAATTAATTTCCTCTCATTCCTGTGTATGGATAGTGTGCGTTAGGCAAACATGGGTGCAATATAGGTAGGGATAGGATCTATTATTTATTATAATTATTTATAAATAATAAATTAATTTTTATATATTAAAATTTTTATACTTTGATTATATTTTTTTATATAAAAATATATAACGTATATCTACGATCCTCTTCCTCTATGAACGGGGACTTGAATCCGGGCGGACACTTGGAATTAAATAATCAATTTCAGGGACGTATCACTTATAGTATCCAAGGATCCCGTTACAATATATTTAAAGATTTATTTAGAACATAATATATATATATATATATATATATATATATATATATATATATATATATAATACTTACATATGATGGACCCCTTACTACGGAGCGTATCACTGAACCAGTACAAAAATTACATACATTAAAATGAATATCTGCAGTTAACCGCCTGTTGTCACGAAAAAGATTTTTACAAGCACTTCTCGATAGTATATCTTCATCTATAACTTGTATAATATCTGTTCTGAAATTATAATCGGCTTGAAAATTTGTTCTAGATCCCCAACCAACTATTACTACACGACCTGAGGGATACTCAGTATTTCTAAGAAATGGAAATGACGCTATGTATGTACCAAATACTAGTGCATCATTTACTTTAAGTAGACCTAAATTAATAGATTTGCCAAACCTGAAAAATTTATAAAACCTGTATTATCTAAATCTATACATCAAACTTATAATTGAATGAAAAATGGGAAATATACAATGTTATTATAGGAAGTTTATAATTGATATTTACTTATGAGTAAGCTTATGATCAGTTCAATTATTTTTAATTAAAATGATATAACGAATGGTGTACCGCGTTGGATGAACAGGATGCTGCGCATTAATGACAAGATAATTGGTTTAAATAAATCATTTTAATTGTAAAAATATTAGCTTGTACTATTTTTCATTAAGGAGTGAGTTGGTTAACAATGAGAAGACCGTCTGCTTACTTCGAATCATACCTCCAGTGTGGAAACGAGAATATGACAAATTATTCACTATGGACGATTTCCTTCTATTGAAATTAGCCAAGCTTTTTTTAATGTGCATTGATTAATCAAATTTATATCATTCTGTATTTTAAAGAATATTTTCAACACTTAAATAGCAGCAATTAGGCAGGTAGTTAGAAAGACTGTGAACTTTTTTGTTAAGTTATGGCAAATGACTCTCTCTTATCTACTTCTCTCTTTTACATCTTTTAGAGCAATAAGAGAGACAAAAGAAAAGCCAGAATGGTTGGAAGAAGTACAGATAAAACAGTAAAGAAAGGATTTTGTAGTGAAACGTTACGTAGTTACAGTGTTCTGATACATACTCAGAATGAAGAGATAAATTTGAGTTTTTAAAGTTAATTGAATTCAATGTTACAGTTTTGTTGAATTGAATACAATATAATAAGGAATTATTACTATGCTATATGTAATTTAAGACAGTGAAGTATAATGATCTTAATGCAACCATAGTAGTAACTCTGCGGGTCAAGCATTACTGCTGTGAGTAAAATCACAGAACCTGCAAGTTCGGGCCTAGCCATCCATCACGATACCTTCTATGTTTTTCTCACGATAACTGTGCTATTGAGTTTAGTTTTTCACTATTGTTTGCATAGTACAGAGAACGAGATTAGAGAAAATTGTTTCTATAAAAATACTAAAAAAAATTGCCGCATAACTCCTTCCTGTTGAAGATTTTAGAAGAAAATCGAATGCTCTATGGAATCTTTTTATAAATTCATTCACAGGATTATTTATGTAGCTTTCTTATTATTTTTATATTACAAAAAGTACATATATTTATAAATAAATATATATAATAAACGTAAATATATAACAAAAAATATACAAACAAAAAACTTTACACTGAATGAAATGATCTAAAATTTATTTGTCGTAATAATATGAATAATGAAAATAATATCAGTACAATGAACTTAATAATTACAATAACAACAAATTATTTTTTGTATATTTTTAATAGAAAAAAGGAGGTACATTGTTTTATAACTTATATTTTATATTTTATAAGTTTGTCTGTCTACGCGTTTACATAGTCTTTAGCCTACCAAGCTGATGTTTCAAAACTGCTCGTGTTATACAAAAGTATCGTACATTTTGATAATGTAGATCTTTAAGTTAAAGAATTAATGTAAAATTTTATTTCTTTTTATTTCCTTATTTGCAATCGTTATCGTAAACGTGTATAAAAAAACGTCTAACCTGCTCAGTTAGTACACGTTGGCACAGTTTGGTATATACTACATGACTGTGTAATGAGCATGTAAATTACTCTATGGATTGCATCCATAGTGCATAATAATCTAATATTAATAATATTCCCTATAATATATATAATTATATATTACTAGGTGCATAGCACATATACCAGATAAACATTAATAAATCAAGTTTAAATGAACTTACTCAGACTGGTTAGAGTCGTCGTACTTAAGAGCAAGTGCAACAGTACGCCTCTGCTGATTCTCTTGTGTTTCAGTACGATTCCATTCTCCTGCAATTACTCTAATATACTGAATCATTTCGTAAAGACGTATTTCAGAAATACAAATGCCGTCGACAACAATCCACTTCGCGTTAAAGATTACACCCGTGGATTGTATAAGATGAACTGTCTGGGTTGTTCTTTTTCGACCATCTATTCGTATCACATTTGGGAAAGAACCGTGCTCAACATTGCGACCTCTGATGATTCGCTTTGCAAATCCTATATAAAATAAAATCCAAGTTAAATAAATTTATTGAGATTACAAATAAAATAAATACTCGTGAAGAAAGTTCTCCTGAATAATTCACAAAAAATAATAGGATCATACGTCATATTCAAAACAACTTACAAAATCAGTTTAAACAATAGCAAAAGAATTTAGTTAATATTGTGATTATTGCAAGAGTAATTTTCTTATAAATTTCAAGTATGACTTAATATATTAGAGTGCGATCTTCGATTCTAGTCTTTGTAATATTATATATTAACTAAAACAGTCAGACTGTCCTTGTTTATTATCACCCCAGAAAAATCTAAAATAAAACTTATTACTAAAAATAAATTAAATTAAAAATTAAAAATAATAAAATAAAATAATAATAAAATAAAAGAAAATAAAAATGATAAAAATAATAAACGATATTCTATGTTAGTGAAGGACAATCTGACTGCCCCCACTACCTTATTTTCTCCTTTGGTGTCCAACGTTTCGAACCGCTACGGTTCATCCTCAGAAATTAAACTGAACTAACTAAACTGACTTATTTAAGTTAATATATTATATTATATTATATTATATTATAAAGACTGCAATACCAATAAAATATTTATTAATGTAATATATTTTTTCATAATCACCCACTCTACGTAGCTTTCTACGTACCATTCTAAAAATTTACGGAAATGAAGAAAATTCGAAAGATCAGCAATAAGTTAATCTGGTATACTCTTAGAGCATATATACCTGGAAGTAGCATATTAAATCGAAAAACGAAGGACATTTTCATACTATGCGAAAGAGAAACTTTATACCTTTTATATCTGTTTTGCACAAAAGTAACGATTGGTTACTTAATTCATATAAAAATAGTGAGTCAATTACAGTAATTGTACATCTTTCTTACATTGTAGGAAAATTCTATTCAAATTTTTAACATGGTATACTGCCTACAGGTCTCTATGCTCTCAGAATATACTTCATACGACACAGTTAAGTAATTGTAAAAGTCAGTGACAGTCGTCCTTTCACTGGTAAATATTGTTATTTCAGACCGGAGCAAAGAATGTACTTACATCGTAAGAATTTTTCATTGTGTTTGGAGAAGCCACCATTCAGCATAGAAAAATACTACTGTGTATAAATATGAACAATACTTTACAATTCAAACTTTCTGGGTTTCTCGATTCGGATAAATGTTTTTATTTTTAAGTTGTCAGCACTGTCAGAGTTATCTGAGCCAAATGTCACGCAATTATCTTCATTTGTCATATCGTTACGCTTGTTTCTTTTTATAGACTAAGAAAAGTTGTCTCTTCGGTTTTTATAATATCCGAAATTATTCAACAAAGAAGTAAAATTAAATTTTGTGCGCAAAATGAAATATTGGCCGCCGAAAAGTTCAGAATGTTACAGAAGGCCTTTGGTAAGAAGTCAATGTCAAGAGCAACACCATTTTGAAAGATATTTTGCGCCTGAAAAGAGTGAAATCTCTATTGGTGTCAAAAACACTAAATTTTTTGGAAAAACAGCGTCGCATCGATGCCTGTGAAACAATGCTTTCGGACTATCAGGATAAGATGGAACGCATAATAACTGGAGACATAAGAACTTGGATATAGATGGAACACATAAGAACTTGGGTCTACACTTGCGATCCAAAAACAACCGATCAATCGAGTGAATATCGTGCGAAAGGAGAGCAGAGACCGAAAAAATCATGCCAAAGTTGCTAAAAAATCAAGGTTATGCTCACTGTTTTCTTCGATTACAATCCAACTTCGAAACAACCGGCCAAACGGTTAACAAAGAACATTATTTGACTGTTATGCATCGTTGCGTGAATCTATTTTCAAAAGGCCAGATTTATGGAAAGACAACTCTTGGTTTTTGTATCATGATAATGCACCAGCTCACACTGCAGTGATTTTATGTGAACATTTCGTCAAAAATTCAACAATAGTACATTGTCACACAAGGGAGCAAAATAGGCGTTTTCCGACAATTGAAGAAATAAAAGCCGAATCGAAGAAGGAACTGATGGCCATTCTGGAATACGAGTATAAAAAATGTTTTGAAAATTAAAAAAAGCGTTGGCATAGTTGCATTGCATCCGGGGGGGGGGGGTATTTTGAGGGGGATGAATTAGATTTAGAAGAATAAATAAAGATTTGAAAAGTTATAAATAAAGTCTTACTCATTGTACACAGTAGTAGGACCGTAAATAAAGACTATGATTTCTCTAAATATTGACAAAAATCACAAAGATTGGGATTATTTTCTCTCTGACTGCTTGCATTCGCTTCGCCGCCATCAAAAAGGCCCCACCCAAATTTCCTGATTTTAGTCTAGTATATTTAAATTTTAAATTTTATTAAACGCAATTCATTTTAGTACATACAAAATTAGAACTCATTGAAAAGCCTCAGACTTATAACTTCTAGAAGTAAGATTATAATTACGATTCAAGGTGAAGAAAACGGGAGTCCTACGATTCAAGAAACTCGTACTGAAGAAAATCTATAAGGTATCGAATAAAGCTAACGACTTTAATATAATAATATATAATACTTACAAACTACTATAATATTATAATACATTATTACAATATGGATCCAAAATATGAATGACTATTAGTCATTTAAAATTTTTTTTCTCTAGTTACGCTTAAATCGAATAATTCGCTAAATACACATAATGGAGCTAATCTATACACTAGATCAATTGCTAGAAGCTGATTTTCCTAATTACTACATATTATACAAAGTCAAACGCGAACCATTGAAAATAAGTCAATACACAATACCGATCGCCAATGGCATAAAAATTAAGGTCTAAAAAGCAATCCATTAATATCCGCAAACAATAAATGACGGAAGGCAGAAACGATTAACAACCAATGAAATAATTGACTTTAAAACAACAAAATTCGATTTCAAGTCCGAATAAACTTCATTTAATTTGAGCTAGCTAAAAAGGGGGAATATTCTACTTGATGAAAATAAGTCATCAACCCCACGCGATTCGGAAATAAGTTAGAATAATTTTACATGTACAAAATTTTAAATACGTGTGTATACGCACGTACAATGCCCAGCTGTATATCGAAGACCTTGCGAAAATGGTAGGAGATACGCAATGCAAAGCATCATTTATGTAAATTAAAGATATAAGTTTATAAGTTGTACAAATTTCGTTCAAGTTGTATAAACTTTAAGAGTATCTTTCACATTTTAAATCAAAATCTTTGGCTACAAATATTTTTATTAATTTTTCAATATTTGCATTTGTGAGACCTCTACCGGATTTATTTTGGAAAAATCAAATTTTTTTTCATCTAGCGCTCGAACTTTTTCTGCACTTCGAGTTAGGTAATCGGTATTTTAATATAAAACGATGATTATTTTTACTTTATTATATTGTATTAAAGGTATTTAAAGTGTTTTACATCTTTTAATTTATGCAAATATATTTTAATGTTTTTAATACGTTATTTATAATTTTAAATATTATTTTTTATTATGTTGAAAATATATTTTAGCTTATTTTAGCTTAATTTTTCTTTTTTATTTTATACAGCGGGGAGCTCCACCCCTGCACCTCTAACGCCTGACCTCATCTCTCTCCTTAAGTATCAACAAATCAATTCCAAATTTGATAATTGTAACGTAACTATAAATATGATTTAGTTAAATCGAATTTCACGCTTGCTGTCAATTGGTTGCAGAGAAAATTGATATTATATTTTTTCAAGTCAATAAATTTTCTAATAGGGAAATATATATATATATATATATATATATTATATCTTATATAAAAAAACTCCTCAATATATATGTTTTAGGGCACTACACAGAAAAGGATTTGGATTTGCTTATAATCCGTAGTTTTCAAAAATTTTTTTCAAACATCTCTACACACAGGCAATGAAGAAAGCTCCCTTTGTATGGAAAAATAATATACATATGTGCTACACGAGAGAAAAGATGTTTTCAGACTTGGGTAAATTAACGTCCTTGCTGTACTCGGGCGAAAAACGTCTATTTTACTCCCCAGTGATAGAACATACTATTTTCCACTATCTTCCTGGGAGGATTTATTTCCATAATTAGTTTTAAAGTAAATTACAATGCTGCACAACAATATAAATGATAAAATTAGGAATAATTTCGAAAAATATAATGTAATTTCTTTAAAGTTTATATTTGGATAGATACATATTTTTGAGTGCCTTAAACTATTTCGCATATGGATAATAATCCAGCCAGCGTTAAAAATGATCAAAATCTTTTATTGTTTTTATAATTAATAGTTCTCAAGAAATATCATTTTATGAGTCTGCGTGTATGAATCTCAAACAGTGAAATTGTAAAAAAAATAGCAACAATATGTAAAAGAGTTCAGCTATATTTTTTTGCTGAATTTTGAATCTGCTTTTGATGTAAACAAACAAAAGCAGGTATCAAGTTCTCAAGTTCTTCAAGTTCTACAACGTCTGGCATTCCATTCTTAACAACGTTCATTTCTCGGCTACACCAAAACAAATAGCTTGATCTCTATGGTATGATCATCCTTTAATGATGGACGACTAATGACGAAGTGCTCCTTAAATGAATTAAAGTAAATTTACTAATCGTAAGTAAAGAGGCGACTGAGATCGGATGTTTTGTTCTATTAAGTGGAAACCACCTTCCTATATATAATCAGTGTTCTATCTTGGCACCTCTATTTTTACTCTATTTTACTCTATTCTAGTGCTATCTTTATTTAAAGACATGTCTTTTTATTGCAAATTTATTTCGTCTATTTTGCTTTTATTTATTTTGCTGCGGAACATCGAAATACTTTAAATAGAACATTGATTTTACAAAATCAAGATTTCAATAAATATATTGATTCCGATCAGGATAGTGAAGACGTTACTGAAACCATAAGTACTAATATGTAAATTGAATTATCTATACAAGGTACTGTTTCTAGGAATAATAAAATACAAACATCATTCATTATTAGTATGAACCTTAAAATATGAAAGACAATTAAAATTTATGAAACTAACAATGGTTTTCGTAAGATAGTAAATAAGTCGAGACACGATAAGTGATCAAAACATAGATTCAAAACAACTTTTTTCTAGAGAACAAATTGACAAAAGTATAAAAATACTTTAAATTAATTACAATAGTTGACCTACTTTATAGTTTGTATGATTTGATGATACAATCATACCATTTCTTAAAATGAAAAAAGAAAATGGGCATGAACTATTATGTCATTATAATTAATGAATGACAAAAGAAAAACATTCTAAATTAATTTAGAATTTTTTTTTAATTTTTAATTAAAACTCTACTGTCATGCAGACCATTCTAGCAGGAAATCTCGTGATAAAACACATGATTTCGTGAACAAAAATTTATTTATAGAAAAATACTGAATATATTTATAATAATAGTTTTGAAACTTTATGTTATCAAAACAAAAACTTGACATATAATATCTGTGTATATATTTTTAAAAAAAATATAAAAATTGTTTATTATTTATGCAGTATCTTTATGAGTAAATAAAAATAAAAGTGTATGAGCCTTACTTGCGTATGCAATAGTCAATAAGCAGGAGAATACAATCGATTGTAAGTTCATTTTGATAATAGATACTAAATGTTATTTAAATTTCATTATATATACTTATGAAAGAAATAAGATACGTTCCGTTCTTGATAAGAATAATAAAATATTACGTAACTATAACTTCCAATCAAATAGAATGATAATCTCATATTCAAAAAATTGTTAATTACATTTGCATCATGTAAGGAATCATGAAGTTTAAAGAGAGATGAAGTTATTGAAAATACGAAATTTTTACATTGCAATTGTTGCAGGCGAAATCTCTCTAGCAAAACTTTACATAAAATGTAAGACAATAGGAAAAAGAGTTTTTGTCGGAAAAAGAGATTCTGCTATTACACATTATTATACATATGCACGATACACTGGTTTGATGACAAAAAAGATCGTTGTTTATAATTACGATTTTATATAAGGTTGAAAGCATCTAAAAGTATGATTTTAGATTTTTTTGAAAAAATCTAATAATCCAAATCAAATTTTTAATCTTATAAAATTCAAAGGAATTCAAAGAAATAAACGAATTCCTTTGTAATTCTTTCTTTAGAATTATAGGATGACTCTCATCAAGTTCACCTTTTGATTAATTTTTATTTGCCCGTCTTCTTTTATTTACTTATAAAAAGGAAAGAGTTCATTACTTTAAATGAATTACTTTCGAACTATCATATATCAAATCATTATATCAACATATAAAATGCTTCACTGACTGCTCGAGCACGAGAATTGCTTAAGAGAACACTGAAACAATGTGACAAAAAAGTCCGTATTCATTCAAAATAATTAAAAAAAATTACTGAAATTTTCGACTATTAAAATGTACAATAAAGTTTGCCTGCACCATTTTTTTCACTATCGACAGTGGTGATGTATTTAAGCTTTTTTATAATAATTGTTTGAATATTAGAAATAAGTCGCACAGTATAAGTCCCGCACAGATTTCGCATGGTAAATTTTCGTTGATGCATTTAGCACATCCAGAGTTTTTTTCAAAAGCAGCTTACGATTAATTATTGTAATCTTTTCTACACAACCCAGATGAAAGACAAGATAGCATCATTGTCGATTAACAAATCGATCGATTCAAGCAATCGAAATTGAATATCGGTTTTACAGCCGATTAAGAAAGCTTCACGGAAATATTTCTTATGGTTTATTCGACTTAATAGTAGACTAATTGGCATAACTTACGACATTAATACAATTCTCAATTTCTATGTAAGAGGATCGTTATGAAATATACAAAAGGATTCTTTTCTAAATATTCTCCTTTATTGTAAATGCAAATGAGAGGATTTGAACAATTTTATGCATGTATTTCCTTGCATAAATTAGTGAGATAATCGTTAATACCTTATGCTCAGCTTTTAGGCAAAGGCATAATGAGGCATACAAATCATGATTATGACATATCTGTTGTTATAGCAGCAAAATTATTTTTGAAAACTGAAGAGAATCTTGAATTAAATACTGATAATTATACTGATATAATTAAATAATTATACTGATTAATGTTGAAAGTCGGAGACTGCAACGAATAAAAGCAAATCGTTTACTGTTATCGTCTATTATTAATAGCATTATCATTCTTAGCACTCAAAATCTTTCCTTTCTATGCCATTGTGTTGAAGGATTCATCAATTTCGATACCGCTCTAAATGAAGGTAATTTTAGAGGATTCTTAAAATTACGTGTTGGAAATGAAGGTGTTTTAATAGGTAATGGTTTAGAACAGTCATTTCCATGGACAACATAAGATAAATCGACACAACTATGTAGAATACACTATTTAATTATTAGTTTAAGATAAAAAATTTGAGTTTAAATTAAAAATGAACAATTTCTAATAGAGTAAAAACGAGCTCCTATCTTTAAAAAAAGTAAATTGAAATTAAACACTGCGTAGGCATAGCACTAGACGGATTTTCCATTATGATTTTTTTGAGTTAATATGATGTAACTGAAATAAAAAAAGAAGCCGTTAATGCTGTTTATTATCTATGTCATAACAAAATTTTGAATCAGGCTATATCAAAATTATCATAAGTTCTTTCGGTTCGTAATGCAGTAGGTATATAATGAAAGCAATAATATAATTATTTATTGCATTGTTCAAACGATTTTACATTTTTATAAAAATAATTAATGGTTTCCATTCTGAACTTTGTAAGACTCCATGAATGTAAAAGCATAATGAAGTTCTATAATGCAGTTTTACATCATAAAGTAAGTGAAACTCTTAATTCAGTTTCATTATAGCAAGGCGCGATAGTGAATTCATAATTAGCTTTGTGTTTATTTTGCTAATTGATTGATGAATTATACAGTTCAATTAAGCAGGTTTTTTCAGAAAACTGATCTAAAATCTGGGCAAAATATGCTTCTTGTTCTTTTTATTACAGAAAAATAATAATCTGCAACTTTTCGCGGCCAAGCATTATTTCTCACTTTTTTAAAAAATGGAAAAGGTAGAATAAAAAATAAATGTATCCATACTACCTTTGTGATGAAAACTATATCGCACTTCTTATCTTTTATTTTAATACAGGTATATTATTTTTTAAATATCTTTACAATTTTTTTTCTCGAACTTTATTTCTCATGTAAGTTGATAGTTTCCCAAAATCTCTTCTCCCCTAAATTGGAAAAACTTTCTGATTTAAAGTTTTCTGCTCCAGCCATGCGCAAATAATTTAAATTAGTTCTTTGGTCGTCTACTTTGGGCCATACTGATACAAAACTTGGAGATCTGTAACAAAGTATTTTAGTCCATTCCGACAAGATAAAAATGCTATTATAGTAATTTATAATATCTACCCAGTTTTTGTAACCGAAATCCAAAATTCAATTAACTTCTCGTGCATTTTGAGATCCTGATTGGTAAGTGGGGGACCAGTAGGGAAACTGTTAAGTGCAACAAAGACATCATCTGCGTGACTCGGGCCTGTTGAATTTTAGTAAAATGAAATAATAACAAAGTTGGTACATAATCGTAAATCAGTACTACTTTATGAATCGCAAATGTGGCAGAGAAAGATGCTTACCAAAACTTTGTTCAAAATTTGTCGCATTTGCCCGATTAATTACGATCGTGCTGAGACTATTAGCAGCTTTGTAAGTATAATAATAGAATCGCGTTGGATTTGAATTCGTTTTCGCTTGTGCTCTTACTGCTCTTTCAGCTAATACCGCGTGAGCTCTGTCAGTAATCATACGCACAAGATTATGTATATTTTTACTTGTGATATGTTCATGAGCAAAATAATGCCTCCGAATTTGCCTGGCGACCTGAGAATGCTGCTGCTGCGGTATTAGGTATTTATAGTGCAATAGATCTGGTGCAATTGAATCCCAATTTTTGTCAAGCTCTTGCAACGCTGAATTATTGGTTATAAAACCTGCAGAAACGATGCAATTTATTTCTAATAGCGTAATATTTTCAACGGCAATGTAGTTATATTATGTGTTTAGATAAAATTTATATAATATAGTGTTTAAAAAATTTTTGACTGATCCAAAAATCTAGTGATTTTGGATTTAATCTTGACGTTGTCCTTCGGGATCAAATAGAAGTTTTCAAATGATGATCGATATTTTTGATCATATATTTGGATAAGAAAAAAAAATTTTAAGTTAATATATTCGTAGAATTTAAAGGTACTCTGTAGCTAGTAGGTAGCTTTAACTTGAAATCGTTTGGATTCCCAAACTATTAACTAGAAGTAGAAGAACAACCTACGAATTTTATAATGAAATTGATTTGTGTGAAGACAAATGACAAAGGCCTAGTTTAACGTATAAAATCGAGCCTCAAAAATAATAAATAATTTTTTGTGTAATAATTGTAAATTTTATGATATGTATATAAATTTTATGGTGTGTATATGTTCTACGATGTATGAGTGAAATAAAAAAAGATTTAATACTCCTCCACAACTTCATAAGTGAAAAAGATATAACTAAATTGTGGATTTTTTAAGAGTATTAGTATAGGAGATGGCAGGCCGAAAGAACTGATACATCACATGAATAATGTATAAATTTGATCTTCATTACAAACTGACTTGCAGAATCAGCGAGTGGTGTTAGCTGCAATATTATTACTGATCTTCAATTTTCAAGACAGATAAGGTATCGCCTATGAACTCATAAATATAAACATATCCTTATAATATAATGCTTTTCTTTAAATCTAACAGAAACCATTGGAAACATCTACCTGCTATACTGAGAAGTCCTTCATCTTTAACTATTCCAGTTATCCAAGGCAGATCGTGAGCCTTACCACTGTTAATAATATCAATCGGAGTTCGATCAATGAACGGGTTGTCATTGAACTTTTCTACCACGGGGCCAAAAGGTGCTAAATCGTATAAGTTCCAGGGCTTAAAAAATTCAATAAAATTCTTAGATTTGTGGCAATAAGTTTAAACTAAATACGATCGTGCTTGTTAAAGTCAATGAGTTTACCTATTGCGAGTACAAGATATCGTAAGATTATTTAATGATTATTTCGTAAGATTATTTAGTGATTGATTTGTATGAAACTCACCGAATAGACAAATTCTAATGACAAGAAAATAGATATGCCATTCTAAAATAATGATATTAATCTACTTTTACAATTTTTTTAAGACTTTAAATAAGAATCTTTTTACATAATTAATGAATGTTATGCCGTGATAATGATGCGATGATGCCACGGGGATGAATGATTTTATGGTTATACGTAAATATCGTATTATTCGTACATAAAACTCCGACTGTGCTATCATCAAAGCTTCAGCCGGCTGCTTCTTAAGACAGTCGATCATTTTAACGGTGTCCTTGGTCGGGCACTTAAAAATCTCCCCTATCCGAACAGCTTTTGCGCGGGAGCCTTTGACCTGTGCCCAAGGGCTCAGTGCCGTGCCGCTTATCGAGATACCACTACGAAACATACCGGTAGTCCAACGAGACAAATAATGATAATGAACACTCGCTGCCCCAGAGCTCAAACCGATCAGGTTGATCTGCCTGGGATCGCCACCGAAGTACCTTACATTGTCGTAGATCCATTTTAAAGCCAGAGCCTGATCCTTCAAGCCCATGTTCCCGGATACTATGCCGTCATCCGTGCTGAGGAATCCGAGCAGCCCGTGGCGATGATTGAACGATACGAAAATCACGTTCCGTTCAATTGGGTAGTCTTGCTCCGAACCGGTGAGAGTGCTCCTTTGAAAGCCCCCGCCGTAGATCCAGAATAAAACTGGAAGCGGACTGTCGAATTGCCCTCCCGGCACGTATATGTTTAAGTATAAGCAGTCCTCGACGCCGTTGACGGAGGGTATCAAAGTAATTGACGCACGTGAGAAGCCCAAGCAAGACCTCTTTGTCGCATTCGCCAGCAGCTCGCCTGGCCATGGATGAACGGGCAAAGGCGGCTAATTTATTAATGGAACAAAAAAGGTTAGTCTTGAGATTTAGAGAAAGTTAGTTTTTTTATTAATACATTTCTGAAACATTAGCAAATATGTATTTAATTTTATTTTATATGTATGTTTACATTTGTATTATATGAAATAATTCAAAAAACCTATTTGCAAATCTTAAATTTGAGTATTATTAGTACTGGATCTTTAACGCGACAGTAGAACTTTTTAAAAACACGTTGAAATACTATAAATATTACTTTTTACCAAATATTTCTCTAATATTGTTATTTTCGTTTAAAATTGTATATTGACATAATGTACAATATAAAGTTTTTGCATTCAAATTGTAATCTATGTTTCACACAAATTTTGAATAACCAAATATATTTTTTTAGTCAGTACGAAATTCTTAAATATTTTGAATATCTTAATGTTTCTTGAAATCTGTATAGAATTCTTCAATGTTCTATACTTCATTTATTACATTTTGACATTAAAAAAAAATAAAAGAAAAATTTAATATATAATAGTTATAAATTAAAAGAAAACACTCGTTTAGTTTAACAAAAATCATATTTATATTTTATGCTTTAATCGGAGATAGATATATGTTTTGTGAAATTAATATTTTTGTATTTCACTTTAAATAAAAATACTATATTTGAAGCATATTTTACCATAAGTACATACAGCGAAACAAATGATTAAAAGTTTAAGAATTAAATTCTTAAATCGTGATTCGGGTTTAAGTCGTTGAAGCGTGAAGACGTCTTTCGTCGAACGCTTAAACAAACAAGGTTCAAGTATTGAAATCAGCGCTATAGTATTGATACGTGAAATAGTGTAAATTAGCCACAAGTGCAAATCTGTGGCTAAAGCTCTCAAACTGCAATAGTAGTTTGATCAGCTGTGTAAAAGAAATTAATCCAACTAGTGTAAACAGTGGAAACCATAATGAAAATTCAAGTCATGTTCAAACTAGAGTCAAAAAAACGTACGCTAATGTAATGGTGTCCAAAAAGAAAGAAGCTATTATTATAGACTCTGCTCAAGGTATTTCTATAGATGATTATGTGGATAGTTTAGAAAAACTAACTGGAGCAAGTAATATTAAATTCATTTCTAAAAGATTTGGTACATGTATTTTTCTTTCTAATAGAAACTCGGTAGAACAACTAACAGACAAAACTGTTCAAATTAAATACCATACATTTAAAATTAGGCCATTAATAAAAACAAAAAAAGAGTGGTTGTATCCAATGTATAACCGATGATTCCGCACGAAATAATAATTAAAGCCTTGGAAAGTAAAGGGATTACAATAGTTTAAGAAATATATTATATAAGAGTAGAATTAAATAAACCGGAATGCTCTCACATTCTATCGTTTAGACCCCAAGTATACATTAAGGAAGGAGTCGAAAATCGGCTGCCAGAAGCACTACAGATTTCGTATGATAACACGGCATATTGGATATTGCTAAGCACCAATCAAACTCGGTGCTTCGTTTGTAAACAAAGCGGGCAGACAGCTAATTTATGTCCAAATAATACAGAGGAATTAAAGATCACGACTGCACAACTCGAGAATAAAAACATGGATTACGAGCAACCAAGCATTGAAGCGACGACAGCTCCAGAGAAAATTAACAAAGCGATCAAATGCCCTTCACTCTCCACCTCCACAGAGCGAACCGAAAATAAAATCACAGATGATATAATAAATATTACGAAAGATAACGAAGAACACCTTGATCGCCCAAGAAAAGAGACTGTTGAATTTATTAAACTAAGACTCGTGTCAGCAAAAAGAAAAGTAAAGTAGATGTTACAATAAATTACAACTCAAGGATAAATAAAACTCACGAACTAGAATCCTTATTAGTACCATTCCAACCCTTCATTGAAAAACAGGAAAGAAACTTCGTCCTAAATTATGAACAATTTAAATTGCTCTTGGAAAAATCTTCAGATAAACCAAAGGTATGTGAAATTGCCGATGAATTATCTAAAGATTCGGAAAGCATAATTAAAATGATAAACACTATATATATAAAAACAAAAGATAAAAAATTTAAAACAAAATTGTTAAGAATCAAGAAAAAATTACTTGAAAAAAATAAAAAACAGATTACTCTCAAAGTTCAGAGATAGAAAAGATGAAAAATAAACAGATATATTACACAAATATACTATAATAAATTAAAATAAATGGACACATACATTAAAAAAGACTTAATTGCTATATTCGGGAATGCCAGAAGTGTAGTGAACAAAAAAACAGAAATTTTACAGATACTATCTAATATAGATTTACTGATATGTGTAGAGTCTTGGCTATCAGAAGATAACGAGTATAAAAGCCACTTCAACTTCTCTGAATTTAAAACATTCCGTAAGGACCGTCAACAAAGCAAAGGAGGACTAATAGTCATGCTAGTTCGAAACGACATCGCATACTACGATCTACAATTATACTGCTTGTATGTTCGTAAAATATGTCTACATATACCAAAAACTATAACCGTTCTGCAATTCGCAGGTGATATTGCTCTGTATAGTATCAGATCGCCAAACATTACATGCAAAAGATTGTTACAAAAATCCGTTAATATCATTTACGAAAATTTACATAGTTTAGGCTTAGAACTTGCACCAGAAAAAACAACTCTTATAAATTTTAATAAAAACAATATTCTCCCTGACGAAACAGAAATCAATTTTATAAATTCAACAATAACGTCTAAGCAATCAACTAGATTCCTCAGTATAATTTTAGATTACAAATTAACATTTAAGGAGCAAATAAATAAAGTATATCACAAATGTACAAAAGCACTAAATATACTTAGATTTCTTAAAGGAACATGGTGGGGCATACAGCCAGATACACTACTCCTTTTAAATAAAAGCCTGGTACGTTCAATTTTCGACTACGACCCACGAACATTTTATTAGCAGAAGCTAAACTCCATCTTCTAGCCGATAGGGCAAAATTTTTGTTACAACTATATATGCAAAAATATAGCTCAAACAAAGAATTAACAATTAATAAAACAATCCTCTATATGAGAAAAAATATCGAAAAAAATTGCAAGAATTATAATTTTAAGAAGAGAGTTTTCGTGCAATATCTTGAAATTACAAATACCTTACGTGAAAATATATACACCGACAATAAATAAAATATTTACAAACAAAAATATATTACGCTTAATTATGATATCAAAGTAAACACTGAATTTGGAAAAACTCTAAATGCTTCTCAAAGCCCGAACTTATATATCCAAAAGCTAATTCAAAAAGAAAACGCTCATGAAATTTTTACAGAGGCTAGTAAAACAGCTGCAGGGACTTCAGTAGGTACTGCTTGCTATTGTCCAAGTCTAAATATTATAAACAGTAAAAGTATTCGTCCACAGGCGTCAATCTTTACAGGGGATTGTATTACGCCCAAGGATGTTATAGATATAGCTTTAAATAATGCAGACAAAAACGTTCTCATTTTCACGGACTCATTAAGTGCATTAATGTGTCTAAGAAACCCACCCTACAATATAAACACAAACCCCTTCATATTAAGTATTAAAAACAAATTGCAAAAAATTTCATACAGAAAAAAAATTCAATCATATTGGATACCATCGCACCTAGGTATCAGTGCAAATGAGAACACAGACAAGCTTGACAAAGACGCGACTAAAAATGCTCCGACAGATGCAATCAAAATTCCTTATACAGTTTATAAAGAATATTTCAAAAAAAAAGTAACATATAACACAAAAAATCATATAAATGATGCAGGAATGCAGAAGGGTACACATTATTTAAAATATTATTACATAATAAATCAAAACCCTCGTTTAATAGCAAAACGTTGCCTCGAGAAATAATTACAACTATTAACAGATATCGAGTGGGACAATACAACCTGGCCCTCTCCTTGTATAAAATAGGCATAGTAAGCGACCCAATCTGTCAGTGCGGAGAATATTTTGAAGATATTGAACATGTATTATGACAGTGCCACTTATACGATCAACAAAGACAGAAATTCATAGCCAAGCTACAAATAATAAACTTTCAATTACCACTCTCCAGCAGTGTTTTATTATATAAACCTACAACGCAGATCTGTACTACATTGTATTCTTTCTTATAGGAAAGCAATCTAAAATTGTAAAATCCAAAATTTTTCTTTGTAGCAAAATAATCTCGTTGGAGATTCTCAAAATAATCTCACTGAAGAAAAAAAATTCTTAAATTTCATAAATCTTCTCCGAATTAAAATTAGAAATAGTGAATTTTCAAAAACTTTGATACCGATAAATACGTATAATATTATATTTTAACAACAGTTCTAAATAAGACAAAGAGCATGGATGTAAAAGTGTTATAAATACATCTACACCGATATATTTAGTTTGATCGAATTCAACTGCACTAAATGGCCAAGTAATGGAACGACCATAATGCCGAATCCATTGATAATGATAAATGACAAACTAGATTTTTACGCACTTCAAACCTTAGATTCTGCAAAGGAGCGACTGCATAAGGAATTCCCTCGTAAGCCGCGTATCTGATCCCCGAGGGAGAGACGAGATAATGTCCCCTAATTTTTCCGGAACCAGTGGTGATTATCGGTTCATTTTCGTAAGTGTCACAATGGCACGACGAGACTAGCGCGACGAGCAGAATACTTTTATCGAACATAACCGATTAAATTGATACCAATGTATAGTTAGTTAGTGATACTATTAATTTCGATTGCAGAATGATAAGAATCAGGCAGTATGCATGCGTTTTTATATATGTGCGCTTGTTATTGATAAGTTTCGGCGTGTACATACAATATATCTTGTGTAAAAGATCTTACGGTATGCGTATAAAAAAACTATTTAATTTACAAAATATTGTCTTGTAGCACTAGCGGATTCAACAATTTATTATTATAATTTACAAGCTTAATTTGTAACTCTGTACAAAAATCAGATAATTGTAGCAATGAAAATCGTTGTATCAGTACATGATCATTAATGCCATTTTTATTTTATCATAAGATTTAAAGATTTAAAAAACAAAAATTCTAAAAAATTATGATCTGGATTTTCATGATCGAGATCGCAAATTTTAAGAAACAAAATGCATTTACCACATGATATACTCAATTTATAGCAATTTCCTATATTAATTAGTAAGGAATAAAGTACAGTACGTTGAGAATGGGTGGGCTAATTTTGGAAATAATCGAAGTTACTTCCCTTGGTCTCAACTAAATCCGTTACACATATATCGTAGCCTCATCTTGTTAATATAATTCAATTAAATAAACTAACTAGATTCAATACAATTTTTTTATATACATACATAAAGGTCGAAGGGAATCCTTGAGGTGTTGACAACTATTCACGATTTGAGATTTAAAATATAAACAAATTCAGATTGTAATAATTTGGCAATAGAATTAAAAAAGTTTAATGATTGCTGATTCAGCTAAATTTGAGTAAATGGCACTGTTAAATAAATACAAATGTACCCGTAACATTACGTCGACTCATATTTTTTTCTTTATCACGAATTATTATTAAGATATCATATTATATTTACTGTTTTCCAAATGTTTCGATATTTTAATTATTCTAATTTTGGAAGAAGTTTCGGAGGAGAGTGTAATTATTATATTTTTAATTGAAATTTCAAATTAGACTTAATGAAATATATTTAAATAATATACTTAAATTTAAATCTAAATGATATATTATATTATATATTATACTATATAATATATTATCACCGAAACTGTCATCATAAGCACTTTATTTATAGTTAAATTAAAAACTTTGCATATTATATTTTTATTTTTTTCTTACATAATACTAAGATAAAACAGAATAGGAATGTTCAGGTAAAAAACCAAAAGGTAGCAACTTAATGAAGATAAATCATTGTCCTCATTTGAGTAGTTCTGTTGATTACGTTTCATTTACTTAAATAGAATGTAAAATAGGTATAACATTTTAAAATTAATGCTCTAATCTTGCTGGTAAAATATTTTTACATTATTTTCTAATTTGATATTTCTAAGTTGTTAGAACATTTCTTCCTACAGATTTCTGAACATGGTATATTTACTGATCCACAGACTTTGATTTTATTCGACATGAAAACACTAGTATTCAATTGATCGCATAAGCATTTTTGCAAATAATATATGCGAAACAAATATTAATAATTATTTCAAGTATAACTAATAACTAGAATTAGTCTCCAACTACAATATGTGATCTAAATAAGTAAAGTAACACACGCTTTTTTTGACTTTCTGAATTCAAATCTGCCATTAAAATAGGGGATTTCGATTTCCTGAAAAATGACAATAAATATTTTAGATTGTTTAAAGTGCGCTGAATCTTTCTATTAAGAAGAAAAGCGGGCGCGTGCCTATGAGTTTAAAAGCTCAACAGGACGAAAGTAGTGTCAAGAGCTACATAGCGTTCATATTGAGCGTTTGTATTCCTTTAAATTTGTATAACTTTTTTGGTAAAATTACTTAAAAGAATATTGTTATAGTGAACTCAAAGTATTGTTTCTTATTGAAAAGTAAAAAATGTTTTTATGCTAAAAATTTTGGCAAAGCTATATCGTCTGTGTCGCAACTGTTTTATTCTGATGCATCGGCCGCAGATCTTTTATATGACCTGACTTGCACCGCATAGATATTCTGTCTGTTTATAAAGTGTTCAATTGGTCTCGGGAAAGTGTGAAAATTATCTTATAAATGGTCACCTGATTTACTTTCACAACCATTAACCGCGCAGTAAAAATTGTAAAAACTTTTTTTCGTTCTGATAATTGTGCAACCTCCATAATAATTAGTTTATAATAAAAAGTAAATAAATAATATGAAAACTGATATACTTTCAAGATAATGTTTGTTGTTCCATTAGTGAAAAATTTGATCACCAAAGGTCGTATCAACGATTTTGCTTCGTAATTATTAGAACATAAACAATAACAAAATTTGCGTTATTCTTGGCCGAATATTCTATGAATCCTATGATCTTGTATATGAACGCTGTATAATCAGAAAAGTTATCTGATTAATACTTTTATTGTACGTATTTTCATGTAGTTTTTTAAATTTTCTGGAAAGTTTTCATGACTTTACAAAAATACTTCAATACAAGTAAATTTCGACAGTCATTTTACTAAATTTTATTCTACTGTATAAAGTATAAATTAGAATGTAAAATATAATATAATAGTTTTTTTTCATGTTATTTAACGTTGCTCTATTTATGCTCCCAAATACTGATGCTAATCAGCGACGGAGATCTACAATCGATTTGTAAATAAAGCACATGTATAATAATTATTACAGCGGTGTTTCTGTCAATCGGCCGAAACCAGGATTTGAACTCGGATCACCAAGTGAATAATTCTTGAGTCTAGCGATCGAACAATGGTAAGTCTTTCATATAATAGTTGTAACATTTATTTGAAATATACATTATGTGAAAAAATGAAAAAAATATGTATTGCATCCGCATTTTCGTTTTGAATTTTTTACAGATAAAAAGTGACGCTTTTGTGAATCTTGTAACAAGTGTATCTTGTAACAAGATACTGCTCTGTGCCACTGAGCGAAGCCTTCAATACCTGATCCCGTACAAATCATTAGGATTGATAAAATACCCCACGTGCTCTCGTATTTCAAATGATCTATAGCTTCAGTACCTCCAAATGTCATTCTCTCTGAATTAGGAACCATGGGTATCGACATAGAAAAAAACTGAGTACTCCGTGATAGAAGAAAATTGGTGCAGTACCTCATCCAAATCAGCTAAAAGTTAAATGTATCGCAAGTACCCCTAACGACAGATTGTAAGCTCTCTAAGCGAAGCTATATGTTGCCGCAGCGGTGCGTTGAAAATATTTTGCGTATACTTTCTCCGTAAACCGCTCCATAAATCACGCCAACAGCTGCTCATCCCTTTCTGGCCCAAGTTTTACGATCATAGCTGGCAATCTAAACACGAAGCTCAATGATTAAGGCAGCAACATCAAGAATTTAAAGGTCGTGTCTCTTCTATGTACTGATCTCTATCTCTCGCTCACTGCGGAAGCTCCCTGTGAGCCTATCTATTTTCCAGCTCACTCCAACTATGCATTCTCCAGCTTCTCCAATCCTCCATCTTCATAATTCAGAATATGATCATGATTTGTATGTCGCATCCTATTACAACGTCCCACTCCTGGACACACATGAAGTCTTCGATAAGGTTGGCTACGCAAATATTCCCCACAAACTTCTTCACCTTGCAGTACCCCCCCTATATGATTGAGATTAAAAAATTTTACCTTACTGAAAGAGTTTTCCATGTTTTCTTCGAGGAAGCCCTCTCTACTTACAAATTCTTGAAAGACGCAGTCTCCTAAATGTGTAAGATCGTCCTATTATTATTTAATTTATACTGCAGACACCCCTGTTCAGGATCCATTATTATAGATCTGTATGCTGACAACATAACATTACTCGACTCATCCAAGCAAATTGATGTTCTAGTATCTTGGCCAGTGAGTGCTAATGCCAAAACAGTGAGAGAACTAACCAGCTCCACAGCAAAGTCCATAGATGTCGGACCTCGAACTAGCGAAACTGTGACGACGTACCCCCAAGAATCAATGTACTCTATGGTCACCAAGTACCGATGCCAGCGCTCCGTCTATCTCCCTGACACATTTTACCTTTCCAAAATCCAAGCAATTTATAAGAATTAAATAGTGTCCTTTTAATCTGGATGTAATAATTGCATTTTTATAAAGTGGATTGATGTTCATTAATTCTTTTTTTCACGTACCCATTTGTTTTTAAATATAATATCTTTATAAACAGTATAATTGATTTTATATACTATCACTGCTTTTAAATATTTATCATCCTTTTCCTTATCCTTACAGTGATTCAATAACTTGTTATTGATATGATGATATGTTGATAATAATATTTGAATAAAATTAAATTAATAAATATTTTTATCGATCTTACAGTCTTTATAATATAATATATTAGCTAAAATAATAACAGTCAGACTATCCTTGTTTATATACACCCCGTAGAATCTAAAATAAAACTTATTACTACAATAAATTACGTTAAAAATAAACATAAAATAAAAATATTTATTAATTTAATTCTGAACAGTCGACATAAGTACAATTTTTAATTCTAATAATCTCATAACCTAAATTATTATAATTTGGAAAGAAAACCTAAGTATCTTCTTTTTTTAGTATACTTCTAATTCTTTCAGATAAACCTTTAATATATTTTTTAATTCTTTTATTTAAGTTTTTGTAAAAGAACCCCAGTGGCCCAAAACATCAACAAAAATTGTACATATCTAATGCTTTGGGAAAGGGTGAAGTGAGATCGTGCTTCACTTTAATTTGGAATTTTAGATTTCAGATTCTACGTAGGTAATTGTATTAATAAATAAGAGTACTCAAACTACAGTTATTATTCTAGGAGCGGATACAACAACGGAAAGAATGAAAATATATTTATGGTATGAGTTCGCTTTATATCAGTCGATATAAACAGAATTTATAATAGATTCTAGTTGCATCTATTATATAAAATGTTAAATGGTTATTATTTGAACTGTATATAAGATGGTTTTTCTTGAAAAGAGAGGTCTTATCAATAAACACAAAACCTTGGTGAATAAATAAATACTGTCTATTTTTATCCGCTTATTTGAATTGTATCAGAATCATGAAAATCTATTCACAATATTATAATCAATAACGTTATCAGCTTGATTTTAATTATATTATTTAGATTCATGTTTTTTAATCAATGTATCATTTTCCTTTCAAAATAAATTCCATATAAAAATGTTAAAAACTGGAATTTTATGCTACTGTAAACCTACTTACAGTCGTATCATACTAGCATGAGACTGGAATCATATTTAATATAAGGATTGAAAATATTTCTATTATCTATTTAAACACATTATAAGTTATAATAAATTTCTCCAGTTAGATCACTCCTTTTGTTTATCTTAAACAACATGAACATTTTTATGTACTTTTATAACGCAAGCACAAAACAGTTGTCTGCAAAGATGAAACCATGTGTATTTATGTTTTTGAGATTGCTTAAATCAAATTTGAAGTACGTTTGCACTCATCAGATCAGAATTTTTTTAACTCAAAAATAAAAAACACCGCTAAACAGTACAAATTAAAACAAATTTTGATCCTATATAATGGAAGTTGGACGTATGTTTTTAAGTTTTTTTAGATATGGAAAGAGATATATGGATTTTCTTTTTTTTCATAATTGGTGATCCTAACATCATAAAATATCTGAAAAGACTTGAAAGGACCAATCTGTTATTTTATGAGAAACATGGAACGTATTAGATTGGTATTCGTCCTAATGAGTTTGAATCAGAAGCTGATTTTACACTAAACAGTCAAGGGACATCAATAAGGCTAGACAATATTAAAAAAAATATATAATAGAATATTTTCTTTATAAAAAATAGAATTGAAATATTCTATAGTAGATATAAAAAATATGGATGTACGAGGTATGTTCAAAAAATAAGGTAATTTTTTGGTTTTCTCAAAAAACATGTATTTATTAGTCAATATTTATATTGCTCTCCTCCAAAGTAACCTTCCTCCGATATTATACACTTGTGCTTACAGTTTTTCCAATCATCGAAGCACTTTTGATAATCATTTTTTTACAAGCAACGATGAATGAGTAGGTGCATTATCGTGATGCAAAAGCCACGAATTTTTTGTGTATCTCCTCTCGTAAACGGCGCATAACTTCAAGGTAGTACTTCTTATTGACCGTACGACCATGTGGTAAGAATTCCTCAAGCATAAGGTGCCGATGCACTGTTATTGGAATTCGGTTTGGAGAATTTACTAAGGACAATTTGGCAGTGCACACTAATGTTTATCTCCCTATTATATCCATTCCCATTCTTGCTATATTTATTGGGTTATTTTTAAACAATTTTTCGAAGAATTTATACACCCGTCGGCCTGAAATGTTGAATTATTTCACTTTCACTGGGATGCAATGATTTATACGCAAGCACAATGGATAATACAAAGGCATTTTTATTTTCAAAAGTTTCCGCTTGATTGGTTTCCTTTGTTCACTTTGAAAATCTTTCGAAATCTTTTATAAGTCTATCTCAAAACCTCAAAACAAAGTCAGTATCCTAAAATATACCAAAATCGTATTGAGAACCTTGATCACTAAATATTTATCGAGAACCTTGAAAATCTAGCACTTAATACATCTATAAAGTTGTCTTTTCTCTAAAGTTGTGTAAAGTTGAACTCTTGATGATTCTCTTTCTGTAATTTACTTTCGAATTCTTTTACGTTTGCTTTTATGAGGGTGGATTGATAAGTTTTCGTCCTGACCAAGAGATGGCGCGACTAGGCATACCTTGAGATGGCGTTCTATAGTACCATCCGTAGATAGCTTTAGCTATAGTTTCAGTCCGATCACCATGTTAGTTTAGGTTTGAGAGCACGCTGAACAAGACGCCTCTGTGTTTTTCGTAAAAATGGAAAAGCTGGAAAATTGTGCTGTCATCAAACACTTTTATTTGAAGGGGTGAACGCCGAAGGAAGTTAAAGGAGAGATGGACTCAATACTGCGGACATCGTCCCCATCATATTCAACCATTAATCAGTGGGTTTCCGAGTTTAAAAAGGGTCGTGTGAGCACCTCTGATAAACCTCGCTCAGGACGCCCCATTAAGGTCACAACTCCAGATATGATCAAATAAATCCATGAAATAGTGCTGAAAGACCGTAGATTAAAAGTGCGTGAGATAGCTGAGACCTGTAAGATGTCATATGAACGTGCATAAAATATTTTGCACCAGCATTTGTATATGAAAAAGCTCTGTGCAAGAGGGGTGCCGCGTTTGCTAACAGTCGACCAAAAATTGATTCGATAGAACATTTCGACCGCCAATTTGGCGTTGTATAAGCGTAATCTAAGCGAATTTTTGCGTCGATTCGTAACCCTTGACGAAACTTGGGTCCATCACTACACTCCTAAAACCAAATAATAGTCTAAACAGTGGATTGGACCAAGGGAACCAACTCCAAAGAAGACAAAAACAATTTTTTTGGTGAACAAGGTTATGGCTACTGTTTTTTGGGATACAAGAGGTATTATGTACATTGATTACCTTGAAAAGGGTATAACTATCACTGGCCAATACTACGCAGACTTATTGCAACGTTTGATGCACGAAGTGAAAATTAAATGACCTCATCTGGCGAAGAAAAAATCTTGTTTCATCACGATAACGCACCAGCGCATACGTCAATCATTGCGATGGCTAAAATCAACGATCTGAAGTTTGAATTGATGCCGCACCCTCCCTACTCTCCAGACCTAGCCCCGAGTGACTATTATCTGTTTCCTAACCTCAAAAATTGGCTTGGCGGTAAGAGATTTGCGGACAATGAAGCATTAATCGAAGCTGTATATGGGTATTTTGAGGAATTTGACGAATTAGTCTATAGAGATGGCATTACTAAACTAGAACACCGTTATGAGAAATAAAAAAAATTCTTAAAAACGTTGTTTTTCTTGGTCAGGCCGGAAACTTATCAATCCACCCTCGTATATAAAACGATATATACCTGTACATTGTCTAGCGTTTGATCACCAATTTGTTAAGAATTGGGCTAATTAATAATAAAGAAATGGATTCTCAATAGACAAATTCAAGGCACTTGAATAAACCGTTTATTCATGATAAATATTTATAAAAATTACTTTATAGCTATTTCGACTGAAAAATATTCATATGATGCTCGCCTTTATATAGGCGTACTATTGTCGTTGCGCCGCCCTCAATTTTTCCTTCCGTTATACAATTTTGCATTACAGCCGCTCCGTCCTTACGTCGCATTAGTTATAAGTTTTTTAGGTGTCATAATCATAAATCTGATCTAGCTTGACAATAAATCTAAGATTAAGTACATTATGTATACTTTCCATAAAATTTTTAAAATAAAAAGCTCATTTAATAAAAATGCCTAAATATATTGTACCCTAATAGAAATCAATCATACTTTGACAGTCAGCAAGTGAACATTAAGCAACAGACTACTACTATAATATTGAAATACAGAAATGAAGAAATTTTATGTCAATAAAAGCACATGCAGTTGTTATATTAAACATAATAGGTATTTTGAAAAATTTTCAACGGATTCTTATAATAGTATAAGCCAAATCTCGTTTCAGACCAAGTAGACCCTCAAGCTGTATAGCTTAGTTTATCCCAAAATCTACTGTTATCTATATATTTGATTTTTCATATTTTGTGACTATTTTGAAACATACTAGAAGCATGGTATTAGGATCTCAATTTCTGAATCGAATAATAATTACGATCGATGTAATAAATTATAAATCAGTGACTAACATTATCTGTTTATTTAATTATACGGAAAAATTGTTCTTGTTTTATCAGATTGTCTAGTGCCAGACTAATACCCATCTTTCTAACTAAACATAATTTGAATGTAATTGAAAGCATTTCTAACATCTAATATTGTTAGTAGTACTATTAGCATATCCTTATAAGCTGTTCGTAGAGCTTGATAATGTGATCCAATTACTTTTTGAATTACTCTTATTGTCGATCGTCCTTCTCGGAACTCATTTTATCAATCATTTATACTCTGGAAGTCTCAAACTGCCTGTTCTATTCGAGACTTCTGTATCAATTCGAAAAGTTTTCCTAAATTATTGAGCAGATACCTGTACTTAAGCAAACATTACATAAATCTATTAAATTACGCCAATGATAATCAGATACCATGTTAACAATTTCTGCCGGTAAACCTTCAGGGCCTGTTTCTTACGAGAGGATAGTTTTGGAACTGCTATACTAAGCTTCTCTATACTTAGTTCTAACACTTTTACTTCCCCTATTCCATTTTCGCAGCTATTCTGATGGCGAATATCTTGGACCCCTCTCTTCATGTATCTGAGTCAATTTTATCTATCAATTTACTTCAATTATTTTGCTTACTTGCATTTCTCCCATATCTAAGTTTCCAAAACCTGCTCTGTATTATCTTTGATAATAATTTATTCCATACGCATAATTTGGGATAATTTTATTGAGTTATTCGATGAAGTTAAAGGCATATCCATCTCAAACTCGCTGTATCATTACATCAACGACATACTTGGATCTTTCTCATTTATTTTTCAGGCATGGAAACATCTCTTTATATAGTTTTACTGTATTCCATTTTGTTGTCTTTACGATATGAGTTCCTGTTATTTACGCGATTCCTACAGCTCAGAGATGATAAATTGCTAATCAATAGCTGTATATTTTTCGGACATGTGCTAACGTTCAATATTTAGTATTAATTTTTATGACATAAACGTCATATCAGTCATTAATACCTCCTACCCTAGCCTTATGTAAATAATTGGCTGCCCTTTGTTGACCACTGCCATTTCCAGACTCGCAACCACTTCAAGTCAAAGCTTTCCACGTTTGTTCATAATAGTCATCTTCCATTCGATTTCCTGACATTTACCCATTAAAATCTTTTTTCCAGAAAAATTCCTTATAACGTTTTCTAAAGTTTTCAATTTCTTTTCCAACCTAGAAATACTACAGATCACGGCAAGATATTCACTCATCTCAGTGAAACTATCTATTCATGCGTAGACGTAATCATCACATTTACCATATCCCGATACACAGGTTGGCACTCTTCTCCGCATCGACAAAGTTACTACGAAGGTGAGATTTATGGACAAAGTTTGTGTATTATTGTCACGGTATGACTCACTTATCATAATTATACTAGCCTTCATTTTTTAGCGCCGTTAATTTATTTAATAAGTTCATTTCTTTATTGACGTTCAAATTATCTCGTGCAATCTTATGTTTCAAATTTCCCCTCATCAGCGCTTGTTTAAATGTTTGGAAAGCCACAGTTCCAAGGAGTTGCTGAATTTCTCTATCTTCCGAGTTTGAAAAAAATCAAATAGTAAAAAACAGAAAGTTCACGGCATTGTGCCCACCATTGCCACATTTATAACAGATTTTACTTCTATCGGATTCTTTCAAAACAATCTTCAATGTTAAAACAATTTTAGCATCTTGGAACCATAACTATGGTCGTTATTCGGCAATTGGTAAAGCCTCTATTATGTGTCCAATGTGCGGGAGTAGAGACTTTTCTTGGTTAGTAGTTTACAGATCGCCATTTTCTATTCTCCTTTATGAGAGCAAAGAAAAGAAACTGATTTTATCTCAAATCGAGTGCTCACTTTTGAACATTCACAAACTTTTGCATGGATTCGCAAGATAACATCATGTGTGTGGTGGCTTTTCTTACAGCTAAATTTATATCAGAATAACTTACATAGGGTTAAATAATATTATGTTCTAACGATATTTACAAATATTTTTCCTCCTTTGGGGCCTATCACAATAGTGCCACTTCTTTGTCTAATTTTTCTACCTTTCTTCACTGCGTATTCTTAGTGAAAGATGTTCTATTATCCATTTATTTTAAATTTGATCAGTAATCGTCTCTTGCTGATTTATACCGAACTATATTTTAAACTATTTTGTAATGATATTTGTAAATTATGGTCTATCACATAAAAATCAGCAGTCGAAAATTTTAGTTTAAGCAAACAAAAAATTATATGGTATCATTATGATCTTACTGCATATCTATTCTTTAAAAAATGTAATACTCGTATCATAATCATATAATGTGTCATACACATTATAAGTCGTTTATATTAAAAAGTCATTTATATTAAAATAAAATAGAGCAAATCTTTAAAAAAATTTAATTTATTGAACTTGAATAAATATTCATTCATTAGTTGCCAATCTGAATATTAGAACAAAAATAATTAATAATAATAACCATTCTTACCTTTTCTGATGCACGTGAAATGAAAGTACAAGAGCATCTGCATTGCGTAAATATATAGAATAATAAAAAAATATATATATATAATAAATAAATAAATATATATATATATATATATATATATATATATATATATATATATATATATATATATATAAATTAATATAGAAAACCTCTATACATATCGTTTATGTAGCTTAAAAGCCTGTAAATTCGTGAAGGTTTCAATAAGACTTCTTATTCTTTTCAAATATTGTATATTAATTAAATTTATTAATTAGAGAATTATATTGAAGTTATAAGTGTAATTAATATATTTAAACCTATGTGATTAACTTATTAACACAAATTCATCAATCAGGGTAAGCAATCATTTCACTTTCAATCCAATGTATGAAGGGAGCTACAAGTGTATGCACTGCCAGATTGTCGTTAATAAATCCTTTAGAAATAATTCCAATAACAGTATATTGACCAGGTGCATCTTCTCTCATCACTGGACCACCACGATCACCCTATATGAAATTATAAAATAATGTTAATTAATACTTTAGTGACTCTCTACGGTAAGAAATACATCAAATTATTTGTGAATTGATTAATAATTTTTTGTACAGTTCAAGATTTTCAAGGCTCTCTCAGCTCCCGACTAAGACTATATATTATTAACATCAATTATATAGAGTTAACAAAAACGTAGCAGGTAATCACTTGGATTCTGCGGGCGTTAGCTTATAGATTACAAGTTAGGGCTCGTACTCTACAAGTATAGACTGCTAGGTCCTAATGACTGCAGGGGCCGTTAGCTGTAATTAGGTTTTAAGTAGAGAGTGGGCGCATCCCGAGCTATCGTGTTAAGAGACATACATGAATGTGATGAGTTTTGTTCTGAATAAGTGAGACAACGCACCATAAGATTTAGCTCCCGTAAATTGTAGTTCCTCCGTATATCTTTAATATATTTATCTTTACCTGCTACATCTACGTTAATTTATTCGTGTTAAATCCTGAATTCGCCCTACAATTACATTATGTCTGCTTATGTAAGCTCCTGCGGATGTCCTACCGATACAGTGATAGATCCGATAATCTATCTGATTCTTCAAAGACCAGAAGGTCTCCGTGTACCAGCTTGACAGGATGTTCTTGAACGAGAGAGAACCTTCATAAAAACAATCGAAATTGCCAGATGAACTGACTCGCAGACAATGTCTCTACAGGTGTTATATTTTACAAATCGATCAGTTTTCTAAACGTATTTAGTTATGAGTTTGATGATATATATATATATATATATATATATATATATATATATATTGCGTGTAAAATTTAAAACCAATTAAAGAATTTTTGTCGCTGATTCGAACCTCGACGCGTGTGCGCTACAAAGAGGGTTATTCCCGATCAAGATACTTAACTCTTAAAACATCCTTTTGGGTGGTTTAGGATAAAATCTAAATTATTTTGGAAATTTTAAATAAACAAGTTTCTTTAACAAAAACCAAATTCAAACTTTTAAACATTTTGAGTTATTACTAAAGATGCAAACATTCATAAAAATAAGTTTATTCTTCTTCACTTCTTCACACTGAGTTACACTGAAACTTAAAAATTGGGATTTTAAATGTTTCGTAAGTAACAAGCAGAAACTATCCATTAGATATAAAAATCCGAAGTTAAATAAGACTTTAAAAAACACAATGTAATCTTTTACATCCCTTTCAAGGTGGATAAGGATTGATGAATAAATTAGTCAGTCAATTAATCAGTGTATCCGACAAGTAACTTTCTCTCATTTGATGTTTCTCTGAAACGCCACCTAGTGGACTTAAGCTAATTATCGTTTCACTTTAGATTTTACCGATAAGAGAGGAAATGGTTTTGGTCGCTAAGAATAGTTTTTTCAGGAGTACGAACTCGACAATCAAAAAACTAGCAGTGCAAAGCGGATCTAATTATGAATTATTTGCGGTTAACCGTTTTTTTACTGCAAAAGGGTCAAACAACAATCAGATTCACAGTGAATTGTAACTATTTATTGTAAAGACTGTATAAGTGTACAAATGGTACGAAGATGGTGCACAGCTTTTCTCTAGAGACGCGCATAAATGCATAATGAACATTGTGTAGAACGCCCAAAAAGCGCTGATGATACGATTACCGACAATGCGATTACATTGTCCGCAAAGAGACACTTTAAAAAACAGTGTTTTCTTATTGTCACGTGAGCGGAAATTGAGCTCCGTAATGTAATATCTAGAAGACTGATTATCTAATCTATATTATATATATATATATATATATATATATATATATATATATATATATATAATATCGCTTGTAGAGAATGTTATGTATGACAATATTTCTGCAGAAAAAATCAACAATGCCTCAGAACCCCTGAAACATTGCCAGAGGTGTGTCTGTATTCAGTTAGTTCCGATACAGTCGCCTCGCCCTATTTTTTTGAATATTTTTGATTTTTAAAGGAACTAATTACAAATATCGTAACAGCTTTAAACGGAAATTAAATATTTATTCTTATGTAAATCTATAAAGAGTATAGTTTACTGAATTTTTCTTAGAAAATAAAAAAAGTTGCAGAAAATTTTTTAATGAAAATCATAGAGCTGATTAAAATATATATTTTCTATACTCAGTACAGGAATCTTCGTATACCTTTTTCTTGAGAAATACTGCTTGTAGGGATGAATTGAGTAGAATAAGAAATATGTATTTTAATCAGATATACAACGATTTTTTGAAATATATTTTTGTAAATTTTAGTTTTCCCGAGATATGTTTGAAAGACTGTCTGTTATAGTTCTGAACATGAAAATTAAATTTCCATCTAACGATACTACGATAATTTTAATCAGTCTCAACAAAAATATCGACAAATCGGTTATGTACCTTTTTCGGAAGTTTATCTACGATCTCCATCATGGTATTCAGATAGCAATTTTTTACGTAGTAAGCTTGCTGCGAGCACGCATTTAGATTTCCGCATGATCGCAGCAGCCTTGCAGCAAGGCTTCATTATGAAATAATCTCCGTGTCATTTCAATCGCAGAATGACAGATCAAATTTTGTGCAAAACTTGACGAAACCGCGACAGAAATTTATAAAAAAGTGCTTAAAGTGTATGATAGTGATGCCCTGAATCGTAGTCAGATGCTTCGGTGGTATGCCGGTTTGAAAAAAGGCCGTGAGAACGTCAAAGACGATACGCGGAGTGGAAGCAATTCAAGTGAAGACCGGCGACTAACCATTCGAATGTTGGCTGAAGAGTTGAATATTAACAGTTAGAAAGATTTTAACAGAAGATTTCACCATGAAAAAGCTGTGCGCTAAGATGATACCGAAAAACTTTCAGATAAGCAAAAAGCCCACCGAAGGAATATCGCTAAAAATTGTCTCAAGCAGTTGAAAGTGATCCTACTTTTCTGTCCCCTGGAGCGCCAAGGCCAAAGAATGCGAGAATGGGCAAGTGCAAAGTGAAAACCATGTTCATTTGCTTCTTCGGCAGGAAAGAGGTGGTTCATAAAGAGTTTATACCACCTGGACAAACCGTAAATCAAGTAGTCCCCCGCAATGTATTCGAAAAATTACAGAGATCGTGAAGAAATGGGTTCCGCATCACGACAATGCTCCCTGTTACAGTTCGTTCAATGACTCTTCATTTTGGCGTCTAAAGGCATTGAAACTTTGCCACAACCGTCTTATTCATCAGAGATGTCACCCTGCAACTTTTGCCTATTTCCTCATTTGAAAAAATTCGTCAAAGGTCGAAATTTTGACTCCGTTGAAGACATCCAAGAATCTATGGCAAAGGTACTCGGAAACTTCCTACAAGAAGTGTTTCAGAATTGATACGAAAACTGAAAAACACGCTGCATAAGTGTATAGATGCGAGAGGGTACAACTTTGAAGGGGATTGCAGTAATATATCTTAATTTTTAAATGTACTCAATTTTTTAATTTTGCCGCATTACTGAATTGTCTAACTTCGTACTTCTTTCTTAAGCTTCATATATTTATACATATATATGCCCTTTTTTTGTAACGAATTGACGAAGCACTTTTATATTCGTTATTTGTACTTTGGATTATACGCAAATGTCAATGAATCCTATATATGTATAACGTTCCCAGCGTTCTCGGATGTTTTATTACTATTTAAATGTAATGATCTGTTCATGTATAAAACTAAACATAATATCTTGCCTTATTTAAATAGGATGTCTTGATAATAAAATTATCCAAATATACCAAAAAATACTTTATGAAAAGGCTGCGTTAATTAACGTTTTAATA
This sequence comes from Sycobia sp. Sy_11, assembly GCA_018907035.1. Classification (NCBI taxonomy): domain Eukaryota; kingdom Metazoa; phylum Arthropoda; class Insecta; order Hymenoptera; family Epichrysomallidae; genus Sycobia; species Sycobia sp. Sy_11. The sequence continues at coordinate 725,039 of JACCIC010000225.1, read as the reverse complement.
GCTGCTAACTGCTCGCCTGCAAGATAATATTATATACTGCAGCAAGTTTTGACAAATATTGAATATGCTAGATTTTATTATATTTCTATACACTAAAATCTTAACTAAAATAGAATGAAGTATTTCGTTTTAGATTTCATTTGAAATACGTATATATATAGTCAGTCAAGTGAGAATGTGGTCGACTTTACTAATAGGTAATAAAAGATTTCTCTCTAATTCCTTCGAGAACTGATAGAAAAAAGCCTTGTCCGTGATCTATTGTGAACAAAGATTCAGTTGTCATTGATGTTTTGAAAGAAAATCACGTTAAACATCATGAGTGCTAAGTACGTGTCGGGCTACGAGGCTGTGTTCCTTAGCATCCATCGAAGAGGTCCCAAAATTTCGCCATCAGGGGCTGCTAAATATATAAGAAAGTCTAAGGCAGTTGTACACAAGTGAGTACAGCGATATAAAGTGGCTAAAAATGCCGATGATTTGATTTTTTTGTTATCGAATGTGTCTCGATAGGAAAAATGGACAAAAAATATGAAGAATGAATAGTGAATTTGTTTTCGCTGGAATCCTGCTTTAACGCTGTGGCAAGGATGAGCAAAATTAATTGCAAAAGGTTGAAATATATCCTACGAAACTATCCGAACCCATCTTCATATTCATGACCTGAAAGGTACGGCCTGATCTGGTGCAACACAATGCAGAAGCCTTTTTTAACTGAAAAACACGTGACAAAGCGATTCGAATCATGAGAATATTGATAGAGATTTTGAAAATGTAATTTTTACTGATAAATGTTCTATATGGGCATCTTATGTCCTCACGGAGCCTGGTCAATTTCTACCAATAGGCTTGTTCAGCGGACCGTAAAAGACGGAATAAAGGTGCATCTTTTAGGCTGCTTCTCAAAGCAGGGATTCGTCACTTTGCACCTTTTTGGTAAAATGATAAAAATCTATAAAAAGGCTTTACTGCCTACTGCCAAACGATAATTCATAAGAAAAAATGAAGATTAGATTCTGCAGGAAGACAGCGATCCTAAATACTGCAGCAAGATGTGTACTGAGTAGAAGAATCAATTTCGCATCCTTACATTGGATTGGCCGTTGCAGTCGCCCGATGCAAACCCTATATATATATATATATATATATATATATATATATATATATATATATATATTCTAATAGAGAGAGAGAGAGAGAGAGAGAGAGAGAGGGAGAAGAAAACTCGAAAAAACCCGATAAGAATTGGTGTTGTCTATAGTACGTGGACGTGTTGACCCGATAACTCATCTTCCCTTTCTCTCACTCTTTCTAGCATTTCCATGCACACACATGGACATGTTGCATTCAGCTTACCATAGTAGTCTACACATACCTACACACACACACACACACACACACACACACGGAGCGACTTGGTGAGAAAATCAGCCAACTGTTGGATTTTGTGAAAGATAGGCATAACGTGCACAAGACCATTAAGGATCTTTCTCGTTCTATTAATGCCTCATACAAATGCATCAGTATGGCAGAGGATGATCTGTTGCAGTATCACCGTCCCGGTACTCATGAAATGATGACTCAGACTACGCCGAGTCTAAGCTCTGATACCAAACGAAGCGGAGCCGAAGGGATAGATTCCACTGCTAAAACAGTAGGTAGCAAAAGGACGAAAGAACCATCACTGGGCTTAAGGCGACCATCAGAATCAGTTGGAGTACCTAGAAGGAAGTCTGAGGCCAAGGAAAATCAATGGCAGACCATCAAGCACAAGAAGCCCAAAGGTAAAGATACAGAATTACCTAGTGCACGTAGGCTTAGTGGACGAAATAGACCTAATTCCATCTTGATTAAGGCCAATGAATCTTTACGATTCTTGGGTGTACAGCTTGATGCCAGGTTAAACTTCAAAGAGCATCTAAAGATATCTGGTGAAAAAGCGACACGAGTTACAGCTGTCTTGTAGTCGGCTCATGCCTAATATTGGTGACTCACGCCCACCCCAGAGGAAGCTATTAGCTTATGTTGTTAATTCTGTCAGCATGTATTCAGCGCCAATCTGGCATAATGCATGTGGAATTAAATCGTATTGTGAGCTCGCCATTGCGACCCGTCGCCGCTCCTGTATACGTATTATTAGTGGTTACAGGACAGTATCCACTGACGCTGCTGAGGTACTTGCAGGAATTCTTCCTTTCGATTTAGCTGCAGATGAACGGGCTAGGCTGCATAACATATGTAAGGTCGCAGTGGATTCTCTACAAGGTGCTAAAAACGTGGAACGTCATCGTTCTATAGAAATATGGCAAAAATGATGGAACGATTCTGACAAAGGCCGATGGACTTATCGTATCCTTCCAGATATACAAAGATGGATCAATAGGAAACACGCGGAACTACATTTCCACCTAACCCAGTTGCTGACTGGACATGGTTGTTTTAGGTACTATTTCCACCGTTTTCACCTGGATAATAATGATTTCTGCCCCATCTGTCCGACATTGGTTGAGGATGCCGAGCACATATTAGTGAGCTGCCCTCGTTTTAGAACACAACGTGAGCATTTGATGAGCACCATCAGTAAGCCAATAAGGTCAGAGAGCATCCTATCAATACTGCTGGAATCTTCTGAAAACTGGAAGGCAGTAGCCAGTTTCGCAAAAGAAGTGATGACCAAACTTAAAAATGCCGAAATTAGGCGAATGGCCCAGGATGAATTAGGCTAGCTGATTCGATTTTAAGTTGCAGAGGACGAACACCGAACCCCTGATCACTTGTGTGGATGAGGACGTAGGATAATGTCATAAGAAGAGAACTAAAAGCCCCGCCGAAGTAATATTCCCGCATAGTTCCGACGGGATACTGGTTTCGAGAGACCACTAGCTCAAAGCTTGCTCTGCCTACGCCTATTAAAAAAAAAATAAAAACACACACACACACACACACACACATATGAGGTGTATTCAAAAAGTAACGAGAATTTTTAAATTTTGCGGGTTTGGAGAGTCCGTCTGTATAAAATTTTTTTTTATTATATTGGTACGCATACCCATGAAGTACCATAAATAGCATATTCATTCATCAAAAGCAATATTCATTGCTTACTTTTTAAGTGGTAACCTCTAACGTTAAACGTGCCTTTTCGAGCTCGACAATTTTTGTTTGTGAAAAAAATAGAGAAAAGAATTTATATTCAATTTTGCCTAAAAAATGAAATAAAGTATAGTGAAGTTTGTAAAATGTTGATAAAGGCATATGGTGAGTCTGCTCTGAGTAAAGCAAGGATTTACGAGTGGTATAAGCGTTTCCAAGATGTCCCCGAAAACGTTGAAGATGACGAACGACCCGGACGCCGAAGCACATCAACAACCGATGAAAACGTGAAAAAAGTGAACTTTCGTCGAATCACAATCAGAGAAGTCGCTGATGATGATGGAATATCAGTTGGCTCATACCATAGAATTTTTTCGGATGTTTTGGATATCAAACGTGTGACAGCAAAATTTGTTCGAAAATTGTTGAATTTCGAACAAAAACACCGGCGAATGGAAGTTGCTCAGGAGTCGCTAAATGAACTTAATAGCGATACAGAACTACTAAAAAGTGTTATAATAGGTGACGAAAAGTGGTTTTACGGATATGATGTTGAAACTAAGGCTCAATCGCCACAGTGGAGGCATGCTGGATCGCCAAGACCGAAAAAGGCTCGACAAGTACGGACGAATGTGAAGGTTATGCTCACTGTGTTCGTCGATTTTAATGGAATAGTGCATCATGAATTATTGCCACAAGGTCAAACAATCAAGAAAGAGTACTAGTTACAAGTTAAACGCCGTTTGCGTGAAGCAATCCGAAAAAAACACCCGGATTTGTGGCAAAACAATTCATGGCTTTTGCACCACGATAATGCACCTGCTCACACTTCATTACTTGTTCGTGAATTTTTGGTCAAAAACAAAACTTTGACGATGCTTCAGCCTCCATGTTCGCCAGATATGGCTCAATGTAACTTTTTCCTATTTCCAAAAACAAAGAGGACATTAAAAGGCCGTCGTTTTACAAGCACAGGTGACATTAAAAACGAATCGCTGAAAGAACTAAAAGCTATTACAAAGATCGAGTTTCAAAAGTGTTTCGAGAATTTGAAAAGCGTTAGCACAAGTGCATTCAACCGAGGGCGATTACTTTGATTGGGACAAAATAGATATTGATGAATAAATAAATATTTTTTTCATAAAACGAGAATTCTCGTTAACGAATATTCAGTTTTCGTTCCTTGATATTTTATTAAATAAAAATAGATTGCACGTAACCTGTATTATTCCAAAAATATGTTATATCAAAAATTTATTGTAATCGATACTGTACTTCTTGAGATTTTATGATCCTACAAACAAAGTCTATCCCTTTACCATATTAATATAAAGTATAGATTAGATGTAAAATATAGAATAGAATATATAAAATAAGAATAAATGTAGCTAGCAAGTGCAAACGTATTCTGTATATTTTAAAAACCTTGTAAAAATTTTGATCTAAAAGCCATTATCAGTTTATAATGGCACCATAGAAATCCCCAATTATATTAATATTTGGATTTTAAACCATTAGATATTTTTGAAATACTTCTTATATCTTGCAAATATATTTTATCGATATAATCAAATTATCACCAATGAAATAATTAATACAATACTTACATAAGTTGGACCTTTTGTTATGTTCTGCGCATATGTACCAGTACAGAAATTAAATATATGAAAACGAGTTACGGCATAAGACGGTCTACTTTCAAGAATTGATCTTATGATAGCTCTGCAATCATCTTCCCAAACTATATCTTCGTGTATAACTTGTACAGTATGCGTTATCCAGTGATTATCAGCTTGAAAACGTGTTTTAGACCCCCATCCAACGATTGCTACACGACCAGAGGGGTATATAATAGTTCTTTCAAATGGAAATGCTGTAACATACTGACCAAATTCTAGCGGTTCACTTACTTTTAGTAAGCCTAAATTAATAGCTTTTCCAAATCTGAAAATGTCATAATTTTAATATTTTGTAAGCAAATTAAAATATCTGATTAACAGGTTGTATCTCTTGATGCCTAATATACAACAATAACTATTAGAATGGGGTTACCTGCGGATTTACAAATTGTTTACTAGCAACGCGTACATTATTTACGTTACTCCAATGAAACTTAATCTAATTTTAATATCTGCTTCTTATAATACGTATAATAGTATAGACTAAAAATTATCTTACTCAGATTGGTCAGAATCTTCGTATATACTGGCAACCACAACAGCTCGCCTCTGCATAGAATCTTCTATTTCATCGCGATTCCATTGTCCTGCAATTACTCTCATGTATGACAGCATGTCGTAAAGACGAATTTCAGAAATAACAGTTCCGTCAACTACAATCCATTTCTCATTGAAGATGACACCAGTAGCATGTAAGGATCGAAATTCATGTATTGTGCTTTTCAAACCATACACGCTTACCACATTCGGGAATGATCCACGTACAATTTCATCACCTCCGATGATTCGCTTTACATATTCTGTAGCAATAGAAATGAAATTAATAACTTGTATTTCCTTCGAAGAAATGAGTATAAAATTCAATTATAAAAACGCTTTATGCAAATTTTCAAAAAACAATAAGATAACATCATATATAAACCCGCTTATAAATTCTATTTATACTGAAAGGAGAAACTGATACATTTAGTTTCTGGATTTGACTGAAAATTATAAAATGTTTTTTAATACAACTAAATATAAGATCTTTACAGCCTTTTTGTTTAACGAATCTCTGGTTCAAAAATTTAGAATTGGTACCTGGTAGTATCTGATAGTGTTAAAATTAATCCCACACTAATGTATAAATTAATGTTTAAGTCGTGAGATTTTCTCACTTAAATGGTGAATTACTTCTTAGGAAAATAATATATTAAACACGAATATATTGTTATTTATATTATATACGAGGAAAGACCAAAAATAACAGAAAATTCATAACTTCTTTATTGATTATTATTTTTATACCAAATTCGTACCCCCTTCAACATATTGCAAACGATGCTTCTATTTTCCAAACATTTTTTAATCATTTATTGGAATGTCCTTCAGCCATTCGTATGATTTTTTTACCTCCTGCACAGTGATAAAACGCTTTCCTCTAATGCCCTTTTTTTAGTATGGGGAACAAAAAAAATTACAGGATCCACATACGATGAATAGGAGTGGTGAACGATTAGTGTCAAGCCATTTTTCAATTTTAATCAAGATTAAACACTGAGAGAAAAATATGGCCGTTGTCAACCTAAAAAACGTGAAAATTGGAGAAAAAAAATTTTCAGATTTTTTTTCATAATGTTATCGCAAATAAATTAGCCTCTAATTCTGAACAAAGGTGGACAAATTGCTTCGGCTTTAAGAGGAAATTTTTGTTATCAACATAATATCGCTTTATTTTACAAAATGGCGTCAGTAACGTAAAAATTCAATGAAAAATATTTCTTATTTTATGCGTTATATACGCTCTTTCTCTCTCTCTCTCTCTCTCTCTCTCTTGAATGGTACTTAAGTATCAACTTAATATATTTACGTATCGTACTGAATTTTGTATCTATATTTATAGAAATAAATATAAGATAAATCTATCTATTTGACATTTACGAGAACCTCCGTTCTCTTTCTCTCCATCGTCTAGATAATGACCTTGAAATAGATAAACGGTGTTAAGGTTAAGTGGATACAAGGTGGGGTCATAAATTGAACGCGCACTCTGGCCTGATTGTACGTAGTTATACTACTTATATTTACAGAAACACCTCTTTGTCCTGTTGAGGCGTCATAATATAACATAAGAACACAGTATACTAAGATTTTTGTTTCTACAATATTTTATTAAATTTCTTTAAAATTTATGGGATTGGTGAGATTTTTATAATTATGCAGAAGAAAATAATCAAAATTATGCAAAGAAATTTTTTTTATTACCATATCTATTTGGAACTCTTCATTTTTATGTGCAAATAGAAATTTTAACAAATTATTCTGCTTTAATATATTGATTTTATACATTAAAATTAAAAAATAATTTTTATTTGACGACAGATGTTCGTTTCTTATGATTCACACTTGTATATATATATACAAGTCAATATATATACACATCTATTGACATTTAATAATGACGTTTATGATTATTCTTATTCATAAAGAATTAATTTAAAATAAAGTATATATAGTTAACTTCTTATTTGATTATATATTTCTAAATTTTTCAATAAATATGTCGTCAATACCACTTTCAGTAAATATTTATATTGAATTAAATACAAAAATAATATCGCTTTCAAAGCAAATCTATCTATTTTCAAGATTCTCATAGAAATTATTCTAATATGCAAATCTTATTTTTATCGTACAAAAGAATGAAATTACTTTAATACTATTCATTATTTATTCTCAAAACCTTTAATATAATTACTTTTACATTTGATAAAGAAACTATGAAAATTTGTTTTTGCGCAGAATATTAAATTATAATTTTTGGAAAAAAAATTGATAATTTAAAAAAATGATTTTTTAATAACTTATATATGAAGTATTTGCCAGTTGTTTATATCAATGCATATTTTTTAGAAAATCCGTATGTATTTATTTAACCCATTCCAATTTGCCTTGGTTCTATACCATATACTACGATGGTGCGTTATTTGAATCATTTTTTGTTTAATCTTGATAAATAATCATACGCTGTTTTTACATTATATGTCGTTTTAACTTCAAACGTATCCACAACCATATGGTCTCTCGGCAAAATGTGAGGAAAACAAATTGTTATATGGTCATTTCACGCATGTAATAAAGTTACAACAAATACTATTAGTCATAATAATTTGGTCGTAGTGTTGCTGGTCGCTTATTCGTAAAGCATCACTAACGGATCTTCTATCATCGTGAATGTTTTGAGGTCTGTATATATAGATGCATCTGATTAGCAGATAGCAGACTGAGCTGAGATCCTTCGTGTGTTGAGCATGAGGCTAGATGTAAATGATTTGCCGCGTCTATTTTGCGTAGCGCGAATGAGTAAATGCAATGGCAAACGATCCGATGTACGTGAGAAAGGTGAATATGAAAATCAAAGAAGTATTAAATACGATTGTCACGCACTCTATAATACTGTTCATCCTATATAAGCCGTCTAGATCTAAATTGATGTGTTACACAAAAAATCGAGGATTACGTCGGGGACCACTATCCGGAACACATTTGAGCCGTTTGAGATACAATTAGATCGAGATCTAATCATCACACTCATATCATATTATATCATAGTCATAGTAATTTATAAATACAAAGCTTTTTTGTATACGTGAAACAAAAACACTACTGAACTGATTGATCGGAAATTCGAAATATATATTCAGTACCATCTTCAGATGGACATAAGCTATTTTTTTCAAATTCAACAAAAAAAAAAACGATCCCAAAATAAAAAGGTACATTACCAATCATTTACCAAAAACTATATGTATATATCTTCACTTCCGTATAAAATTGTGATATCTGAGCGTCCGCTTCAAAAATGTCCTATTTCGCAGAGCATTTTTTCCCTTCGATTTCAGCTAACGTCAGTAACTAAATAATCGCAGTATTTATTATAACTATATATATATATATAAATATATATGTATGTATGTATGTGTATATATATATAGCACAATGTCCAGATATCTCGGGACGACTGCTACAAAAACGATTTCATCTAGGAAATTTCCTATTCCATCATACGAACTCTCCCGGTAGAAATCATTCCGAGACACCTGGACATTGTTCTACATATATATTTCATATACTTTGGTATTTTAAATTAAATACCGCAAATATTTAGGTACTGACACCAACTCAAATTAAAGCAAAAAAAAAATGATCTGCAAAATAGCACCCTTTTGAATCGGATGCTAAGATAGCGCCTTTTTATACAGAAGCGATAATAGATTAAATTATCTATAGGTATTAAAATTAAAATTGAAAATTTTAGTTATGTACAATTATTTACAATACTTATATCTACAGGTATGTTGAAACTGTTTAACAATTCGGTTCAATTATTATCTCGGGCGAAGCCGAGACGGGAAATATTATTTTGTAATAAATTAATGCTTTCATTATTTATTGAAATTATAGAAAAATATTTGTTTTGAAAGGCAAATGGACACGAATTGAATTTATTCACACAAGGGCCGCTCTCGAAAAGTGTGAAAAATAAATACAAGTCGCAGATGCGATTGCCTAATAATGTGTAAAATGTTTTGCTGAAATAATACTGTGCATAAGCATAATAGTGTTCTTTTAGCCTAATTCAAGTATAATAATAAATTTAATTTAATCAATATTATATCGAATTTTTGAGATATTCAAAAATACTCTTGTAGTATGATCTAACTTTGTTAAAAATTGGAAAGAATAGAAAGAATAATAATAATAATAATAACAATAATAAGAAAACATAAAATTTCAATAGGATCATATATCACTGTTTCTAATAATCAGAAAGATTTCACACGAGATAGACAATTTACAACCACACGAAAAAAATTCCTGATAACAATTTGCTGATGACACTTTGTCAATTTCAATGAACTTGTGCTTTTGATAGCAAATAAACAAAAATGACAAATTGTGAATATAATATGTACTATAAGAAAATATTTGATAATATAATAGCTGCATTATCTAAAGTAATACCAACATGAAAAATGTTTATCAGTAATGAAAGTTATAAAAAATATTATAACTGCCGACCCATTATGAAATTTTGTAATTAACAAGGATACTAATATATCCCTTTTTATATATATGTTAAGAATAATATACGAGTACCAATTTTTATATATGTAATTAATTTACAAGTCAAAAAATAATGATATTTATTAGTCTTACTTGTGTATGCTAGAGTCAAAAAACAGAAGAATGTGATCAATTGTATCTTCATTTTGATAATAGATACTAAAGTCATGTAAAACTTCATTTATATACCTATGGAACTCATAAAACACATCTATTTTCGATAAGAAAACATTATGTAACTGTAATTTTCGTTCAAATACAATAAAAATTTCATATTTCATACGTCATCCTATTTATTCAATTCTTGTATCGTTTAGAGGAATCTATACATTTGATGATTAAAAAAAAAAACAATTTTAGTGTCACTGTCCCAAAAGTTAATTTAAAAATGATTGTAAGCTTGGTATGAACAAATTGTTTGGACAACGATCGATTTTTTCATGAAATTTACGATATTCATATTTAAAAGAAATAATTATAACGATAAGTATCGCATGTATAAGATTTGGAATATGCTGGAAGTATATACAAGAAAATGAAACGTATTGAAAATATTCTAAAAAAATTTTTTATTACAGCTAGTGCGAACAAAATCTCTTTAACAAACCTTCTGGAAACAAATAAGGTGGTAGTAAAAAAAACTTTCTGTATGGTAAATTATAACGCTTGAATCTAGAGAAAGCGAAAATCGTTTATTTAACCGTTATAATTGCATCTGTAACAATTATGAAATGATTCCAATTACTCGGATAACACATTTCAGTATGATCGTTATTAGCAAGGCAGATGAGCGACTTACATATCTACCTCCCCTAGTTGAAACGAACAGTCTTGACATTTTTGAATTGTTAAGGAAATACTACTACGGAAAAAAGATCAGAATAACACTGTTGAATAAAATTGTATCCTTAAAAAATTAAAACAAAATAAATAGTATAATGCATACTAATGTGTAAGAAGATGATCGCTTATCTATCAGTTTATATAATGAAATAGATTCCACGAACTCATAAAGCTAAATAAATATATGTGTTGATAGTAAAAGAAATTAATATAAAACATAAATGAATATATTCGTTGAAAAGATGTATCTTCTCTTAAAATTTCTAAGTCAAAAGAAATTGCAAATCTTTTCACGAAGGCTATTTTAAAGTTCGCTCCTTGAATTGAAAAATAGTTTTCCTTTCTCAGGACGTATTAAGCCAGACAAGAATTTAGTCGCACATTGAATATCCCTGGTAGCATATTTTCAAATAAAATTTTTTGCATAATAATATAACCATAAAATAATTAATTGTAATATCATGAATAACCTGAAGTTATAACATGATTATCGCGTCTTAAATACTTAACGTACTGGATTTAAGAATTTTGAAATACCTGCAAAATACTTCTAATCCCTTAGCATGCATCGAGTAATATAATAAAGCAATAGTTCAGATAAGAAAACGGCAATGAATAAACCATCTGTCCATTTATAATTTTAGTAATATATTTTCTAGAGCGTGATGAAACTTTTTATAACTACATCCATAGATTTCTATCTATCTTTGTTATATTTCTATCTATCTTGATAGATTTCTGTCTATTAACTTACCAAAAAATACCGGCGATAAATCACTCAGAGCCAAACTAACCATATTACCATATTTCATATTCGAAATTCATTCTGCGAAAGCCAAAAATTATGCCCTTAGTTTTGACATGATTAAATTCCAGTAAAGCCGCAGTGATTCAATCCGCTACTGCTAAAGCTGCACGTGATAACAACGACATTCCATATAATAATTTGCAATAAGGAACCTGCATATTTTACATTCATAATGCAAATATTAGATATAGGAAGGATCAAGAATATCCTATAATCGTTCAAATAAATATAGACGAATAATGGATAAAGAAACTTATCGCGCAAATATGTATATGTTTTAAACCGAATCAATTGCTGCAGTGAATCGTAAAGGCCTGTCGGAATTAATATCACCACAGAAACGTCTGGAAGTTTCGCCTTTTGTTCTGCTAGAATGGATTGCGTGAGAGATAGAGCCAAGGATTGTGGGTCCAAGAAATGGATTCTTGAAGCAAAAGTCTTGATAGATATATCTTGGCTTTTAGAAGTAAAACAGAACGCTCTAAAAGAGATACGCACTGCGTAGGAATAAAAAGTAACTGGCTACAACATATTTGAAGAGCATTTAGACAGCGCCAGAAGCCAGAACAGACTACTGAAATTTACCTAGTAGAAAAGCAGGCTTTGATATTCGAGTTATAAGCTCAAATCTAGTTCAATGTCCAAAAAGTGATCAAGAAATTAGTTCGCAAGCAGTTCGCAAGCAGTTCGCAAGCGCAATAGCAAAGCTCAATGTTTCTTGACTGCAAATCATAAAGAACACAACTTTATTGTTTTTAAATCATGGTCCCAACACATGTAGTCAATTGGAAAGATCTTGGCAGATAACTTGCATTTGGCTCGAATTTTCATCGAATAATGCCTTCACTTTAGCGCCTTTAAAGGTTTTTTCCAATTCAAAACAGCCAGTTTCTGTTTTTTTCGATTGAAATAAAAAAGCAACATTTCCCGACAATGATGATTATTTGTCAAAAAATCAATATATAGCACAAAAATAGACCCACTTATGTATGAAAACGTAGTATGCTTACTATACGTCTAAACTTGATCAAGACTTTTTTAATTATGTTAAAATCGACGAGCTCTAACTGCTGAAGTTAGCTGTTGACAAATAGAGAAAACTTACAATTAGTTGAATACTAATATTAAAAACACAGAAAAAATTGGAAATTATGTAAAATAATTTAATTTTTCTGTAAACATTATTTGATTCTCTGTTTATTTTACGCAAAAAAAATTTACTTTTATTATTATACAGTACTTTGAGTTAGTGTAAGGTAATAAAAATGTAAACCATATTATAAAAAAAATAAGAATAATTTTATTCGTTAAAAATGAATATTATGTTTGTGAAAGATTATATAAAAATTTTATGTAAAAAAAGATCGATTCATTTTTATTAACAAGAATGGTAGTATATATTTTAGCATAAAATGTCTGATTGGATTTGCCTCCATGTAAATATATTTTACAAGTGAAAATTGAAAAAATATTATCAAAGAACGTGACTTATTGTAATCAATAAAGCTAATGACGCTATAAGTTAAAGGGCAGTTTAAATGACCTTCAAGTAAAGGTAAACGACAAAAAATACAGTACAATCAAATAAGAGTAAGAATAACAAAAAGGTAAATAAGTTCGAGCACGTTCTGCGAATTTCCTCGAGCGTCTGCTTCCACGAAATGCTCAAGCGCTAAATAACGCGTGTTTGAAATTATTTTAAATTCATATGATAGAATGTTTGAAAATGAAAGAGAAAGACGATAATTTTGAACCTAATTTAGTCATTTCAAGTGAATAAATTATTGAAATTTCGTTAAAGTCGAGCTCGTGAACAACTCGTCTTGATTCGCTCAACAATCACGACTGTTTAGCCCCTAGCTCGAGACTACATCGTATACTTTTGAGGCTGTTGGGCCCGCTGCGAGTCCGGGTCTCCGAAATATATGGGTCCCAAGTGTACAGTGAGACACTCAGATCGAGACTCTTCCATCTTGGCTTTAAAGCACGCAGCGAGCAAATTTTTGGTCATTAAATAATCATCGCAAAAAACATGCTCGTCCCTTGTACGTTCGACCGAGACGGTCGTGCCTAATCTGCAACGTAGAGAGAGGGGCCGAGCCTAGCGGTATATAAAGCAAGGGCGAAAATTTCATACGACACTCGATATCTATTTGCACGAACGTGAACACGTCGCGTTATAGCCTTTTCTTATTAAACTTAGACGGAATTTACGGAAAATAATATTCACTCACATTAACTTTGCTACTAATAAATTATCGTGTTTCAAAACACGTCTGTGCGATATGTTGCCTCCCATCCAGCTTTATTTTTTAAATATATATATATATATATATATATATATATATATATATATATATATATATATATTATAAATTTATTCTATTAGTACTGTACTATCGACCTTACTACCAATGCATTTTCAGATTTGGACATTTTTGGGTATTTAACAAAATCATTATAACCAATTGTGAAGTTATTGTCTAAATAGATCTCACATTGTGCTAGTTTCTCCAATGAAACAAATACAAAGTAAAAAATACGGTGTTATTCTAGAAACCTTGGAATCAGTATTGTTTTGTTAAGATATTGACAAGATTCAAAATTAGTAAAATATTTTAAATATATTTTAACAATATTATTTTTAATAACACTTTTTTAAGTTTATTAGGGGATCAAAAATTAAATATAGTCAAAACGTATATTTTATTATATTTAAAAATATTTCTAGTTTAATCAACTATGAGCGGTTCACTCAGTTAAATACTTATCAGAGAACTAGCATACCCTTATGGCTGCCCATTCATTTATTATCTTCTCTGTCTCTCCGTACTGTTACTTTAATTGCATCATAATATTCATTAATCATAATATTGATTAATTCGAGAATCTAAAAACTTCGAAAACGATTCCCTAATTACTGCAGTCTCCCATCACTCTTGTATTTTTTAAATCTGAGTTATCGTACTTTTGATAGTGCTCCATGTTTCAGTGAATAAGTTCACCAATTTCCAAAGTTTGATTGACGTTAAAGGGCTTTGTCTTAGATAACATGTAATTCTTATGCATATATTTCTAAATATTGTCTAATTTCGTCAAATTCTGACAGATTCTAATAATTTAGTACAGTTTGTAATAGTTTGATAAAGTTCTTTTCTGGCATTAGAAAATGTTGGGTAAAGTAATGCTTTCCATTATAAAGTATATTTAAATAATATAGAAACTAAATAATACGTATATCTGATGTACCTCACAAAATAATCTGATTTTACAGAAACTAAACATATATGTACAGTTACATATAACGATCGATTTGTATTTAGTCAAACTTTGAATAACAAAAAAAACAGTGATTTAACCCAATTTAAAAATAACAAATACTGTTTAGAATAGAAAAAATTTCTTGGATGTCTTTATAAATATATAATTTTTAGGTGAATCAAGAGGTAAAAAACGGTACATTTTTGTAAAAAGTGTTCTATTTTCCAATGATAATTTGTAGTATATGTATAAAACTACATTTTTACTTTATTCGCACAAACAGTACAATCCACTCGTCTCTCGTCAGAGAAAAGTATTTTGCAGAGATATTAATTGCTTTCCTCACATAATATATGATAACTATTCTCTTTTAATAAAATGTTTGTTGGTGTTATCGTTTATAGCATGAGTGAGCATGTTTTAATAATTTTCTAGACAATTATCTTGTTTAATATTACATTGTAGTTAACCTTACTTTTATTTCTTTATATTTGTTCGTAATATGTATAGCGGATCTGTATATATAATATGTATAAAATCGTCAATACACAGTCTGTCGTATTTAAGCTCTTCGAATATCGAATAACTCTTTTTTATTTTATTCTAGGAATATATATTCTGTCTAAATATTGTCATTATTGGCAAAATGTTGAGTTGAATGACATTATTAAAAAAAATAAAATTTATTATAAAATCTACTTTTATAAAAAATGTTGGTCAGGAAGCTCATCATTACCCCATAAAAGGTTAGATGATTACATCGAATTGCCACAATATTCATTTTAATAATGAATAAAAGATAAATAAATTTGTTTCTAACACTCATGGAATCATAAAAAAAGAAAAACAATGTGAAAAATTGCATTAAAGATTATATTCAATGATGTAGATATAACTATTATAAAAAATATAAACATAGAATAGTCATTTTTAACAGACAAATATCTAACTTTTCTTTTTTATATTCAACACACATTCTCGCTATCAATCTTAAATGCAAAAGTAATTTTCGAATTCGACGTTTTCAGGCACTCATCGTGGCATCACACTTCATATGTAATTTTTATTTTAATTTTATTATATTTACACCATTATTATTTTTATATATATTTTGTTTAATTAAAATAAAGTAAATAAATGTTTAAAAAGCTGATTAATAATTTTATAATACCAATTACAATTCGTTCTGAACTATAAAAAATACTGAGAAGTTTACTGTTGCCAAAATAAAAATAATTCTTCATTTAAAATATATACTGCACTTTCATATTTTTAAATAGTAAAACTTATTTGTACACTTTAACAATTTTTCTACGCATTTCTTTATAAAGTCGAAGAAAAGTACATCATTTTTATATTTAATGATTATATTATTCTTGTATTAAAGTATAAAATTGAATTTTCATTTAATGAAAATATTTGTATAAAACGTTTCGTAATATTAAATTTATCGCTTCAAAACTTTGATTGCAAAATAATTGAGAACATTTCTCTATAATAATTAAAATGTACAAGACTTGTAAACATTTCTTTGAACAATACTACAGTTATTTTTTAAATATATCATTATATTTTATATATCTATTTTTATAAATGCGCACGTATTATATTATACGTAGTATATGGCAATCAACAATAAAAAAAATTTAATTAATAATCATCACTTATTCTTCAAAAAAATATGAAAAATCTTGTAGAACAGTGGTGTAATAAGGTGTAACCTGATTCAATTAGGAAAGAAATATTAAAACTAATAATAACATGTACAGCTTATATTATACTAACAATAAGGAATTTCGAAGACATAAAATATAATTTTATAAATTTTAATAAAAATTGATCCACTTCCCTGAAAAATGTTCTTAAATATCCCTCTGAAATTGAACGGAATGAAGGAATCAAGTTACATCAATTACCACATACGCATTTACGCTTAATATAAGAATAAAATCTACGTAAATGTTACAAAGTACAAAGCAAATAAAAAATGAAAGAACGAAGAAATGAGATGTACCTTTTTTAAAGAAAAGGTATAAAACATCGCAATGCACTTATCCAAGTCCCTTACAAGTACAAGTTTCACCGTTGCATTTTTAAGTACATTTTGTTGGCAAAATCGGAATACCAAAAAGAGAATATGTATTGTGTACCTTAAGTAAAATCGCAGAAGGTTAAGAAAATACTGGTACTTATATTAGTAACCATAACAAAAAGGGGCCTTAGCAATTGCAGTCTTGGCTGCACTAACTCAACGTGTGCTGTGAGCCACCTTTTTCTCCTTTATTCTTTTATCACTCAGTCGCAGATAAGCTTTGGATATATAAATGCGCGATGAGAATCGCTTATCAAATTAGATTTTGAAACATACTAATGCACGAATTAGACGATACAAATATTGCTTTTCTACAAAATTTACACTTTGATTTTTTAAAAATCACTTTGATTCTTTTACATCTTTTAAAGATTAAGGGACGAAAAACAAAATGAAAATAAGGGACTCAGCAAAAATACGCATAATCGAAGTTACGTAAAAAATTGCATCATCAACACTGGCACAAAAGTGTGCATTCGCTTTTCATCCAGGCACACACACGGTCACATTTTTTTCAGTCTCGCTTATTCACTCGTTGCACACTGGACGTTATAATCATATCCTAGGCCACTTATAAGATTCTGTATTTTTAAGGCAGGAATGCAAAAATACAAAGGCCTTGTATGGAAGCATTTTTAATAAAAAATATTATATATGTATAAAAGTATTTATCTATATGCATATTTATAAATTTTATCTCTAGATTGCGCATCTATATAAATTCTTCATCAGCCTACGTACACTAAAAATAGTTCAATAAAAATGTAGTCCCCTCACCACGAATTAATGCTAATACGGACTATCCGCGATTTTATAATCATTAGTATCTTGCTTTCAGAATTTTTTTAGTTCTGTATCGTAATTTCTTAATTTCTATTTAAAAAACCTGATCCCCGGCTAATATAGATATGGAATCTAATGAGAGTAGGATTAAAAAGTCCATATTTAGCAATATCTTTAAATTCATCAATCAAGAGTTCATTCGCGAAAGAGATTACAAAAATATTTTCTATTTTGAAAAATCAGTCTTTTTCTAGTAAAATAAAAGAAAAATGAGATTTTTCGATGATAAATGTGTAACTTTAATGATTTTCTTTTTTAAATGAAACAAATATTTATTAATATTCAATCAGAAATTTCATTTAAGGTAGCTCCTCAAGAATTGAAAAATGGCAGATCGATATAAAAAATGTGTATTTTTTAATAAGGAAATTGTTAGATAAATAACTGTTTAATCATGTTTAAAAATTTATGTTTTATCATGAGATTATACGAAAAGCATATCACTGATATAAAAATATCGAGACAAATATAAGAAAGCATGTACTTAAAATTGGCAGATACATGTAAGCAAAATCCCATTTCAAAATTTCTATTATTATAAACGTTTTCTAAGCTAAAAGAATCGGATAAAATAGAAAAGTATTTAATATTAAATATTTAAATAATATTTTATTAAACATTTAACTATTAAAAGTATTTATTAAAAAATACAGTTAATTAACATAAACATTAAAGTTTAAGGAACATTTTTGAAATTTTCTTAAAATTAATAATTTTGTTGTCTAATCATACTGAAAAAGTATATTTGCACAATTTTAAATGGATTTTTTTAAACTCTCACTTGATTTTAGTTTTTTTTTTCTTTGAGGAGGTACCTTAATACAATTTATAGTAGCACTGGTGAGTATTTAAGTAAGAACTAAAATCAAAAGAATATTGTAATAAATTATTAATGTTAATTAAAAAATTAATTAAAGGCAACAAATTTACTGGATCAAGTTTTTAATTTCTGAAGAAAAAAAACAAAACAAAGAATTTCCAATTTTAAGTAAATTTGTGAATAAAATACTCATTAGCGCTACCGAATACGGATAAGTACTCAGTAGGAATCCGCTTTACTTAAGAAAGATCTGGAATCCATAAAAACAATGATTGCTTCGTACAAAAGTTCGTCTCGAACTCTACGAGCGAGGTATTGTTTTTTCTCTTCTCCAGCTTTGCAAAAAAAACTCAATTCTCTTTCTTTCTCTCATTTCGTTAAAAAAAAAAAATAATAATTGCGCTGACAGTAGTACGAAATGTTGCACATTGTAAAAAAATATCGCGCCCACATTAAAAATGATATTGCCGCTTCTCCGGCTCTATCGATACTCGTGTTTGCTGCTCGAATCAGTGGTCTCCCCGAAGCAGTTCCATAAGTAGATTGAAGGAGCAACCTTCGCCTTCTGCGCGTTTGACGCTCAGCAGCTCCTTACCAACCTGGCAAGTTCGCTGGAGATCTGGGATTCGAAGCAAAAGCTCGCCAAATTTGGCCGGCATCTCCGGATACCTGGCGATTGTGTACTGCTGTAATGCCTGCAGAGCCTTTTCCTGGGAGGCGCGCACTTTTTCGGGTTCATTAAGCTCGCTCGTATCCGACGTTAGTAAAACGATTACCTGAAAAGACAATAATTGTTTAATAAATAGGTAAATGTTTAAATTTGAAATTAGAATAATTATTGGACAGCAAGGAAACTAAAGAAGAAGAAAAAACTAAAAATAAGTGCTGCAGATTCTAGGAAAGAAAAAATAAGTTCCGTTGAGAATATGCTATTATTCTTACTTTTAATATTCATACATAGAGTCTGCGAATAAATTATAATATAATATTTTGAAGGACTAGATAACTTCTTTGTGTCTCTTCTTTCTCCCTTAAATTTTTTTTTTATATATTAACTGTAAATTCTTGTATTATTTTATTAAATTTTGTATACTTTATTTTATTAACATGGTTTTATTTATCATATGATCTAAATATTAAAATAATTTTGAATAATTTACTAACTTTTTACGTACTATCATTATTCGAAAAAGAAAAGCAATGTATCCTCTCACCTTCATAGCTACATATTCGTACTGATCGACCCTGAGCCGCCTGAGATTGTTCGTGAAAGCCAGCATTCGCTCGATGCACGTAGCAAGACCGAGTTGCCTGGCCTGCTCGAGGGTAATCGACTTGCCGAGCGAGACCCGAATCTCACCGGGAGTGCTCATACTGCGGAAGCAGCACGAGAACAAGAGCAGCTCGCACCAGGAATTGATGAGCAGGCAGATCTGATCGTCGATCGAGATGTTCTTGAACAGCGGCAGACTCTTGCACCATTTGACGATCTTGTACAGTCGATGATCGGCTATATTGCACAGATTTGAGAGGAAGTCCGGATTTTGGGTGGGATTCGCGTTGCTTGAGCTGCTCGAATTACTGGCCGTGCTCGAGGAGGGCGAATGCTGCTGCTGTTGCTGCTGCTGTTGCTGATCAGCCGGAGCAGCGGCAGTCGCGGCGGAACTCGAAGAGCTGGATCGCCCGTTGTCGGCTCGGCTACTAGGCATTCCGTTGCCGTTGGTATTCGCGCCGCTCAGATTGCCGTTACTGCCGCTACCGCGCAGGCCGTTCGAGGCAGCCATACCGCCAAGGGAATCGCCGCCGCCGCCGCCGCCGCTGCCAACAGGACTGTTTCCCATTCCGGAGTTCGGTAGGGACTGCAATGTAACGATGCGAATCGATCATTGTTACGCGGTCTTGGTCACAGAACAACGGAGATGCGCGCGTTGCAGTTCAACGTATCGCGTCGAATTATCTCGTTACGCACCTGAGTAAGATTGAGCGAGCCCATTGACTGACTGCTGGCGCCGACCCTGTCGTTGTCGTTGTAGTGCCAGAGATGCTCGACGTCCATGATGTCCTGGAGGAGCTGCGGGACCACCTCTACCTTGTGCGAGTGATTCGAGTGATGCTTCATGGAATGATGGTGATCGCCGACACCGGACGGAGCGGGGCTGCAGGGTCCGCCGCCCTGGATCAGCTTTTCGGAAGTCATGCCGCCGCTACCTGCGGCCGAGCCGCCTATCAAGCTTGCCGGTAAGGTGTAGGTGCACTGGTAGGTGCTACGGCCGCCGCGCGTTCTGTCCTCCCTGATGGCCTCGAGCTTCATTCCCATATTGAGGCACTTTTCGAAACGACAAGCCGGGCACTTTTTGCGCAGGGCCACTGTCACTGGGCAGCCAGCGCCCCTTAGGCACACGTAGTTCTTGCGATTCTGCACTGTTCTCTTAAAGAAGCCCTGGAAAAGGAAAAAAATGAATTCTAATTTCAACCGTAACAAAGCAAATTTATAAATTGTTTTGAATCAGTTTAAAAAAATCGAGAATTTTTTACTGAATACTTAAATTTTAACGAATTTTAATACTCAAGAGTTGTGTACAAATCTAAATAATTGCCCTTATACTAAAAGTTTTCTATCATATTTACTTTATTCTAGTTTTTGAATGCATGGGGTATTATTAAAATATCTACATTTTATCATTCAAATTGTCAACTACGACCATAAATAACAATTTCGAATTTTGATCGTTTTCAAAATTCCAATTTCTTCTTAAATTATTGTGCATTTGTATTTTTGTAAGTCCTTGATAAAAGTTCGTAACAGATTGGTCAATAATTTAATTTATTAGATACACTTTTAATCTAAAATTCAATAAGTACATTAACAACTAGTTACCAGATGTCGACGGCAGCTTTTTCCGACTTTTTTAACAATTAAAGCTAACTAAATCATTCTATATATATGCTACTTTATTGTACTGCCTATGAGCTTCAAAACCATACAAGTTCACGTTCCTAAAATAATAGCGTTTTAAAGTTATAATTCCGTAAAATGACGAATTTGGTACCCGATAAGATCTTTTGTGGCACGCATCGCTTTACTCAGTTATTTTCATTTTGCATCCGTTATAAAGCACGAGAGATCTGGGTAACACACCTTACAGGACTCGCAGGAAAATATCCCATAATGAAAGCCACTGATCTTGTCGCCGCAAATGGGACACGGGCTGTTGATCAACTGCTGCCTCGTCGATATCCCGGACGGCGCCGAGGGCAGCCTGCAATCGTCCTGATCGTCGAAGTGCGGATCGCCGACGTCGCCGACGCCCCCGGCGCAGGCGCTGTAGTGGTGGCCCTGGGCCTGTAGGTGCTGGAGCGCGCTGGCCTGCTGCTGCTGCTGCTGGGCGGCGTGGAGGTGCGCGTGGCGCTGCTGGACGGGCGAGTGGGTCGGGGGACTGAGGGAGCCGTAGCTGTAGCAGCTGCTCGAGGCGTCGGAGTTGTTGCGCGAGAGCGAGTGCGAGAGCGAGAGCGACAGGGAGGACGTGGAATTGTTGAAGCTGTGCCGGGAGAGCGAGAGCGAGGACGAGGGCACGGGCGAGCCCGGGCCGAGGGCGGAGTGGCGACCGGCGTGCGGTGACTGCGTAGGCGAACTGAACACGCTGTAAGCCGAGTGGATCGCTGAGTCGGGCGATGGGACCTGTCGGCAAAGTTGTTGGCGATTATTAACAGATTCTTTTGCACTTATAAGATATTCACTAGATGTATAAGGTTTTAAATGGAACATTAAAATAGATTCAAAATAACTAAATTTAAAATTAATATTGTTACTTTATAACGTATTACTTATAAATATATATAACCGACATGAAGAATTGTGTGCTAGAACATGAATCTTTAATTTTATATGCTTTGTCGACAAGTTTTAAATATGTTTTAATTACATTCGAAACAATAGAAAGGTAAATGAAACATCTTCAGAATGTGAGCTAATGAAATTTATTTTAAAATTCTTATTAATTTCGTCTGTGTCTTTTATATTGTAATGTTAATTGTTTTCTCTTATAAAGTCGAATTGATTGAGCACCTATTGAATTTACTATAATGAAACATTTAAAAAAATATTTGTATATTGTAGGGAAGTCCTTATTTTATATAGAAATGAATACTTTTTTCAAACAAGGAATGAACAAAAAATTATTCTCTTTTTTTGTGTTCCAGTATTAAATGTGTTATTAATATTAGTAGTAGTATTAAATTATATTTTATTTAAGATGATCACATATAAAATCACGTAATCTGCTACTAGATAAGATGAGAACTTACAGTGATTCTACCTTTCCAAATATATTTTTCATATATGGAAACGGTATTATTGTATAATCTATTTTTATACATTAAAATTACGTTATAATATTAACCATAAATATACCATTAAAATAAAAAATAAAAATTCAGGTATAATTAAATTATAGCACATATGAATTAAAATATAAGAAAATGTGCGGGCTTATTTTATTAATTATAATTCGATAACCACATCTTAAATGTTTTAAATATAGCTCAATTTGCATAAGCATTCTATATAAATTCTATACAAATCTAGCTTATCTACTTACTTGAGATCTAGTATGGCTGTGCTTGGTGAGATGATGCCGAGGAATGAGGACGGGACTGTGATTGGGTGTAGAGCTGTTGCAGCCACCAAGGAGCTTGCCAACGAGCAACGGCAGATCGCTCTGCTGACTCTGCTCTAAGCTCTGCTGGTGCTGCTGCTGCTGTGTCTGCTGCTGATGATGAGCCTGTTGATGCTGATGATGAAGTTGCTGGGCGTGAGGAACCGCTACGATGGTTTCGTTTAGGGAAATGCCGAGACCCTGAAGCCCGGGACTCGAGCGAAAGTCCGGCTCTGGCTTGATCGGGAACTTCTGCTCCTGTGGACCGGGACTCGAACTGCACACCTGTACACCCTCCATCGAGGTCTCCTCGTGATCCTGAAATCAAAGATCGAGATTATCGAACATATAGGAAAATCTTTTTACGTTTCTAATTTTGGCAACTGAATTGACAAAATACGATAATTGAAATTGTTCTCTTAAAGTTACACGTATGAAATAACATTTCCTATGTCCATTCGTATATTTAACAAATAAGACAAGAAAATGTTAATACATCATTCTTATGCAGATTTGAAACTGAAGAGAGAAAAGAAGTTTTTTATCGTTGTTATGAAAGAATATATCCTGACGATGATTAATAAAACCCTTCAGATACACCAAAAAGGGTTCACAATCAATTAATAGTTTCCAAATATACACTTTAAAAATAATTTCAACGTCCTCGCTAGAAAAGAAGCTAAAATATAAATAAAGATGAAGAAAGACAATTTATAAAAAAATTGCCCCTCCTCTCCCCTAATCTGGCTCTGAAAAATTGCCCCTATTGTATTTTTTTCAATTGCTCTAGCTTTGTACAATTTTCTCTCGACAAACGTAAAAAATAAAAAATATTTAAAAAATCAGTGCTAAATTTTTTGTTCTATTTTCAACGAGGGCGTGTCTTTTGCGAGTAAGTAGACAATAATCCCTGATGAAGAACCCTGAGGTAGCGCCCGATTAAATTACTGCGGGATCTGCTACAATCACGATGAGACCTCTGCTCTTTCTAATAATTTCGTTTTGTTTCTTTATATATTTTCTTTCATACGTCCTACCCAGTATGGATGGGAAGATCATTAGAAACTGAAAATAATTTCAGCTGGTTGTGCTGCAATATACTTGTTTTTCTGCTGCGAAAATCATATTACATATCTTCGAGCGTAAGTAAATCAATGCCAAAATCCATACTTGTTTCAATTTGTGAGACATGCCCCGTTCGACTATACCAAAATTAAGCTATCAGTTTTTGCCAGTCTCTCAGATTCAATAGAAAGTACTTTGTACAAAGATTTATTACAAACAATGTACATGATGCCGTTATAAAAAAATCGGCTACTTATAAGTCATGTAGATTATTTTTATCATTGAATGTTTTAGATGCATAAAGTACTTTTTGAATATCATCTTCGCTACCGTTGAGGCTCTGGTGTTTTACCAGCATCACTCACCTCTCCCTTCCATATTCGGTACTGCAAAAAGAAGATAAAATACTTATTTTATTGCCTCATCACCTTTTTAGAGAAAGATCAACAGTGATTAGAAGATCTCCAGAACAAAGAGCGTTTAGTTTTTTAGAAGGACCAAAGAGGAATCAAAATAAAGATGAGAATTAGCAAAGAAAGTCAGGTGGAATCATCATTTAAACCAAAACGTAATGAAGTGGCTATAAAGCCTTTTCATATCAAAAGAGGAAGGCGATTCTGTACATTTTTTCCCTAAATACTGTCTAGAAGTTGACATTCATCAGAAAAAATTAATGAATAGGAAGAAAGAGAATTAATCAATAACAAGAACAGTCTCTATATATAGAAGTCCTAAAAATTATAGTCCACCATTTCGGATGTAATGAATTTATTTTTGAATTTCGCATATTGCAGAAAGTACGATTTAGAAATAAATATCGTTACTAAGTAACTAATCAACATCTTCTGATGTAATGTTAGAACTTGATTTTTGTAAGTCCACGTTTTTCAGTCGTTATTTAGATCTTCCTTCACCATTAAAATTTAGCGGTCGCCCTGCGCATTGGCATATTAAATTATGGAGAAAAGTGGGATAGAGTCACGGAAACGTGAGACTAGAAACTTGATAACCTCAGATGTCAATGATCAAATTCTGGAAATACGTGAAATGGAAATGCATTAACACCAACAGAAATTTCAATCTTACGTTACAATAATTATTTCTGTGTAAAGTGATTTGCTTAGTCGATAAAAGTTATAACGCCTTTGTAATAGAACAAGTACATATGCACGGAATCTGCCACGCTTAACCAAGTTTAAAAGTAATGTGCATGAAGCGTTTACCTCTTAACTACTACATTACATGTGCAAATACAAAAAATATACATCTTAACCAAACTCACCTGATTGGTGATAGTGTTGGAAGACATTTCCTGATCGGACAACTCGCCCTCCCACGACATGGGCCGTTCAGGTTGCTGCTGGTGCGCGGCAGAGTCAGCGGTGCAGGCGTTCTCATCGAGCGGCCCTGTGCTCGAACCTTCGCGCTTCTTCTTCGTACGTAGATTTACACCCCGGAAGTCTATGCGGCTGACCTCGCCGTCACTGTCGTCGTCACCGACGTCCTCGAGGGCTGAGGCCGAGCCAGAGGAGTCGGGGATGGCCGAGCTCGATCCACCGACACCGCTACTCGTAGACACCACGGAGACTGTCACGCCATTCTGGCCGGACAGGTACTTGCAGATCGCGCTTTTGCCTGGAAAAATGCGTATAGGGATTATGTTAAGAATTTTTTTCAATTTTACAAACAAAAGTATGGAATAACTTAAAGTCGTGTTCATAAATTGGTGTAATATTAGATAAAGTTTATTGAAGTCTATTTAAGGAGGCTATTTAAGGAGCTTTCACTAATGAAAACTTAAAAAAAATATCAGCTTGTAAGTTTATGCCAAATTTGGGATTAAAAATCGAAATATTATTTTCCTTAAAGATTTTATTATAAATATTATAATTGTATTTATTATTATTTTTATAATTAAATATAGATATAGACATTCATTTGATTATTTCCTCAAACTTTCTATAGTAATATGTATAAATACATACATATATATACGAATTATTAATTGATATATTATTGTTATAATTAGAAAAATAAGTGAAAATATCTTGGATAGTAAAAAAAAAGTGAAGAATTACGTATCAATATAAAATAGATAGCAGGGGTCAATTTAAGAAACTACGGGCAGTAATTTTGTGATACAACATCTATTAGAAAAAATACCTTGATTTTTTTTTGGTATTTAACAAATTATTAAACGATATGATTTAATTTTTTTAAAATATCATGAAAAATGAATATTCAAAGAAATGCTTTTGTCGTATTATATTAAAATGTATGGTCTCTTGTCATGCTTTCTATCAAACATCCGATAAAAACCGAATTTTTTACATACATCAGAATATTTATAGATTTTGGACGTAATCAAATAAATCGAAACAGGCTATCATATAGAGGAAGGTTATACATTTCTAACCATTATATTTTGTCCATGGCAACTCTTTCTAAACTTAACACGAGATAATTTTCTTCGGAATTTGTTTTACTTTCCGTAAGAGCTTATGTATGAGTCAGCAAAAAGTCATATTTTCAAACTCGAATTTTTCAAATATCTGCACGTACAGTTAATAAAATAGGGAAAACATCAGATTCACAGAATTTTGCTAAAGAAGAACTATTGCTGCTCACGTGACTGCTGTGGAAGACACGTTTTTAAGGGGCATAAGAAATTACCAGTTAATTGATACGATTTTATTGGCAGATTTCCATTTTCATTGATTATTTTATAGTGAGTACTAAAATACTGAAAGATGCAATCGAATTCCTATCACTATATATTATATTATCTGTATATAGATGAATCTTACATTTACGAAATTGTAACCTTTTTACAAAGATTCTTGAATAAGGTAACCCTCGTCTAGCGGTACAAATTTGCAACTAATTACTTTTAAAGGATTAGTATTTCAAAAGTTATCTATTGCATGAAAGAGATAGTTGACACAATTACAATGTCGTAACAATAAAAAATCTAGAATTGCGATTAATTAAAGTTTAGACTATTTCAATGTAAATGTGAAAGCTGATCATTTACTAATTATTGAACTATATTTTAATGCTGCAATTTCTATATTAGAGCAAAGCATAAAACTTTATAAAATAGATATAATATAATATAAAATAGGTATGATATAATTTCAATCCAGTTTTTATGTGTACACAGATTTATATAGAATTTCGTTTTTAAATTAATTTAGCTACATATTCACATGAGACCTAGATTTCTGTATAAATTCTATTTACAAATGATTTACGATCCTGGACTCAATAGTACATATATTTCACATAAAAAATATTCTGCATCAAAGTACAAGTTTTAGATATAAATCAACACATTAAACCAACTGATTTATCAATATTCAATAATAAACAAATCGAATTCATAGCACGGTTTAAATAATAGACTATTATAGATAATAATAATAGACTATACATTTATAATGCCGGAATACCATCCTTTATACTAAGATTCGGTTAACGGCTCCACTCTCGGTAACTCCAAATTTACCGATTTCCTCTCGGAACTGTGAGTATTTCGCAAACATTCAGGTTCTGCTTTGCGGTCACCGAACCTGTCGCCAAGCACGTACAATGGTTCACTCGGTCCAATATATAGAATATATAAAGTGCATATACAAACGCCGCAAGCGCATATCCGACAGTGTTTCCTCAACAGCGATTGACTATAGCGAGGTAGGGCTGTGCAGACTTCGCGGAGGAATGCAAAATTGAGAATACAATTTAAATCTCGCAACTACTATATGCAATATATGTATATAAAGATCGGAGTACAAGGAGAAATGAGAGAAAGAACCAGAGATTCATGATAGAAAGAGGGACAGGGAGAGAAAAGCAGAGAAAAAAGAGAAAGAGAGATTGAGAGAGGATAAAAGAAGCATGAAAGGGGGCGTGCGTGGGAAGGGAAATTACAAAGACCGAAAGTTATGATTGGATTCGAGTTGCGGGTGGAAAACATGAATAGATTAGGAAAGCTAATAACTGCAGATATATATGGAAGAAAAAGAATTAAAAGCAGAAAATGATTTCGGACAGATGTGAGGATATTATTCCTTTGTTTTTTAATAATTATAAAGAGAACTAAATTAGGAATATTCAATTATAATTGGCGAGTAATTTACTCGTACTAGTTATTTTCGTTACGAATATAACGAATTTCATAGGTCGGCTCAGTGATCGGAGTATTGCTACAACTGTGTTCATAAAAGATCCGCCAAATCTTATTGTGATCTGTTCAACATGATTTTTTACAGGTAGTATAACCATCAAATTCGTTCGTTCATTCATTCACAATGTTCATTTTCCGTTTCAATTGTTCATGATTATTTTTTTGAACGCAGATGCGTAATATTCATTTTCACGACCGGCAATCAATTCGTAAAAGCGAATGTTACAACAGTACCTAAAAGTATTAGTTCAAATTACAGTGATCGTTTTTATAAATTGGGATTGAGTTTCCTTATTCCTTACTTAACTTCAACAAATACATTTGTAATCACATCGTAGTCGTTATTCCTAAATTCGTAGAAAATTATTCCTGTTCACGTAAGTGATTTTCGTACAAAATTGAGACGTTTTGTGAGAACGAGATGCGATATTTGACGACTTCTCGCGATCACTGATCTTCCGGCAACCTCCGACTCATGCTTCCCCTGAGCCGATTCCCGAAACGCGAAAATCGGTTTAAAAATTGTTTGCCACAAGTATGCGCGTGTCCTGAGCGCGCGGAAGGAGCCACCACCTCCCCCTTTCGGAGAGAGCTCGGGGAATAAAACGAAAACAATAAAATCACCATAGGCGGGGCCGGCTACGCTGGCGGCCCGTGTGCGTCGCGCGCGTACACAATGAGCCCGTTTGTGTTTCCGCGGCGAGAAGGGCGGAGGGGGAGTGAGGGGGCGAAGAGTAGAGAAAACGTGACGGGGCGACCAAACATTCCGTCAGCGAGACGCGATCGCACAGGTGCCCTCCCTCCGATCTCGGTCCGACTAGCGCGCGCGCGCGGAGCTCTTGTGCACTTGTTGCCGCCTGTGCCGCCCCGGCGCGCGAGGTTTTTTCGACCGAAAGTATTTATATATCGTGTGAATGTGTGTGTGCGTGCGCGCACGCGCGTATCTTGTTTTGGGTTGAAAGTGGCAGAGGTCGTTGACCGCGGCCCCTCCACCACACGGCAAGATTCCGTATATAGGTGAAAAGAACAGCCGGCCGGCGCACAGCTCTTGTCGAGATAATGAAAGAAAAATTAATCGCGACAGCATTAGCTATTATCCATATCTTTTCTTGACCAAATATTTTACGTTTATCGGGAGTCGAGGTTTCTCGATGACTCGCATACGATACCTGTCTATCAAATTTTTCGATAACGGAAATCGAAATCGTTATATGTTGTCTCCCTATACGTACAGTATATGGGATGTCCCTAAACTCACTAAACATATTACTATATCTTTATTCCACAGCATATTTTAAATGTATTACTAAAACATTTTTAAGTAATTTGCCCTTTGTTTTCTCCTGGATTTTATCGCTGTTGTGAAAAATTGCAAGCGTTTCACAGCGAAACAGAAACGCTGGATTGGATAGTTTGACGGAAAGGATGGAATTCGAAAAGATAGACGGACGCGCAGAAAAACAAAGTATAGAAAGCGAATAAAAATTGTTGCAATCATTTTATAAAAACAAGGATTTTTAAAAAGCATTTTCTGATGAACCATTACTCTACCCAATAATCCAAAAAAAATATGATTCAACCACTTGTTACAAGCAAGAACTGTATTTCAAAAGACGCGATACCGAAATATATATTTTTTTTAATATCTTCCCCAAAAAAACATTGCTAGGGCAGACACTATAAGAGCGACTGTGTATTCTCTAAATTAGAATCAGTAAAAACTACAAGAATCCAGTTTCAATTGGATCAATGTTTGAATAGGACTTTATAGCCGCTGAAAAATCGTTGATAAAAAATGTACATTGGACATCGATGATTGTATTTAGAGTGGATTCTAGTAATCTTTACTGATTTTTATTTAACGAGTACGTCGATCGTTGCGAAAACTGCGATGCGGGCGCGCCTCTGAATTTTCTCCCTTTGGTATGCGGAAAGATCTCTAGTCTCCGGCACGTGTATATGTATATGTATATTATGCAGGAAGGAATGTTCGAAGAGCGATAAAAGACGGCGCTTCATTTATACTCCGCATCGGCAATCATAGGCGCCGCGGCAATTAAAGCTTTTTTATATACAGAGGCGGCGACCACCTATCACTTTACAACTGTCTCGAAATGCGCGAGCTTCCTCAGATTATTGCGGCTTGCGACGACGATGAAATGAATAAAACAACAGTCCGGATTTTCGATTCAGATATATATATATATATAATATGGCAGCAGAATTAAATCGATTCGTTGCTGAACGAATATATTCGAGGCATGCCAATGGAAGGAAAGGAACTGGAACTTCAAGTGAAAAAAGCGAACGAAGAAAGAAGAAAATTTTTAAAAAAATCGACAAGCCAATAATTACCCTGCATAACCAAGAGCTGCACCGCACCACGTCGGCCAGCTTTGTCGTTCATGGGAAACGCCAACAGCGAGGTCTCCCTTCATCTTCCCATAAATACTTCATCTTCCTCGTTCTCTTACCATATTTTACTTTCGTTCCTTTCCTCGCCCCTCTTACTTTGCCTCCCTCTCTTCCCTATCCTCTCTTGCACACATTCGCTTCCTCATTCTTAACCAGGATCTTTTATTTTTTTCTTTTACCTTATATCTTTCTATTCTCTCTTTCGCTCTTTCTCTCTCCTTCTCTCTCCTTCTCATACTCCCTCTCACTGACTGCAACCCATCCTTCTATATTACCTTCACTGCTTTTCTCACACTTCTTTGACGAGAGAGCGGCAGTCAATTTCTTTTCATAACTTATTTATTTCTACGCAAGAAAGTTGCAGGTACACACGCACCTCTCGTAATTTAATTCTTTACATAAAACTGACCGAGACTTTCAAATATGATATTATCAAAATTGGAATCGAATAAAGCTCCATGTGATGCAAGATATTTTCAACTCTTATTATAAGAAATGTTATTACATTAAGTGATACACTGGGTTGCATGTACATGATATTCTAGTACCATCAATGAAGCTTTTAAGAAAATAACTTATTTTTATATACATCAACTAAATGAACAGTAATGCAAAAAAAGTTCAGTGGTATCCGTAGCTAACTTTGAAGGGCAGAATAATATTATTATGTCTTCCTAGGTAATTCCAATGCACATAGTTTGTAATGAAAATTTTTTTCAATGTAGAAGAAGCCCTAATATTTATCTCGTTCCACTTTTAACACCATTTTTGAAAAACTGTTGCATAATGAATTAAGAAGTAATCAAGGAGGAAAAAAGAAAAAGGGCCGCTAGATTTGTAATAGATGCTCTTACTTAATACCACGAATTACAAATTAAATAATAGAAATAATTTAATTTTCCCTATAAATTAGTTTTGACTTTAATTGTGGAAACGTCTGCGTGTGTGATTATCATATTTTGAGATTTTCATACGAATTTGTTTCTGAAATACCTTAAGAATAAGAAAATGATTGCACTTACAATTTCTTACCTACCATCGACTGTACATATTGGCACCCTTCCCTAACTTCTAGCTGTTGGTGAATCTACAAAAAAGAACCCTAGGAAAGAGTTTTGGATCAAATGAAGAAGAGATTACTGAAGTTAAAGCCCATTCTAAAAGTAAAGACAAATTCTTCGAACAAAAAGGTATAAAAAATCATAAGCTATATGAAAAGTATCACTGTTCAAAGAGTAATCTTCACGAATATACTTGAATTGTAAACAATATTTTTTGTATTATTAGTCAGGCTCGAAACTGACTGAGCAATATAAGATTATTATGGGTCCCTATGGAGAGCTGTAAATGCCTTACTGACGAGTCCTTAATAGAGGTTTCGGAAAAAATATTCTTTTGAACGACGGTCTCTGCATGTAAATCATCGTGTACAACAGCAATGTAGAATTAAAATCTCCTATCATCAGCGAAGGATTTCATTAATGTTTGATTGAAACTAACTGTTTAAGCTATATTGAGAATTCTTAACGAAAAACTATATATAGAACGTCTTTCGTCCATTGCTCTATATAAAAACAGATGTAAAGCGATCACTTATCCAAAGCAACCTAAACCTCCTTTTTATAAAAGCAACAAAGACTCAAAATAGCCTACCGTCGTGCATCTCTTGAAGAGGCGGCGGTACATTAATGGTGGTGACAGACACATTTTTTCCGGGCTCCGGTGCCCTGGCGACACAACCCGCCGCCGCGCTCTGCTGCTGCTGACTCGTGCTGGAAGTCGAGCTGGAGGCCGCCGCGATGATCCCCGAGGATTTCCAGTTCTGGCCCGGCGACCACCAGGCCGGGCCTGGCTCCACCGTCCCAGACCCGTTTTGCTCAGACATTTTCAGCTGGGTCGAGACGCCGAGGTCGTCGATTCTCGGGCTGTTGATGCGCCGGTCGAGGACTCTACCCGTAATGATACTCGTATCTGTGGCTGTAAAAAAAATATAATCATGTTAAAGTTTTGAGTATTGGTAAGAAGTTATATGGTTTTCTTGAAGATTTGCAAACTTGTCCAAGTGTATTATTAATCAAAATGTAATATTATTATTAATCTAATATTAGTCAAAAAAAACTTTTTGATTATGTTGGTGTACTTGTCTGAATACTGTATATGCATTGATAGTACTAATTTTAGTATGTCAATACCAAAGGAAATAATTAGCTTCAAGTTTGGTAACTAAATTGAAATAAAATGCAATAATCTGTTTTAACAGTTGCATTTAGTCACTTGAATATGAAAAAAATTCTAATGCTGACCTATTTTAAAAATAAACCTAATATATCAATAACAAACAACACTATCGAGAAAGTGTACAAAATAATTATGAGGAATGGTTAAATTACTATAGGACTTTTGACAGTTTGACACATATGAAGCAATTTATAGTGCTCTTTTATGCAGAAAATGTGTGGCAATCAATTTTGTTCGGAAAATGTGTAATTTCGACTAAAAGCATTATAATGATGGCTGCGCACAAGATTTGCTACACGAATCGAATAAAAATAGAATAATCGAATAACATACATATATTGTTTAAATGAATTATTTATGAATTAGATGTTTACTGACATAACGGTGAAGCTAAGGCTCAATCGTCTACCTAGAAATGTTAAACATTACAAACAGTGAAGAAACGCGATAAGTATGACCATAAGTAAAGGTTTTCACCGATTTTCTTCCATTTTAATGATATAGTTTATTATGAGTTCTATATTCATGTAGTTTGCGTGAAACAATTTGAAAAAACGTTCAATTTTATATGAAAATCGTTCATAATAACTGCATAACCATAATTAACCTGTTTAATGCCTCATGCTGGTTCGTAATTTTTTTTTGAACAACCCAAAACATCATACTAATGTCACAATGACCATAGTACGAGGCATGACAATCTGTGAATTCTTTATATTCCCAAAACTGAAATAATTCATGAAAAGAGGGCGTATTCACAACATCGATATTATAAAAGCAGAATAGCTAAAACAACTGAATGCGATATCAAAAATTAAATTTCAAAAGTGCGTAAAGAATAGTAATGAAAAGATAGAATACTAAATGATAAGAAATACCCGATTATTTTACCCGCATATTTGACTTTTCAATGAAAAATATTGAATTTTTACTGGGGGACTTTAAAATTAACATTTTGTTCAATACATTCATCTTAACTTCTTTAGTCAAACTGATAGAGAAATAGAAAAGAAAAAAAATAAATTCATTTTAGTCCAGATCTTTTTATTCAACGTTTTTGGGTTAAAAGTTACAGTGCAGAACGTTTCATACGACTTTTGAAATGTAGAACAAAGAGGTTAAATCTGTTCGATTTAGATAAAGTAAAAAATAACAGAACTCACGGAAAGTAAGAGCGAAATTCTTTGGAGGGGGCGGGGTACATATAGGGCTTTCCGAAACTTGCCCGCTTGATTCTCAAGTTACAATGATTCGCGTGTATTAAATATCGCATGTACACACCTGTGGCCCCGCGTCAAGGGCCGGACTAACGATGTCGGTGACGTTGATCCTCCATCCAGGTAGCCGCCTCAGCAGCATCCTGACCACGTCGGCGCTCGGCAGGCTGCTCTCTCCTCTCCTCCACCACCGCCACCGTCCGGATCGCGGCGGCAACACTCCCCTCCTTCTCTCTCTTTCTCTTTCGCGCTCGCCTTCCTTCTCTTTATTATTCTCTTCTCCTCTATCGTCCTCGCCGATCCTGCGTGCCCCTCTGAATAACCCGTTGATAAGGCCGACGCGCGAGTGCAGCGCGAATACGCCCCGGTTCTCCGCGCAAGTATATGCGCGCGAGCACGAGTGCTGGCTTATATCGAGAGTTATTATCGGTGAGCTGTTATTGCCCCGGGCGCCGATCTGCAATTCAAAATCATAAAGAGAGAGAAAATTAGATGACCGACGAGCTTTTTTCAAGTCTTGAATATTTTTTCTTTTATATAAAGCAGCCCCTGAACGATGTTTCATGAAACAAAGAAGCGGAGAAGAGAGTTGTTATTATTGATCCAGACAGGAGGCTGATTTATACAAAAGGCGATTTTTGATATAGATAATACACAGATGTCCAAATACGAATTCAATTAATGGTATGCAACTACTTTTCATTTAAATACATCGCCCAGAAACAGAATTGGTATTAAAAAATATATTATAAAAAAATCCATTCAATTTTATTTTTAAAAAGCTAAAACTATTAATACATAGTGCTTCATTGATATTTGCTTACGAAATATCAATTGATTTATAAAAATTTTCTTTCCTTCAAAAATAACTCTCTTCATTTGAAATTACTCTGCATAGAATAAGTAAAGCTTATAGATTAAAGGAACCATAAAGTTTTATTCACGAGATAATATAAATAGAGAGGCCTGTAATGGCTCGATCGCTATAGCGGCAGACGTGCGTTTCGAATTCAAGTCTCGATCTCCGCCGACTGATATAGGCACCAATGTAAAAATTTACAAGTATTTTGTTGACAAACTCTTTGTAAAGCTCTGTCACTGATTAATACGAGTAATTGGCAACATATATCGAGCATTAAATAACATAAATATGATTTATAGAAAATATGAACGTTAATTTCTATATAGCTTATTCATTAGCTTCAGCATAAATAAATAAAAATACAATTTTAGATACATGAAAGATTTTTTTGTTGAAATTCAGACAAAGTTAGATTTTGAAATTAGACAAATATATTATTACTTATTGGTAAATCAGACAATAGAGCACATAAAATAAAGAAAATTACGCTTTTTGCGTAACTATATGAATTAAAAAATTATAAAAATAACGGAATGATCGTGCGTGAAGTATTTCGATTTTTTTACATCCCAAGCAACCGCGCTAACCTTTTCGCAAAAAAAGAACGAGTGATAATTTTTTTTCTTTATTCTTTCTTAAAACGCGCACTGCGTTTGAAAATCGCTTTGCGCACAAAAGCGCACCAGCACACCTGTATAGATAGTCCTCCTTTCGCCAGTATCGGGAGAAAAGAAATCTCTATTCAAGTACACCAACGCAAATACGAGAGCGAAGAAGCGGCTACCAAGATATATATATATATATATATATTATATAAGTAACCGACAAGAGAAAGGCAGACGGCGAAAGACGTTGAGCGTCCGACTATATAGCTATACAGTGGGGGAGTGTGCTGGTAAACCGAATGATGAGAAGATGGTGAGGGGGGCTGGTGGAGGGGGGAGGGGAATCGTTCGCGTATGTATATACAACAGGGGCACACGACCTAACGGTCGCCGTCAACGGCCCGCGCTCATCGCTCCCGCCGCCGTCTCTTCGACGTCGTCGTCGTCGTCGTCGTCCGCGCGGCAAGGTCGACTGACTTCCGGTCCGACCTTCGTGCTCGTGTGCGCGCTGTTGCACGCGCGCACGCATATATGTACTTTTGTCGTAACTATCGTCGCTATGTATGTATATAATTACTATAGAGTTGACTAGATGTCTGTGCATCTGTCTGTCTGTCTGTGTGTGTGTCTCTGTGTGTGTCTGTGTCTGTGTCTGTCTCTCTCTCTCTCTCTCTCTCTCCTCTCTCTCTCCTCTCTCTCCTCTCTCTCTCTCTCTCTCTCTCTCTCTCTCTCTCTCTCTGTGTGTGTTGTGTGTGCGTGTGTGTGCATATATATACACTCGGTATAAATATCGAATGCGCTGTAAAGGAGTGGAGGCGCGATGACGACAATTACGACGATGACGATGATAACGACGACGACGACGACTCAGCGAAAGGCTGCAGACGTGCCAGTAGTCGAAGACGCAAAGGCCGTCGCGTCGCATCGATGATTCGACCTCCCGTGCTAATCGCTAATGAGCCCCCCCCCCCCTTATAGTTCCCCCCTTATCAGAGCTCTTGATTCGAGACGGAAAGTTTGATTGTTCATAAAAAGCCTATATATATATAATTCGGAATTCTTTCGTTTCTCTTCCTCTTTCATTCTACTTTGTTGTATCCTTTCGCCAAGTTCTTGTACAAGGTCGAGACGTACCGAGCGAATACTGAAAACTCTATAACGGACTTTGGCACGAAGCCCATACCGAGGAATGCTTCACGAGACACAGTATTATATATTCTTAACTTACGCGTGGCGCAAACGAGGGCTTAACCGTTGTTCTTATCCCTTATCCGCCGGCTCACTAATAATAGCCCGTATATGTTAAAATTAGCGACATTTTATACACGGCGGAAACGTACGCGCGGAAGCGCTGTACATAAGAATTAAGTACAATGAAGCGGCGGCGATTCATAAGCCCATGGCTGCGTGTGTAATGCGTCTGCAGTTATTACGTTCGAACAATTAAACGCGTATGTAAACAGCATTGTATTATATACGTATAAAAAGAATATTGTTAGAATAAAGTGCGAACAAAAGAGGATATATGTCTTGTACATGGGTTAATCAAACGGAGAAATATTTTCGAAGAAGTGTTATGTATTTAATCCTTCGTTTGAATAATGCAACTATCTAGGTATAATTATATTAGTTTATTCATAGAGTATCCATTGCACAGAAATTGATGAGCTAAACGAGATTTTATATGCTTTTATACTTAGGCAGATCTATATAACTCAGCGAAATAAAAATCAATAACTGCGTTAGTTCATGAATATCTGACAAAGAAATAGTTGAATATGTGAACTCTTTCGTATGCAATTCCCTTGGACGACTCTCTGCCTCTGAGCATCCCAAATATACGGGAAAAATACAATTCAATGTGCTTCTTCAGTGTGTGCATGTCATGGCAATTGTAATAAGTAGTATTTACTATATTATCCCAAAGTTCGTATCAACCTCTATTAATTAAAATCAGTAATGGGCAATAATTGAAAAAACAGACGAACACGAGAAAAGAATAAATTATAGTACTTCTTACACAGTCGAACTCCAATGGAACATATTGTGATATTCGTTGTAGAAAAAACTTAGAGTATATACTTAGAGTATATACGCAATGACTGTAAACACAAAATGTACTTAAGCCGATTTCCTCAACGTTACACGCTCAACGATCATATTATCAAAATGAGAATGAGTATACACGGTACGAGAAAAATTATATGATAAGATTTTTTTAATTAGGTTTAAAAGAAAGAAGTTATATTTGAAATTAAAAGGATACACATGAACCTTTCGTAATTCTCATTGCATCAGGTGGAGACGATGATAAATTATAATTTTAGCATCCGTTTGGTAGAATTTATATCTCTGTTTATTGGCAGCATATATCAATATTTAATGACATATATAAAGTTATAATTGTAATGCTTTGTATTCAAGAAAATAAGAATGCATATACTTATGATGGACGTTGCAAATAGATCGCAATTGAAAATAATTCACGGCAACGTCTTGAATAACTATCTAGCGACAAAAATTTAAGATGCAGTTTGTGAACGCTGTAAACAATACATTATTTGTACAATGGTTGAGCAGACAGGCGTCCATCTACAGATTGTTGAACTGACAATGCCAAAGAAACTATTCAATGTATGATAAGTTCAATATAAATTCAATATCTTCCGGTATAGCTCTCTCCTTATCGGAGTCTTTATCTCTTTTGCTCTTTAAAAGGTCAAAGAACTACTTAACACTATCAGAAAAACTGTTATTTATACTTTGAGAGAATCGCGGCGACCTTGTGTATTTTTCGACACAGCCACTCCGTATTTCGTACGAAAGCATGCAAAAATAAGATACGCACGAAGCTGCGTCACTGCTCTTTTGATATATCTCTACCTCTCTTCTCCAATCAACCGAGTAGATATTGAGATAATGCTATGATGAGCAGATCTTCAACGATCAATAGCTTTTTGTTTACGCCCGATTGGAAAGAAATGTCGTCGACTTTTCATCGAACATTGTGTAGATATATTTTACGGGCAACTAGAAAGCTTATTGATGAAAACCATGGCCGAGCTGTAGTTATAATGGCGAATGCGAGCTTAATTATATTCTTAAAAGTCTCTATATATACATGATTGATCAATTATATCGTCGACCTGTGACAATAAACTGAAGGACTCGGAGAATGTCTGGGAAAATTACCTAGTCGCACAATGGACTCGAGTAAACTTTGATGGATTCGTTGAAATTACATAACATGAGATGAGAAGTGGATGATGAAAATGAGATAATAATAATGGAAAAATATTATGAAAAAAGTTCTGCTGTATTATTCCATAATTTTGATTGAAGTAATTAGTAACCGTCATCTTTTGTATAAAAAAATGTAATCTAATACGTATGAAGATCCGTTTTGAGGTCAAGAATTGTACAACATATGAACTTTAAATTACGTGTATTGACAATTTTTAATACATAAATACATGAAACCTTTTATTGTCTTGAACTATTGAAGGAAAAAATAATATTCTATAGTGTATTCTTATCGATCCAAGTATATCGAATTCGCCGATCGAATCAGAAAATCCATCATCAGAATCCGTTGCAAAGACACGAGCTGTTTATACAGAATAAATAATTGGTCTTAACTAGTTTTAAAGTCTTCACTAGTTCTATATCTATACGTAATTCTAAATTACAACTTTAATTATGCATTTAGTATAAATACTCGTCGAAATTCGTCGATATTCAGATGCTTATAGGCTTAATTAATAAAAAACGGATTTATTGCCCGTCCTTGTGCGTGTCTGAGAATGAGGGGGGAGGGGGGTTAAATAAAAACGATGAACATTTTCTGAATCACTATCCCACCTATTGGATCCTTTATTTAAAAAACCATATCAAATTCTGCTAGTTTGTCAATCGTTACTTCGATAAACCGGTAGTCTTTCGGTCGCTTTGGACGAATAGAATATGGAAAATATCTACGTCAATTTAACACAAGGGCAGTATCAGTGTACTTATCGCGCGACACGTTGTGCGATCTAATCTGCTTTGCATGCAGCTACAGCGTGTTTAAATAGTCGCGTATATATATGTATATATATATATATATATATATATATATATATATATATATATATAAAACTACATTTACCGTCCTTATCGAGGAGCGGTATAACAAAATAACCGGATTACAGTGTGCTACGGGTAAAACACACGAGTCAACATTATATATGCTGCAACTAAACTACTCTGTTGAACAAAGGCACAGTGACGTTGCGAACGATGGTCTAACATAGGTTTATAAATCTTTCCCAATCTTCCTGACTAGAAAATTGTTAACAAAACATTTTTTTCAGATGAAAAAGATTCTCGGTTGCACGCATAAATCAAGAATAAGCTTTTGGATGAAATCGTACATTTTCGATAATACTGCATTAATGTGAAGGATAAATTCTTTTAGTATTAAGAAATCAGAAATAAATCTCTCGATCCTTCAAATGTATTTTCAATTTTCAAAATATTTTATTTCAAAGGAATTACGACATATATAATATTAATATTAATAGAAGAATTCTTACACGCGTTAGCACGCACTTCAATGTAACTGTTGTAAAATATTTTAAATGCAAAGCCCTTTCACAACTATAAATATGTGATCCTTCAGATTTACGATTATACCTGTACAGATATATATATATATATATATATATATATATATATATATATATATATATATATATATAAATCCATATGTTAGATGCATTATAATTTTATTCTCTTGGAATATGATTAAAGACCTGTAATCAAGGTATCTCTTTTTCTTAAGCAGCTGCAGCATTTGTAATTATTACAGTCCTAATTGTAC
This sequence comes from Sycobia sp. Sy_11, assembly GCA_018907035.1. Classification (NCBI taxonomy): domain Eukaryota; kingdom Metazoa; phylum Arthropoda; class Insecta; order Hymenoptera; family Epichrysomallidae; genus Sycobia; species Sycobia sp. Sy_11. Next base: position 684,390 of record JACCIC010000225.1, on the reverse strand, counting down.
TTATACCACTTCCATATGCATGCATAATTTCAATTAAGTAATTCATTACGGCAATTACATAGAGATATAATATTAGATAGGATGAATCACGAAAAGATGTTCCAGTTGAATTGCAATCGCTAATATTCTAAATTTCTAAAGAAGTTTTTGAAATAATTAAGCAGGTAACATATTAATGATGAATTGAAGTATCATTAAAATAACCAAGAGAAAAATGCATCTTATAAATATTTCTAGACATTATTGAAAGCTGAAAATTCATCGATTGTTAAAAGTCGAAAAGAATAGGCAAAAAAGCGCTTTAACTTCTTTTTTGAATAGAACTAGTTATGTTGTACATTTAGATTCTTGTTCAAATTCTACACCCATATCGCACGCACGCATGTCTATTTGCAAATTTTCTGTATACAAGTTCCAAAAAAAGTCACTGCATCGGCCCTCAGAAAATGGCGCAATTCGCGGCATTATAAATCACGATATAACAGCGTGAAATAACCCGCCGGGCGCGCAAAGACTAACACGTACTCTGTTCTATGTATATATGATGGTGTATGCGCGCGCGCGCGTATGTGTGTATGTGTGTGTGTAATAGGGAATAGCGGAGCGAGCTCTCCTAATTGTAAATTATAGCCAACTCGCGCTGCTATGTTGGCAGCTATATAGCGAGCGCGCGCGGGGCGCGCTTCCAACGCAACAGGCAATAAATATAAGCGACAAGGGCCAATATAAGATTAGATACGTTCCTTTATTTCTTCCTTGCAACCTCCCCCCCCCCTGCCACTCTTCCGCCCTTCTATTCCTCTTCGACGAATCGGCAGCTGCGTATACGAGGTATACATAAGCCTCGCGAGACTGCGACGCGGGGGCTTGAGAAGCAAACTTGATTGAGCCGTGTGTGCGCGGCCCTCTTCTTGTTTTCTCTCCGATTCTTTGTCGAGAGCGGCACTGTGTATGCTTGGGCGCATGCCTATGTATGATTAGCATAAATTTTCCGTAAGAAATAAAAAATTAGGGTAGCGCGGATAGTCGAGCTCGGCGGTAATAATTAGTAGGTGATACGAGCTGCAGCGCGGTCTAATTGTTTTTAGCAGGTTTCTGATGCGTAATACAATGAGGGAGACACACTACTGTGTCTACCTGGTAGGCCATTGAATTTTTTTCGCCTCATTTTTCTTCCTTTTTCTTCTGGAACTAAGAGTAATATGCAAATTCATATTATATTCAAATTGACGCAATTGTCTATTATATGGCGAGCGAGAATTTTGCGTTACTCTTGATTGTTTTAAATGAGTCATGTGTCATAGAACTCTAGACGGGAAATAATTTATTTACATTAGGGAATATAAAATATCACAAAAGCTCGTATAAAAATGGAAGGCTTTAAAATTCTGAGTGAACTGCATATTTCAATATGTATATCCTCAATAATTATATCGAAATACCAATTGGCGGTTTCTTTTTTTTTATTTTTTATGTTGGTATCATATTCTGCAAAACATTTTCACAGTTTCAACTATACCTTAATCGTATATTAAATGATCGATATACTCAGTAATATTCTTACTAAACAAAAACAAATAAAAAGATTAATAAAGCAATTTACTCGAAATTATGTCAAAAAAAATGAAATTTCAAAAACATGTTAACAAGTGGTATAAGCTGTTTCAAGAAGGCCTAGAATACGACAATGACCAAGCTTGCTCAGTATGTTTCAGTACGTCTACGACATATGTAAAACATAACAACAGTGAGAAAAAATGTTTTTGACAAATATCAAATCACTGTTAGAGAAGTTATCGAGAACATTCGTCAGGATATTGAAATATCCTCAGTCCGCAGTTGTCCGCCTATCATGTATGTAGATTCTGCTAGCTGACTCAAAACTTCTAGAAACTTATCTTTAGCAGTGTGCAGATAGATCTGAAGGTCGTCTGCATAAAGTAGGTAATATATTCGATCGATGAGTTCTTCTTATACGTCACTGATATACAAACTAAATCGTAGGGATTAGAGAGAAGACCTTTGTGGAATGCCCGTACTGGTTTCAAACTAGTTAGAATGCGAATGAAGATTACAAACTATAATCCAAAAGCGAAATTGTACGTATAATTTTGTTCACAAGATTACTATCCGCGCGAATCTCTACCTCTGAAGTTATTTCAGAATTTGTTGTTGAAATTAAACTGCAACAAACACTTCATTCTTCTATTAAAAATCATCATGCGTATATGTCAGAAATTGCGTTTTATAGCACAGCTTTCTTATGATGATAATTCGATCTGGAGAGGACCTAGGAAAGAACCTGTTTTTATTAAAAATCTTCCATGCTTTGGACGTCGAAAATCAAGCAATCGGCTTGCGCAGCTCATTAGGCATAAAACGATAAAAATCTTTTTTGTACTTAAGCAATAAATCGAGGTTGCTCATCTTTCTATATATATATATTTTTGATATCATCAAGAGCTTCAGAAAAAATATTATAAAAGAAAGTCATTACTTGGCAAACAGACTTATTGCTGAGCCGTAGAATCTTATCGAATAAGTCACCTTGCTCATTGATTCAATAGTACACCTGAGGCAGGCTTGAAACCACATGTAGCCACTCGCTTTTAAAATCGAGAATTAGATGGTTCTCGTCTGCCTTTCGTTCATGACCAAAGTACATCAACGTTCAACACGTTGAGGTGTTCTGTTTGCCGGGATGACGTATCAGCTTTTGATGAATCCTTGATTAAACGTCTGATAATGTTTACGATAGCGGATCCCGTGAGGATCAAAATCGCTCATACTCATTAATTTCACGAGTATCAAATACAACTGTAAAAACAAGATCACCTCGATGTCCGAAGAGATCGCTAATCTTCAAGAAAATTTTCGACGGTTTAACAAATTTCGACTATATAAAAAAAGGAAGGCAGTTATATCATGTAAAAAGCTCTGGGCAAGCAAGGAGCGAAATATTCTCATCGCGGCTAACCGGTAAAAGGAACTAATCGCTCATCAGGGCCAAGCGTTATTTTAGGTTACGACCTCTTTATCGAACGATTCAATTTCTAATAATGCACGCATACTCGGCGGATCCTCGCGCGCGTCCATCAGTCCCACGTGTCGACGCTGCTATGTCCAACTGCTGTATATATAGACGCATGTAAACCAAGTACTATCTCCTATAATGTTCTGCGCAGTACATCTCTGGCAGCACACATTTCACAGAGCCAAAGCGAGACGGACTCTCGCTCTCTTTCTCTTCGAGACGACGAATGTGCCAATGGCACGCACGATCCCCTCAACGGGCTGCATGCCGATGTCGTTGCTGCCGCTGTCCGGCACACTTGTGCCACACACCAGAACTCTTAGCTCCTCTCTCCAATGTGCATATATATATATATATATATATATATATATATATATATATATATATATATACACGTACAAACATAAATCAGGAATTCCCGCACGCATCGCCCCCGGCGGAGTATATACCTGCATCGCTGCTTTAGGTGTATTATAAAAAATAACAGTATATAACATGTACCTGCGTATATATTTGTGTATACATACACACATACATACATACGTACATACAAACATACAAATATACGTATATACATATCTATATAGTCGTATGCGTGTAACCTGGACATTAATTCAGGACTTGCGCGGTCTCGCAGCGTGGAGAGGCGTTCGGGCGCTCCGTTAATGGGCGACGACACAGAAAACCGTGTAATATCGATGCATGAATTAGCGAGTCTATATCTGTTCAAAAGAGTGAGAGGGGGGGAAGAGAGAGAGAGAGAGAGAGGGGAAAGAGAGAAAGATCCATACGCACGGCGTAACGATGGGAAAGGCCTCAACTCTCTTGCCCCTGCTCAGAAACTTCATTCCCCCTCTCTGTCATTTGCTGAGTACATATCAAGTCCTCTCACTGCAGAGATGTAGAGAGAGAGAGAGAGAGAGAAACAGGGAGCGAGAACGAACGAGAGAGTGAGAGCCTGTCCAATTTGCCCGCGGCTGCAAGACCGGCCATCCGTTCCTCTCCGTTCAGCTTTCGTAACTGTGAACACTCTTGTCTCTCTCTCTCTCTCTCTCTCTCTCTCTCTCTCTCTCTCTCTCTCTCTCACCCTCCCTCTCTGCATCTCTGTCTCGATGCATCGCCGGTGATAAGATTGATGAATTTATTCGCGCGAAGCTCGGCGAGTTTGCGTGCGACCGCGGCCTCGACGCGCGACGTTAGACTCTCGTATTATATATAGCACGCAGTCAGACCGCGTGTAGATATATTAGCGGGTACAGAGAATTAGCCCCCCCCCCGCTCTCCCTCGCTGCCTCTCCGTCTTTCTTTTTGGTTAAAGAAGAGAGAGAGAGAGAGAGAGAGAGAGAGAGTGAGAGCCACCTGTCTGTATAGACGATTTCAATTGCCACCGCGCGCCGCGAAGGTGGTGCGGGGAATCTAGAAGATGTTGTGGGAAAGCAAGTGTTTACTGCACATATATGGTGAGGCGATGGGGAGAATTGTCGCGGTACTTGGATATAGAGTGTATGTTTTGAGGTGTTATGAAAGTTTGACGGAAAATGGATTTTGTTATGATTTTCGACCAAAGCCACAAATTACTATGGTTTAAAATATATAGTATGCATATAATCTATGTTTTATTTGTACATTAGTTATTTTAGAAGACAGTACGATTGGCTCATTGGATTCTGTAGCATAAAGATTCCCAAACAATGTGATTTTTTGTTCGTTTTTCTTGAGGCCTAAAATTATAAATAATTTAAATCAATTATATCATGAAATTGATATTCTTTGACAAGTAAAATGCTTGAGAAAATTGATATTTAGATACGTTCGTACGTTATCAACTAATATTACTCTTTGAACTTGAGCAATGAAAACTACTGACAGCAAGTATGAACACGACTACTGATGCAATGTGTTAGTGTACATGTATTCACTAGTATTCTATCCTTTACAATAAAATTCAATAGTTTTCACTGATTTTGATTTAGAATTTACATTGAACCAAACTATATATATATATACTTTATATGTACATTGTAACACTAAAAACGTTTTGCCACCTGGATGCTTAAGTTTATTGAGGGAGTGCACTACATTTACAGTACAAAATAAAAAAAAATTTAAATCTGATAATGCATATTACCTTTAAATTTGCTTTTATTATAATATAAGTAGACATTGTCGATTCATTTTTTTCTTCATTTATAAGTTTTTTTATTAGTATTTTTTATGTGGATAATTAACAAAGAAAAATTAACTTAAAATAAAAAATGTAGCACGCCGTTAAAGATACTGAAATTATGCATTAGTTCTTCTGGATACCCTAGTTATACATATACTATAATATAATTAATTGGATATCGATAATTATGAGCAGTAACGTCTTTCAATTAATATTACTATTTATTTGCAAATTTACAGTTCCAGTTAACTTTTGAGAGAAGATATATGTTTTTCGGCATAGCAATGACTTTTTTTTTTAATTTCTTTGAATGTTGGTATATCGACTTGCCTATCTTTTTTATGACATTCGCAGTTATATCAACGATAAACAAACTAATTCATAGGGTAGATCCCAATAAATTTTTTCAATAACTTTAACATGTAATATCGATAACTGTATGCCTCTTAGAAACTAAACTGAAAGACTAAAAGTGCTACTAGGCATTCCTGATTAAACTATAAAATTTATTCCTAAAATTTATTTTAATTAAAATATATTTCAGAGCAAGTAATCTATGTAATTTAAGCAATTTTATTCTTAATAAAACATGTGTGGATGTTGGAAAATCTTGTACTAAGTTGATCCAAGCTCTAAAAAAATATAGCAAGGTAAGAAATGATTGTTTGCAATGAAAAACTGAAACTTACCTATTAGATGTAACCTGTATCACAAGGTGACTTCATTATATTATTAGCTATATTATATTATATGATTTAGCAAAAATAAGAAATCGTGTAAATGAACCAATATAACACAAAATTTCTAATGATAGAGTACAAGCAATTTTAAAAGAGTATGCGAAAAAATATTGTATAATAATATTTCATTATTATTAAAAGATTATATTTTAATAAATTGTTAATCCAATTTGTTTTTTCATAAAATTTAGACTTTATTTTAAGGTTGGCAAATAAAAATAATAAAACATTCACCTATACAAACATATATATATATATATATATATATATATATATATATATATATATATATATAATACGAATTAGTGAATATGTAAAATTGATGGCAAAAGAAGAAATATCATTAATCTCACATATACATTCTTTTTTTGATTTTCACATTCTCTAAATTGCTTTTCAATACTTTTATGATTTTAAATTATGCATATGCCAAATTATTCTTTGTGTTTTTACAAATATACCAATCAAAATATTCATTTTCTCATTTCACATTCAAACAATTCCGTGTATATATATATATTTGCGTAGGAGATTTTCTTTCAGAATGAATTTGTTTTCCCCTTTCACCGGTTCATAGATTTACCTTTTTATGATATTTCTTCTTCGTTTAATGCACCAATCAAAACGATTCGAGGCTAAAAATAAAAGTTTTCGGAGAGACAGAGAGAGAAGGCTTCTTCGCTTCAAGTATACCCTTTGGCCGTTCGCGAAATTTTATTACGTCGTTTAAATATAACCGAACGCTTTTGGCGGAAAGAAACGATAAAAAAAAATAATAAAAATTGCTTCATCTTCTAGCGAAGAAGAAAGCATTGCCTGAGTATTTTGCAAGAGCAAAAAATAACTTTTTTTTATGTGCATAAGAATTGGTAAACAAATAAATGTGTCTCGGGGGATGTAAAAAAATAGATCGTCCAGACATAGTCGCATACACATAAATAATTATCACTTTGACAATGACAACAGCAAAAGATTAGCCGCGGAGGAATAATCTCACAGAAACGCAATGCGCTTGACTGTAGAATGATAAATAGAAAAAAGGGGGAGAAGAATAAGGGAATTAGCGAGAAAGAAAAAATCGCATAACGTCGCGTTCGATGATGTGATAGGTATTACCACAATTTCGTTTTAAAAAGACAAACTTCATACCCATCGAGCTACGAGAGTGCTGTCGTCAAGACCAAATCAAGCGCGCCCGCTACGCACGACTTGGTGCTGCAAGAACATGGAAACACAGAGAATAAGAGAGAAAGGAGGATGTGAATAATGGGAGGCGCTGGAAGTTATCTTTATTTCCCATACAGTACGGTCGATTTTAAAACAGCCACGTAAACATATCGCTGGGGAAGGTCTAGAGCAAATAAAAGCATAAGTATAAAAGTTTTTCGTTATTTGAAGCAATCGAATGGAGATCTTGAATTTGACCTTGAACCTTATTTTCAAGGTCATTTCAAGGTTTACTTAATCTTTTTTCCAGTAGAAAATAATTCTGAATGCATTCAAAGTCAAACGTATTTTCGATCCCGGATTTTGAAAGTGAGGAATATTTCATCTGTAATCAGCACCTATTGTTCAGAAGTTAACAGTATTTTCGTTATTTTCAACTGAAGTTTCACCTGCATTGGTACAGACGAGTCGCGCGACGAAGAATAAGCATCGCGGTGAATCGTATACAGGCGCATTCATATCTGTTGTGTAAAAATTTTTCAAGGGTTCGGAATTCGAAAAAACCAAGTTAATCTTGAAATTATTAGGCAAATAAGTACCAAGGTCAATTTCAAGGCTACTATTTAAATTGTCCAAAAAATATTGTCTTTATATTTATTTTATTTAAACCTACCCAAGCGAGTTTTAGTTCAATTTATTGAATTTTGCCAAAAAAATAACAATTTCGGGGAGAAAAGAGCCGTATCGCGAAAGTGACGAATTTTTCGGTCTGGTAACCTCGAAACATCTATTCAGCCCACAGGAAAACATATATAGTAACGCTAATTTCTCGAAGGCACCTTCCATCTCTTACTAGACCCATTCTGTGCGCCCGGACTATTATTTGCGTGGTTCTTTAAAAAGAGTTAACTCGATCATGTGGTATATGAAAGTCATGCACATGTCCTGAAGAGAGTGTGAGAAATAGAGAGAGAGAGAGAGAGAGAGAGAGAGAGAGAGAGAGAGAGAGAGAGAGAGAGAGAGAGAGAGAGAGAGAGAGAGAGAGAAATAGAATTATCTATAATCATTAAACTAATATGGTGGAGTCTGGTGAATTGTCATTTAACTCTCCTCCCTCAGCCTAATATACTCAGGCCGTTACTATGTCCTTCAATACAGAGAAAAAAAGACAGAAAGTTACGATTCAAGGATATTCATAAATTCAGCGTAAAAAAGCCAAAAGGATGCTCTTCACGAGGCAGGAAGAGGAATAAACAATGACAGAGATGAATTGCATTGCATCAAGGTGATATTTCGCGTCCATCGAAACTCTGTTGTTACTTGCTAAGTTTCTACCTGCTAAAATAGCTCCTTTCGAAGAACGCACGAGCTATTTCGCTTTCGCCAATAATTTTCGACCACGTGTACTGAATTCGTCGTACGAATTTACTGTGGTAAACGGTAACTGTGTACGAAGAAAGCATATATATTTATTGTTAAAAATCAATTCGTAAACGATGATCGAATTCAAAAGTGAGATTTTGCGTATATGCAACCCTGTGATTGCGGTACGGGCGCACCATTGAAAAAAAAGAAAAGAAAAGAAAAGAAAAGAAAAGAAAAGAAACGAAAAAGGAAAGGAAGAAAAAACAAAGTAATAAAAGGTGTTCGTTAAAAAAAGAAAGTTCATCGACAATATGGCACATAGCTACGCTATATTCACACACATACACGTACGTACACAGCACGTACACGCACAGACGCCCGCCCGACGTGTGTAAAATTGCACATCCAAGTACGCCGCGCCGCGAATCCCGCAAAAGAGTAAAGAGGCTGCAAAGAGAAAGAGAGGGAGTTGCCAGGGAATGAGGGAGGGGCAGGCGGTGCTGCGACGCCGATACCAGTTTCGAAAAACCCATCAACGCGGGCCACACACGTACTCCCCCTCCCTCTCTTCCTTCCTCTTATCCTCTTCCTTCTTTTACTCTCTCTCTCTCTCTCTCTCTCTCAGGTCAGTCGCGTCTCTCTTATACAGCGATGACGCCGACGGGGCGACGCACAGGACAGGGGAAGGAGAAGAGCCACCCAGTCTCCCCCCTTCTCCCCGTCCAGGAGGCCTCATCCTTTTTACGAGCCTCTCGCGCACCGCGAGAAGGAGAGCCTCCTGCTCGCGCGCGCATCAGGCACACTGGACTCGATCATGTATGTGTAAAATAGGTGTGTAGTCGTGTATACGGATGTTGCGTATGCACCAAGTCGTCGCGCCTCAGACGTATATTTTATATATATATATATATATATATATATATATATATATATATATACGTAAATAAAAACAATGAATGATAAAAAAGTTATTTTATTATTGTGCTGATTGATCCTATATTACAGAACTGGAGATCGTGGATACGTACAAATACTGGAAAAATTTGGGATACGTTGCTGAAATGAACTCTATGTATACAAGTTTAACATTCGATAAGAATTTTTGCTTAAAAGACAGCATTATGATCAGTAGCGCCTCTTATTGTAGGCGATTATTGTATCTTTCACAATGCTGAAAAATTTAGGGCAATACATGGACACGATGTTGTACTGATAATAAGTTGAAAAACATCGGTACGCAGTCTAACTTTAAATATAAACTTTTTTCACATATTTTTCTCAGTTGTACTATTTCCAGATCGATTACACGTATTTGTATTATTGCCACGTTGTGTTGGAAATTTTCTTGGTATAGAAATATAATTCCATGACTAAAGCTCATATGTTTATTCTTTTACGTATACTGATTTCATGAAGCAGCTTTTAGCCTCCTCGTACATAGTTTGATAATGAAAAATGCAACGCGCATAGTATTGTTCTTTAATTAGTTTATTCCAACCTTCTTCTTTACATGCGATTAATTAACAGCTGAAGGATTCTATTAAAAATCTTATACCGTTAGTAAATTTGTCGATTGAAAGATCCAAGCTCAATCGAAGCACACGGGGCTTCCTTATTTCTGAATTACTATTTATGATATACATTGATAATCAAGTCGGTAAAGTTAAGTTCGCCACTGTTTCGCAGACCAGCTGTACAACATCGTTTATAAGGAGCTGCAAAATTTTCTCGTGGTGCCAAAGTGATTTAGTTGCCTGGAACAGGTGTTCTCTCCCACCTTTTGCATAGCACATTATGTGCCGAACTTCAGAACAAGATAATATCGGAATGAGTCGTCTGCCGTTCACACGGGTAACAGTTTTGAGTGTAAGCTGAAAGCACGGATGCCCAAATGGGACACAGCGGTTAAACCAGACCAAATTTGGGCATATAAGATCTCCTTGTATAGAGACGTCTCTTACACCATCTTTTTCAGTTAACGTTCATTTTTTAATGAATTAAAAACAAGACGATGAAAATTTAGCTTAGAATATGTCTCTAGCAATACGTTTGACATAGCCAAATATTAAGAGCTGCACATTCTTTCTTTATACACAAGACTTGTTTGGTTTCAATGCTCCTCAATCATGGGGCTTCTATAGTTTCCACCTTCTTAACCTTCTCGATCGACATAAGTCAGCCATCTTATTCTGAGTTCATCGCTAGTATGCTCGATATAAGTATATACAATGCCACAGCTGAAAATATTGTTATTTACGAAAATCGTCTCGTTGCGAATAACGAGACGATAATTTTATAAAGATACCATATATTACATTTCGATTTACATATAAACGATAGTGTTATACAAAATTCTTATTAGAAACAATCGGTAGAAAATCATTTATAATCCATAAAAATCCATGCATACGTATATACGGACAGCGGTTTAAATATACTCAAAATATATACGGACAAGTGATCGATTCAATAACATTTGCTAATTTATTTGCCCAGCTTCGCGACGAGAATAATTGTTCGTCTCCGATCATCTCTCCCTTTCTCAATATACCTCGTTACAGTTCCTCTGGAGGAGAAGGATCTCTCGAGGACGAGGACGACGACGACGACGAGGATTACGTTGATCACTTCAAGAGAACGAGATAAATTTCTAAGGCTGTAGCGCCGACTGCGGCGGCGACTGTGGCGACGGCAGCATTTTACGCCTGAATACATAAATTCGCGGACATTCTCTCCTCTCGCCGAGCCGGAGCACGCGCGCGCGCGCGCCTGATTTATGCAACGAGCGGTTACAGTGCAACTTTATTATTCGTAATAAAGAGAAATGATTGCGTCATGACGGGCAACGAGAAGTGTGTTAAGTGAAAAAAAAAATTATGTCCAATAGGTAGTACACTTTCAGGGAAAGGGAATGCGGAACATTTTTTTTGTTTTTGCAATAGCCGCTCATTCGGATTCAACGGTATTATATCAAAGCGCAAGGGAAACCAAATTGAATTAATCATTATAGTATAGAGAAAAGTAATCCTTCCTTAAATTTAACTAATACGCATGAGGGTCAACTGCAAAAAAAAGCCAAATATTTTCCTCTATTGGCACGAATGTACGAGAGCACGGCTTCAGGCTTTAAAGACCTGCAAGTTATATCGAGACTGACGAAATTCTCCGGCTCGACCAAAACGAGCGAAAACGCGCCCGGGGCAAAAGAGGCAGAATAAGTCTTGCGCCGGTGCGTGTGAAAGACAGAGAGAGAGAGAGAGAGAGAGAGAGAGAGAGAGAGATGCATGCAAGAGTAAAAAGAAAGGAGAGAGTAGTTGGGCGATGGCGAGGGGTGTGAGGTGAGGAACGGCTGCAGTAACGCGCACGACTGCACCGCGGGCTGTTCAGCGCGACAAGCCTGCAGAACTGCCGGAACCTGTTCCCCGGATCGTACGCGCGCTTGCTTTTTATCGATTAATAAAATAAATAAATAACCCGGGCGCAGAGGACCCGATGCATTCCTGCGGCCCGGCGCGCAGCCACCTTCCTCTCATCGCTAGATTACGCACTCGCGCTCGCGGATATAATATACCCTTATAAAACACTAACAGTCCAAAGGTGACGCCGAGAGTGAGTGAGAGATAGAGACAGACAGAGAGAGAGAGAGAGAGAGAGAGAGAGAGAGAGAGAGAGAGAGAGAGAGACGGAGAGGACAGAAGGAGAGCAAATATGTGTGTGCCTGCATAGATATATCAAGAGAGAAGGAGGGAGACCTATATAAAACGATATATATTAAAACCTACAATTATTCTAAAGTAACGAAGCTTTTTTTCTGTTATCCATCTTATTACTTACTACTATTATTATCATATTTAACGTGATAATCTGGAATTCGCGCGCTAACTGACTGTATCATAGTAGAATAACTCAGGGATTTCGTTTTTCTTTTTCGTATTTATGAATTTCGTTTTTTCACGCGCTTTTTGGCGTTGTAATTATACGTAAAGGCCGATATATTTTCGAAGCAAAATAAATAACTGAATAAGATATTATTTTTACATATTCCAAGGACTTTTCGAGCGTCATAAACAGTTTTCCCCCCAATATCCAAAGTTGATGAGCTATCCATACTTATAGATATATTAGAAATTTACGAGCTGTTATTGGACATTTTATATAAAATATTGCGAAATTTTAACCTTTTATATTCTACTCGAAATGTTAAATAAACAAAACTGTTTAGTTTTACATATATGGATCAATATTTGCTAATATTTGAGCTTTACAATTTATTAATTTAATTTTGCTATGATTATTAAATAAAGTGAAAAAATTTAATTTAATCTAAGCCCTATGGTATATAAGAAGAAACATGCACGAGAATCTGAAAGTGTTTGATACTTTCGAAATAAAATGTTCAAAAATTAAACAATTTAGTTCAGGAAAATAAATTCATATATTGATATTGTAAGCATCGTGGAGTGTCTAGATCAGGAATGGAAACGTAGTAACGAGAATAATAATAAGTTCAAATTAAAATGTTTATATGTATTATACAAATTTCTATGGAATGCCATATACGATCTAAAATATGTTGAGCATGAAAATATTTGTTGAAGAGAAAAGGTACAAATATTTGAATATGAAATATACTAAATATTGCAAAATAAATGTAAATGATAAAGTTTATTAAATATTACATTAATTATAAATTTAAGTTCTAATTACCGCCATAGAAAAATTATTTGCTTGGAAAATATAATAAAACTTTTCAAATGCATATATTCAGAGAATGATATTATCGTATGCAGTTGTCCTTCACGTTGACCACCTAACTATCATTAATTTATAATCTGCGAAACAGGCCGCAAAACCATTATTCTGCCGTGATATTTCCATATAGACATTGTTCTTTAAGTATATAGAAATTTATGAAAATTCCGTTTCGCAGTAAAATGAATTCACGAACCAATATGTAGAGCGATCAGGATCTGATCCTCGACATATCAAACGCGAATTGAACTCAAACACGCAGAAAAATTCTCCACATTTACAGAAATTAGTGTGTGTGTGTGTGTGTGTGTGTGTGTGTGTGTGTGTGTGTGTGTGTGTGTGTGTGTGTGTGTGTGTGTGTGTGTGTGTGTGTGTGTGTGTGTGTGTGTGTGTGTGTGTAAGCGAATGTATATTGCCTTTCCCTTACCCCAGTTCGCGAACCTTTTTCGCCGACGACCAATAACTACCGATTATATGTACGGCTTGAAAGGAAAACAACTTTCGAACGGGGATCGAAATAATCTCCCTCGTTCAAGGTAAAAAAGAAATAGCTCGAAATATCAGATTTTGCTAATATAATTGCGCTTTTGCGATTGCTTATATGTAGAATTCGAGCAGTGAAGGATTGCCATAATTAAGTGGAGGAAATCACTTGTCAGCAGATTATCCTTTTTTGTGAATTCCTATAAGAACGTCAAGTATTAGATTTGGAATAGACAAAAACGAGCGCATGTCGAGAAAAAATATTAAAAGATATTCATCATTTCTCTGACAATGAAAAGGAAAAAAACTTTACGCAAGGTTTTATATCTGTTTTATGGGGTTGCTTCAAGATTTGTGCATTATCAGATTCAACATCAGTGCGCATTGCACATCGTTCAATAAACTCGAAATCTATGTAATCAAATAAATACGTTTGGACAACATTTGTCTAGTTTTCCATCAAGACGCACCTCTCTAATGAGTCAGATCAGCATTTCGTTCATTTTTGTACAAATCTTGGCGTATCCCAAAATAATAAAGGCATAGTATTTCGAACTGCTTTTTTCATTCATCGTTACATATCGACGTACAGGATATCCTGTTTATTTTGTTTGAACAGCTCTAGTATATGCTTTCGAACAGTGGAGCTACTTTGAGCACAGCTTTCTGATTGGTAAAATTTCATACATAATAGTTAATGCACTGTCTTGTTCAAATGTCATCTTCCATTCTATTCCATATCGCCGAGATAGAATATCTCAGTCGTATTGAATATACAATCGTTCAATGCAATTTTATGGACTTTTTCGATATTTTCATTTAAATCATTTAATTGGGCTCAGTTGTATCTAATTCAATCACATTTTTAGTTAGCATAACATATTTATAATCTTTGTCATCGATGGAGAAAAGTTTGAATAATACTTATCAAACTATTGCTTTGATAAGTATTATATGAAAGCAATTGAATATTAATAAAATAAAATTTTTTCCGTTTTATTGAGTAACCAAATGATTCTTCACTACACCTACCATAACTTTTAAACACAATGTATACTTGTGATTAGCGCAGCTAATGCCATCGACCAAATTCAATACATTATAGGATACGCATTTTTGTCTGCTCTCCCTGATATTTAATAGAAAAAAGAGATGCAGAGCTTTGCTAGAGCGTAAAACTCAGACTCTTATAACGAATGTGTAAGAATATTTCGCAAGCTCTGGAAACATTTAAAAGAATTCAGCGTCTTTGAGATAAAAATGACAGAATTCACGAACCAGTAATATTTTTAGAACTCCCGCTATTTAACAAAGCCTAGAAAAATTTATGTTTGCGTAATGTTTTAACGATTCTGGTAAGTTTTACTAATTTCTTAAAGTGTTGGGACTTTACGAAAAGTTGTCGCAATTTCTAACCTACACTTCCTTACTTACAAATTAAGATACTTTCCCCTACATTAAATTAAATAATACTTCACAATCGGAGTATTATAGCGAAAATTTTTCACTTCAATCAATATTAAAAGAGATTTAAAGAGCAGTAATCGTATACTCTTTTAATTTTTATGATATTTTGACAATTCGGCCCAGAAAAACGAGCCAAATGATTGCATTGTAACCAAACTTCAGGTGGAATCTCCAAAAA
Source organism: Sycobia sp. Sy_11 (assembly GCA_018907035.1). NCBI lineage: Eukaryota > Metazoa > Arthropoda > Insecta > Hymenoptera > Epichrysomallidae > Sycobia > Sycobia sp. Sy_11. The sequence goes on along the minus strand of JACCIC010000225.1, from coordinate 669,037 downwards.
ATGATCAATATTATATATTAATGCATACTTGCAGATACATTGAATTAGAAAATATTCTTTTTTAAGCCAATCTGGAAAACTGCGTAATCTTATTATAATTTTATTATTGTGCTTAACGATCGGCACATTGCCAATTTTTAGGTGTGACCTTTAGATTATATATATGCTCTATGATTATATACCCAATATATCACAGGTGAGAGAAAGAGAGAGAGAGAGAGAGAGATAGATAGTCGATGCGAATGCCATCAGCTACTGGTGAAAAGTTGACAATGGAAATAATCGCTCGATGGGTGTATCAAATTGATCAACGTAATCAAGTATCGATAAATTTAAGAACAGAAAATTAGAACTGGTTTGTCTAATGTTGGGATGCAATCTCGTGTAAGCGTTATGCACGAAAAGTTATAACTGATCTATAATTATATATAATATATTCAGTATAAAAATCAGCGACTATATTTTAGTGATGAATCTTTAAAATTGTTCTTAAAATAAGCGTTTAATTTTTCTCCCATATACATGCTTTTTTTCTTATACTTTAATTCCAATTTCACAAGCAATCTTTTGAAACGCAATCTCCAGTTTTATTTATATACAATATACATATATGCTATTAAAAAGAAGTACACGAATTAATTTTATCGGATAGAAGCGGCTGGACCGGATGTTGAATATATGCTTTGCCATATAAATTATTATCCCAGAACCGGATTTAGTCTTATACTCGCCATTTTGATTTTTAAATAGCTTTATTTCATTTTGAAACTAAATGAATATAAAAAATGCGATAAACAAATATATGAAATATACGTTTTTTTCGTATACGTGCGTGAGAATCGTGCGTGAATCAGAAGTTTCGCGTAAATTTTTAAAGCTGTAGGAATCAAGTGTAATAAGAATCGATGTTACTCACGATTGTGCGAACTTCGAAAGTTTTCTTAAAAAACATACTATGAATCTTCTATACTTTCTCTTTAGAATTTCGATTCCTCTTGGTTTAAGTTACATATTAAAATGCACAAATTGCAAAATACAATCAATAATTAAAACAATTATTCGAGATATTCAATATTCTGTTATGCAAGATACGTTAGACTATATAATAATCACAATAAAAATGATAGCTAAAACTAAGCGTCACTTATTTAATAATATAAAAATCAATGTACGTTGATATTATTACAATTGCTATTTCTGACAATCTTTGTTGCGCATGAATAATTAAACCAGTGACATATAAGAGCGAAGTGAGGCAGGTGCATCAGCCCAACCACCTAAACGACTTCTTAATAAAAATGCAATTTAAAAAAAAATTTAATTTTAAGAAATAGTTTTTGTGTTACTTCTGCCTCTCACTCTACATTTAATCCTGAATCTACTGCTGTATCCAACAAATAGTTAAAAAACTGCGAGTCACTTAAACAGAGGAAATCGCGAAATTATTTGCGCGACCGCGATATGCAGAATGTTTTAATGTATGCACACATAATATGCATGCAGTAATCAAATGAAATTATCAATTTCGAAATGCTACTAATTAAAAATTGAAAAATCTTATTTCGCATAATAACTGTTATATCGATATCATAATTAAATATATGTTCTATATAGAATTCATAATAAATCGTGGATTAAGCAGAGATCTGAAATTTGCGACCAAGTCTTCGAGTAAATATTGTCCCGGGCGTGTTGTCGTTCGCCAAAAAAATAAAGAGAGAGCTAGAGAAAGGGAAAGAGAGAGAGAGAGAGAGAGAGAGAGAGAGAGAGAGAGATGAGAGACCGGGCCCCGAATTTCGCGGAAAACCCGCCTCGTCGTCGGAGCGCGCGGTGGCGCAAAAGCCAGCCCCCCCCAACCCCTCCTCCCGCCGCCAGCGTCTTTTCGAAGGAGAGAAGGAATTCGACCGGTTCGCCGGGGCTCGCGCGCGTGCGTGTGCGTTCTACACGAAAAATGAAGGAGGGAGCTGCTCTGGGGGCCGCGTGTCCGCGCCGCACCGCTCCCGATACTGCAAGACTGCAACGCGCGCGCAACTCGTATGCGCTCTATGGAGGGCATAAAAGGAGAGCGGCTCTTAGTCATTAAAATTTGAGTTACAGCCGCCCCCCCCGCTCACTCTTTCCCTCTCTCTCCCTCCCTCTCGCCCCCCCTCTCTCTCTCTCTCTCTCTATCTCGCGACTCTCTTTCTCGGTCAGCCGGGCCGCCGCCGCCGCAATGCATAGAAATTGCCCGATCAACGCGCGCGAGATCACGCGGCCCCCGAGCAGCGGTGGCGTATAGCCGTTCCTCTGTGTACACGCACGCACACACGCGCGCGCGGTTCTTCGCCGCACGGTTTTAATAACGCGAGCTCGCACGCGCGGCGTCGCGAGAGAGCTTTTTTTTTTTTTTTAAAGGTGGTCGCGCAAAAGCCTTGGTAGGGTGCATCGGGATTTGGGACGTCGAGCGAGATCGAAGCGCGACGTAACGGCGCACACTGTGCCGTCCGAGTATCAGCCCGATGGCGGGCGGAATCGCGATTGTCGATGCGAAAAACGCCGTTTTTTCCATTCTTATTGCGGCGCTATACACTTTTTGCACAAAAATCTAAACTTTTCATCCTTTGTACTATTTACTACAGACCGAAGTGTACTTCGTACCTATTCTACTGCACGTAAATTGTTATTTGATTTGTTCTCGAGTGCTTCGAAATAAGTAAATCAGAAAACATTACGTATTTTTTTAATAGTAGAATCTATTGGATTTAATACTTTAAATGTGTTAAACGTATAGAAGTTCATATTTGTAACCAGCATGATCTTCACAATATTAAGTTTGAATTTTTACAATTATGATATGAATGAACATCTGCAACTGTGACATGACGAATATGCGTGTAAGCTGCGAGTCATAAATAAAAGCTATAGACACACGTACATTGTAAAAAAAGTTCTTAAAAAAATGAATACTGCAGTGCAACTATTTGCATTATGCAGTGTGAGGCTACAATATTATATAGTTTCTTTCAATTATTAAATGAATATTTTATAGCGTCTTAAATATTTTTTAAGAACCAATTCGAAATTATTTTTATTACGTAGAATATAGTTTAATAAAGAAAGTTAATACAATTTATAAAGTAGTTCACATAGTTGATTATTTAATAAATAAATAAGCGTAGTTTAAAACCAAATAAGAAAGTGATGTTTTAAAATTATTCCCTGGACTTGCCAGTAAAGATAAATATTAGTAAAATAACATTGATAATACATAGACGAAAGAAGGAAATTATTAATAAAAAACCTAGTTTTAATTAATGTAAACATGTGGCAAGCCAGTTTTAAAAAAAGCAGTCATATAAGATATATCTAAATCACTTATATAATTATATTTTTAAAAGAGGAAAACATACCTCCGCCTCGCACTCAGAGATTTTTTGCCGAAAAAATATATAATAGTACTTACTTTCGTACTTTCATTTTATTTTTCCCTATAATCGCACTGATTGATAAACACCTTTTTAAAACGCAGCCCACCCATATACTTGATGAACTGGATTTCCATTGCAATAAGCCGGCAAAATGCAAGGCACTCTTTTCAATCTCTTTCTTACTCTCTGCTCCGATTTCTTCCCTTTTTGCCTCTTTAAATTTCTCCAATCTCTCTCTCTTTCTCTCTCTCTCTCTCTCTCTCGCTCGCTCTCCCTCACTCATGCATTCTTATATTTCCCCTGCTCTCATTCGGTCCACATCTCCTTTCTTTTAAAGGATACGCAATGGACGCCGAACACTACTTTATCGATTTTTGATTTATGCGCCATTTTTAAAACGTACCACAGAAAAGATTTATATATCTATTCTCTTTACAAGCGTATTATAACGCCCGTCATATACTATACATATTACAGGTAGACACTACATTGTACAAAACATTATATGGATCATTTGAATATTTTAAGGTTATAATATATGTGCGAGTTAAAATTCGATTTAGTTGTTGAACGTGGAAAAAACTGTCTTTACTCACCCCCTAGCTGAAAAAAACAAGATAGGAGGGGGAAAGAGAGAGAGAGAGAGAGAGAGAGAGAGAGAGAGAGAGAGAGAGAGAGAGAGAGAGAGAGAAATACTTTGTGTAAGGCCGTAAACTTAAATTACTGCCGCAGGACACCTAATATTGATTTTATATATATATATAGTAGAACTCCAATTATAATTATTATTTTCGTTCTCATTAAAGATCGGAAGGCCCTTTTCGCCATCATATGTAATATTCTTTAAAATTCGACGCGTGTAATATATGGACCGATGGATCGCGAGCAGTTCGCATGAAATGAGCGATTCGTTCCATAGCAGCAGCAGCAGCAGCATCAGCATGCGACTTCTGAGGCGGTCCGTGACGGTTGTTCGAGGTAAACAGAAGCCGCCTAAAAATACGAGGAACATATATGTTTCTCTATCTTCTCTGGTTTATCAGAAAGCTGTTCCGATCTTGCCGTGTATTAAGTTGAAAATTCTTAATTTTAAGTAGGAAACGTACACAAATAATACAAAATATCGCAGAATTGAAACGAAGCGTGCCACGTTTATTTATCTATTTCATCGAAACGAGATTCTATCTGTTACTCGTTTTAGAGCAATGACATCCGCGAGTACACAAGGTCAAACCATAGATGTATAGGTTTCTACCCCTAATTTTCAAGGAATACGAAAGTCAATCGTAAATATTAAATAGCCTAATAATAATTCGAGCTCTATTCTATATTATATATATTATATTATCTGGTTTTCGACTTTTCAGTATATGCATCTATTACTGGATTTTCTGTTTTCAATTATGCAAGATTGTAAACAAAATTCTGAGAAAATTATTAAGCGCCAATTACAGTACGTTCGATTCATAAAATTCGCTAACGTTGGAGCTTATTTAATAAAACGTTGCCGAATAAATTAAATTTTTTTTAACAAATTCATTTTAATCGTGTAATTTCTGTTCCTTTGTAAATATATGCTTGAGTTAGATGCAGAGCTCTTCTCCGTTTTATGGGATAAATGAACTACTATAGAGATAAGTTCATCTGCATAATCGCAAATGTATACATTAATGCGTGCACTAATGTTGTATACAACCCAAGCATTGCCCGACCGAAGGAAGTGAAATCAGGAAACCCTTTAGCAATATTTTAAGGAGGTTTCACTTTCTATATTTCTTTACGGTTTGTTTCTTGCTCCTGGAACTGTACCGTCAGTACTGCAATATAATAATAATCTCGATTTAAACGCGAGTTGAATGCACACATATTATATATATATATATATATATATATATATATATATATATATATATATATGACTGTATATTAATATCTCGTAGATGTATATATTATAATATTTTTTGCATTAGCTTTGCCTATATACAGCGTTTGATCTTACCGTAGATTACTTTTACGATTGAATTATTTATCATCGCATTAAAATGAGCATCAAGATTATATTAAAATTTATTGCAATAATTTATTAATCTCTCGAGATCAGCCTTACTTACTACCGATGCTTATGCGTTGCCCTTGGTATTTATTCATGTATAAGATTTAAAAAGATAGATAAATATGACAAATTACTCATTCAAAAATGAATTTCTAATTACCTAATTAAAATTCGAATTAAAATATTTCAAGTGGATGTATCTTATATTTCTATCTAGAGCGCTTTGGAAAGAGCAATTATATAAGCTGATTCGATTGAATTCTCGCAGTAATATACAGAGGCCCCACATAACAGAATCGTGACTTTATGTGTATTGAGGATAAGGGATGCAGCAGCAGTCTACCGAATTATTATATAGAGCCGCATGTTACGAAGTGTTAACATCTGCTTTTCCAAACAGCATTAATAGAACCTGAGTATATAGACTTATGCAAATTGATCGTCCGTATTCAGCATATTCTAGATGCTCCTACGATCTAGAACTCTGTACAAGTCATTAATCTAAATAGATATGGGTAACGGTTCCCAGAACTGATTCCTATCGAACACGCAGATTCGTCCAGGATTTGTACCAATCCAGGAATACTTATCCTGCGAAAAAAATAACGGGTGGACTCTGTTCTCAAATAATGAGCCAATCCATGAAAGGACTGTTCTGGACAACATGAAAAAACGGAGTTAATTCAATAAACGAGACAATTGAATTCGGTAAAATGCTTTACCGAATAAAGTTCAAAAGTATGAGCCTGACTGCACATAATCGATTTTGTCCGGAGCTAGTCGGATATCATCGAATATATCGTCGATTATATCTTCAACAAGTAGTGCCAGTCGAGTCAAAAGACCTAAAGCAATTAGAATCGAGAATTCAATTGCTCAAAGGAGGTTCCTGTACTTACTCTTATGGGTTATGTTTTTCAAAGCCTTTCACCAAAGAAATCGAGAAGCAACATGAAACGAAACGCCGACAACGACTAAGGTTTTGTTTATTTTATACCTTTTTCAATTGAATAATATATGCCACGCATGTCTTCCAAAGGGGATGCAAGACTCTCAAAAAAAAAGTAAAAATTTACGCGAGAGAAAGCATTTATAGATAGAGGTAGGGAGAGGATAGGGGGATGCATAAAAAAGAAAAGTAAATTAGATAAGTTGTAAGATCATTGCCGATATCCACAACCTTGCAGAATATCTTTTCATATAACTCTATTACAAAGGTTCTCAATTAATAGTGCAGTCACCTCAAATTCAAGGGCGCATTCAACATCATCGGAATATGTGATCTCTTTTTAACGCCGATGTGAAAAGCTGCAGTGCCAATCGAGGCCAACTCGCACGAGCCAATATTGCTGTCCATCCATCTATGTCCCTCTGCCTATACAGACTTGGTAATCAGCAGCTGCGTGTGCGAGCAATAATTTGTTATCGGGAAAAATGACCGACCGAAGGATTCGAATCTGTGTACAGGCACGTCGGTACTCCTTTGCAGATAAATAGTTATAGACGAAGTGCGTGATGGCTCCCTCTTTTATCTTCGGTATACTTATTTCGCCATTTTTCTCTCTCCTCGTTCTCTCGGATCCTATTACTGGAGCCCGGCAGTCAGCAGTTCTCACGTTCTGACCGGGGCGTAATAATGATATACAGTGACTGTCGTTTTATTTTTTTATTTGAGAGCTGCTGAATCGGAAGAAAATATTAATTCAAGAAGCCGAGTTGTTAGCGCATTATAGCGCTACAAAATTTTGTACGTAAAATGATATATACGCAGATTAGACGTCATTCATAATTTTGACCTTCGATTCTTTAGCTATAATCATAAATTTTCTTCATTGTCAGTTGGAATGAGAACACATAATGAAATTAAAAATTTTTTAATTACGTGCAATTGTAGCTTGACTGAACGAGACCTTTCTTACCGTAAATTAGTAGAAAGTTAAAGAGTGCCTAAAGTATTCTAAAAAAGAAAGAAAAAATTTATTATTTATTTCTGAAAAGATCTTTTACGATACTTTGACGAACTCAATTCCATTAGAACAAAATTTTTGTACTTTTCTGACGTTCGACTCTTTTTATTTTCATCACGTATCCCATTTTTTTCTCATTAATATCTAATCCTTATTAAACAATCCATTGCTTATTAGACATTATCATAAATTGTTAGTCAATAATCATTAAATAGCACAGAATTACAAGAAGAATTATACGTGAGGATAATATTGATCTTTAATTACATGTAAATATACGGACGATTTTTCGAAAATGACTTTTGAGATTCTTATCGTTTATTTTATAATTTAGTCTTACGAATATCAACAGATCGGTATTGGAACCTAAGTTTCTCATGGTATCTTCAAAAATTATTAACTTTCAAAAACATCGTGGAACCTATACTTAATACACCTTAAAGTGAATTTGTAAAATATATATGTTAAATAAAATATAAATGTACCTTTAACAAGAAAAACATCCATTGAAGTAATGTATAATATTCTGACCGACATCATATTAATCGGTTATTTTTGTTTTAAAACTGATATATTTTACTAAAAAACGGTGTTATTTTTATATAAACATTGGTAAATATCAGAAATGTTATATTAAGGCCTAATGGGACTAGTAACAGAACCATCAATAAATTTGTCTTGATCTCGAAAATCAATAACAACTCGTCGAAAAGGACTTCTAGCTCTACGAAATAAAGAAACTCTTGAATCCTTGACAAATCGATGAAAGTTTTCCTGAAAGCCAGTTGTCAACCACCTCCCACAGATTATTGAAAATTTTCAGCTACACACATACGCACACGCGCGCGCGCGCACACACACACACACCACACACACACACACACATCAGGACAGAAACAGAAAGAAAGAGATAAAGAGGCAGAGAGGAAAGAGGGCATACCCGCGTAAATGTATATATACCCCTACAGGGGTTCGGTTGGCTAACGCACATATACCACGCATACACGTTCGCTGTCTGTTTCGTCGCTGCCACTGTGCGAGCATCGCGTATCGGCTGGCTCTTCCCATCCAGCTTGATAATATTGTATACACGTTAATACGCACAGATGCACGGATATGCAAATATACAGATATACACGAGGTGTCCGAGATATAATATGTACAGCTAATCTATTAAATTAGTTTAAATAACGCAGTAAATGTCATGGATATATGAGTACTGCCCTCCATGTAGCTTGCATTGGTTCAGATTTTAAGAGATCCTAATATAAGGGCCCCCATACATTATTAATGTTTATTGAAGATCTAAAATTATCTATATTGTCGATGCTGAAAGATAGTCGTACTCGTGAAATTATCGGTTGGAAGAATGTTTGTGTTATTAAATGTGAATTAAATAATGTCCCTAGAAGAAATATAATTGAACTTTGTCTTGTTCGACCCATTCGAGAGAGGTCCGATCAAATGGCCTGCAAGACTGTTCTTTTACTCAGCGTGTTCTGGATTCTGAATCGTATATGCGTACGATAGATTGGTTTCGAGGTCGGCCATATATAGATTTCATCAACATTATAATTTATTGTACAAGTATACGAATTTGAAAACTCGGAATGTTAAAATTAATTACTCATAGTTTTTCGTTAAATTTCTCCTATCGTACGACTATTTCCCTCCGAAGCGTCCACGTGATTCGTACTGGAAAATCATCAAAGCCGAAAAGACGGTCAATCTCTTTTCACGAAAATTTTAAAAACAAGGGAGGGATCAGGAAATCTCATCATGGTGTGCGTAATTGTTTTAATTGACAATAACTCCGTACGAAAGTGCTTTTAAATGTTTAACTATTGTAGGTACAACGATCTGCCTACGATTTTCACAGTACTGTAAATTGTTTTTTTTTTTTTTTTGTTTTTATCAATCACATACGTTGTACGTAATCTCATAAAGACTTACACTGATCTTCGCAGCAGTCGTCCGCGGGCCCATCGATTGAATCCCCCTTGAAGGTATCGCCAATGTCTCGGCCTGCCACTTATCAAATACATCAGCACGGCCCTCGCGCCAGAATCGAATCGACGTTTTACTCACGCGTCGATTAACGATCGCCACGCTTTGACAACGACGATTGCTGTGACTCTCCGCAAAAAGCACTCACTCGTTACTTTTGTATGTATGTGTATATATATACACGAGAATAACGCGCGCACTGCTCGCATTCACCAACCGTTATACCGGTGTACGCTTATGTCCGGGACACCCTGTATATCGACCCATACAGAGACGGCAGGCCGCGCCGCCGCCCGTCCGTGTGTTGATATATACACAAGTACACTGCTCTGCGCACGCATCCCCGGGAGCCGCAACGCCGCTTGCCGCCGCCGCCGCCGCCGCCGTCGTCGTCGGCGTCGTCGTACGGTGGGGCGTAAGGGGGTCGCGGGACGGGAGGGGGGCGACGGTAAGGTCAAGGCCCTCTGGCGCTCTACCCTCCTGCACCTTTGGGGTCACGTGACGTCGCTCAAGGTCTCCTATCCCCACCATAGGCGCATCAGTTCCGACGCGCAGCGGCAGGCGCGTGCGCGCGGGGCGCGACGACGACGACGATGACGCGCGGGTCGAGACCCGCGGCTGATGTGCCGTCGCTTCCCCTCTTCGCCCCAGATGCTATGGCTGTGCGTATAGATGCACACACGCGATGGAAACTAATATAACGCTGAATGTAGGAAGGCATGGTGGACGGCCATAACGCATGCGGCGGACGTTTTAATGCCGATGCACCGGGGGCAACATGCAGCACGCATGCACCGTATATTTCGTTGTAAAGAAAACAGATGAGAGAGAGAGAGAGAGAGAGAGAGAGAGAGAGAGAGAAGGAGAGCGGCTCGCTTTTATCGGTTATTGCTCTTTAATTCGTTGCCTATATGACCCGCCTGCACGTTACGATCTTCATTCTTACAGATGCCTATTATACGATACACGGTTGCTTTTACCCGAAATTGTTCCTATATAGACAGCGCGGCGTGAGAAAGATTGGCATCTAAAAAAAAATGTAAACTGGAGGAGAGTTTGCCCCGTAGTGTTCGATCGATTTGCCGAAAGACGGTGGGTCGTCCGTGCCTTCTTGCTTCTAAAGGACGAGATTTACCGAGTCGAATATTCTGATGTCGAACTTCTTATCTCTCCGCATAACGCACGTGATATTTTTGAAACGGAACTATGTTTTCAGTGTGAACGGCGATAAAATTTAACGAAACTCTTGATATTAAATTGTTTGTTACGCAGAATTGAGCGAGGCATATTAACTGGCTATCATTGTCACAATGTTATACGGAAAAGAAAGGTTTAGATGAATATTATTAAAGACTGCTTAGCTAATTAGAAGATTAATACGAAGATTAATGTTAATTTCTAGTAATAATTCTTTACAACCCCCCCCCCACCTCTTTCTGACAAGTATAAACTGAAGTTTTTGTGCATTTCGATTGTCAAATTAATCACTTTTTTATTTGATTATTCAATATTGTATTACATATATATATATATATATATATATATATATATATATATATATTTTACACTGGTATCATTATATATAATAAATTATAAAACATTAAATAATGAGTATCGATGAATTGCTTGTTTCAACTATATAAGTGGATAATTTACGCTTTAACGTAAACGTTTCAATCCAGATTCTCTATATCAAATTCTATAAGCCAAAATATGTCCGACGAAAAAGCGACATCTAGACCGTAGCACTTTTCGTACGTGAAGCAAGCGGCCGCACGACGACATCGCGCATATAAGGTTTATGCAATCGAAGAGACACCTGCGGCGTGCGATGCGCCCAAAACGCAACGATCTATATTGCTCGACATCGGAACCGCCACGCATTACGGCCTGGAATCCCCATCCAAATTTTCGCATCCACGGTCCGGCACCTGCTCCCTTCTCACCAAATATACCTCGACCTTTCGACCATTCCGATTCCCCGACGCATGCGATTCAAATATTATTGTTCCGACGCCTACAGTCGTATAATGCGCGCACATATGTGCGAATTCCTCCGACTGTTATACGGGCTTTGGACATCGGATTGAAAATAGTACACGCACGAGATAGAAAAGGAGAGAATGTAAGACGATGTCGGGGGTTCACCGGACTCACAGTCACGCGCGCACGTACGCACACGCGAGCACGAACATACACACACGCGCACGCACACATTCGCCTCTTCCCTCTTCTTCCTTCTGTGCAGACTCATCTTTATCGCCGTCGACGGTGCAGCGCTTATGTTTTAGAGAGAGGATTCAGTTCAAGGAAGGCATGATCAGGGGTTCTTTATATATATATATATATATATATATATATATATATATATATATATATATATATATACACACAAAATATACGCACATACATTGTATATACCTAGAGTCTCCGCGCACTCATTGTCTCTCTTTCTTTATCTTTGTGCCCTCTCCACACTCTCTTGCTTCCTCTTTTCCTGCCTTTCTCTCGAGCGGAGTCCTCCGGATTACCCATGGATTACCGTTCTACGTTTCCTTCTCCGAGCCTCCCTCCACTCCTTCTCAACCTCCCACCACTCTGTCTCTCTCCTTCACTCTAATTCTCACTATTTGTCTATCTCTTTCTCGCAATGACTTTTTATCTCTGTTTTTCAATTGTCACTCTTTAATTTTGACCTTTAACAATCACGAAACTCTTGCATTTTTCAGCAAAAGATGAATTTAGGTTACTGTTCTTTTAGAAAGTATATTTTAATCTTTTACATTTTAATTCCATGCATGCATCTGATAATATTATTTTTATTCATTTTAATTATAATTTTTAAAGCCTTCTATACTAAATCGAAGACCAGATAACAGTATTCCTATATATTCTTACTCGTTGAAACTGAATACAGTATGACCTTGCTTGTTGTCTTAATCATCTGGATGTTGTTAAATGGATATTTTTTAATACACAGATCTGATAAAATACAGTTTCCCTAAATACATTCAATGGGGAAAATTTAGGACCTTAACTATCCCTAGTAAAATTTTTTTCAGGTCTACTGCTTTTATGGCCCTTGCGAGTAACAGAAGTTAATTTATTTAAATAGAAATACTAATTTATTGTTTTCCAATTCCTTCTTAGTAGCTCGAATATTACGTTTAGATAGACAAGCTAATTCTTTGAAGTTTTGAACTCAACGTATGTTTTACTCTAAAAATGTGTTAGCTTATGTGGATAATATACTTCCAAGCATTTTATCAAATTTTTTATACTATCACTTTTATACTTAGCAACCAATGACATAGAATGTATTCACCATTCAAAATATCAAAGTTTAAAACTGAACACCATATTTGGATTCTATCAGCAGAATATACAAGTTTTTAAGAAGTAACTTGTTATAGGAAGCATGCCAAGTTCCCAAAATAACTTTACAAGTTTTGCGGGAATAACATAATTTCTGTTGTTACTATCAGCTGGTATCAAATGTATTTCTTTTAATTAATTAAACATTTAATTTCTAATATGAAATCTTCTGTTAGGTTAATTATCAAAATACCTAAATCCATTGTAAATCGTGAAATATTGAGATTCTAATAAGAAAGACGTTTAAGAAGCTCAACACTAATAAAAAGCAAAAGAATAACATTAACTCTATTAAAAAAAGTAAAGAAATATCCATGATCGCTTTTATGCGGCCCTCTACAACTTACCAATAGCTGAGGATTTAGCATATTTAAGGAGGCAATGAGGCACAGAGTGTACCATATAGGAAACAGGGGAAAGGGTTAATAAAGTATATGTAAAGAAGAGATATGCAACTTCAGCTTAAACACAAGTTCGGAGTAAGATTATGACAGATCATTGATCTCGTGGTGAACATGGTTTTCTACTGGAATATTACCAAACTTGGCTTAATAATAATAGAAGACTCAAATTTGGACATTTAGAAAACTATGATAATTAGACATAACCTTAGACAAAATAAATATTAGGTTTTGCCGTATTTTGTCAAACATTACCATCATACTTTATTATCATACTTTGCTAATTTGTCAATCTTTCTTCACGTTAAAAATTTAACTTTTTGTAAAGTTAAGTTCTCTTTTACTATGTTAAGTATGATAGTCTTTTTTCAAACTCACATACATTACAACTGAATTAATGTGTATGTAAATTTGAAATATTGCACGATAAAAAAGTATAATAAAAAATATAACAAAAAATCATTGTGACTTTATTTATTACTTAAAATTTATGAAGTATTTAGAGTACTTATAAAATTTTAATAAACTTACATAAGATTAGAATTATTAGCTTCTCCAAATAATCTGAAACATAAGAAAACGATTATAATTAAATTATGAAACTTAATATAATGATATAATAATATCAGTTATTAAGATGTATGTATCTTAAGGTAAATTTTATTTTAAAAAATACTTAGCATACAACTTAATAGATTCTCTCAAATATTTCATACGCCAATAATTAAAATATTTTTATAAGTTTCGATTCAAATTTTCTCTAAAATTTGTGATCTATCAGTTTAAAGTTTAATATAAGTCCAGTTTAATATTATTACATCTAACGAGATGAAATATATAATAAACAAGATATTCGAAAACTGATGGGACATTTTGATGCTTCTACTACACGGGGAAACATTTTAGATAGTTTTAAATATTTATAAATTACTTTTGCATGATTTATAATCAATTTATGACTATAATTAATAATGAATTTATAATTTCTGATGAATCACCGAAAACATTGGTTCGAATTTTGTGAAAACAATTTTCGACCAAACATCCGAGGTAGATATAATACTTTTGAACTATCAATAAAGGTATGGAAAAGAATTTATAGCATTATAGGAATTATTTCCAGATAATACAGGCCAATAAATTATTGCACAACATTTTAAATCGATAAAAATTAATACTGTAGAATTATTGTCAAACCTAAGATATCTGTATTATGACTCATATATTTGTCCGAGAATTTGAAAAGTATGATAGTTATTTTACATTATACTGACTGCAAAGGAATCTAATCTATGATCTTCAAATTTTAGAATAAATGTTACGTCGGTCTTTATAATATCTGCTCATAATCTCTGGAGATAATTCCAGGAAGAACACATCGATGATCTCTAATGAGGCCCTGTGTAAAATTCAAAATGTCTCTATAAAATCAGTAAAATTTATATAGATCTCCACCAAGGTGAAAAAATATCATTTTATGCACACGACAGGATATAAGTTGTATTTCTGTATAAATCTTTAGCGCATCTTCATACATGATTCTCTGTCGAAGATAAGTATATTTATTTTCTGAAGGCTACAGTATAATAAGGAAAACTATAATATGGATACTAAATTTAAAATATATATATATATATATATATATATATATATATATATATCATTTAGATCTAAATAATAGTATAATGCTTTAGTGACTCACGTCGATCATGAACCTGCAAAAAACGAATATAATTATTGTTATATAGAGTCAATTCAGAAATAAGAGATTGAGTATCATAAAAGATGATTCATGCTGGGCAAGAGCGAGAGAGTGAGACAGAGAGAGAGAGAGAGAGAGAGAGAGAGAGAGAGAGAGAGAGAGAGAGAGAGAGAGAGAGAAGAGAGAGTTGAGAAAGGAAAAAAGAAAAAATACAAGAGAAATTTTAGTGAGTTAAGAGGTCGTGAAATTCGAGCTTCAACAACGATATTTCGCTGCTACCGTAGCATCCAGTCGACGTTCTGTTCCTTATTATCCAATCGGCGGCACTGAACGAACCCTTGAAATTGAAATTTAAAAGATCTACTCAACCCGATTGAGAGACAAAGTTCTCAAAAACTTCTCTCGATTCTCCTTGGTTCTCACCAAACTCTTCGCAGCTCTCATGGTTCTCTTTATAGCTCTTTTTGGAAATCCAAAGTCGTAAAAGTGAACAATAAGTATAAAATTTTGTTCGCTGTAGAGAACCGAGGAGAGCCAAAGCGAACCGGCGAGAACGCGGTGAGAGTTTAAGAGAACAGACAGTGAGAGGCAAAGAGAACCGGTGAGAGCCAAAGTGAACCGGCGAGTGGGCGCTGAGAGCTAAAGACAACCGGCGAGAGACAAAGAGAACCGACGAGAGCTAAACTTTTTGGCTTTCATTTGAGCTCTCAGTGGTTATCTTTGGCTATCACCAAGCTCTCGCCGAGTTGATTATGCATATACTCCTCTTACACAAGAATGCTTGTATTTGCTTTATATACAGATTTAAATTTTATGTACAAATTACACATAGGTTTACAGAATTACTAACTAGAGAAATAATTCATTGATGTTGCATGATAAATCAATGTCTCGTTTGAAAATAAAACGAAAAGGATTCAGACCTCGATTCAGATGCCAAAAAAATTAATTGATTCTTACTTTTAAAAAATAAGACGTAGCTGCAAGTTGTGACATGAAATTCTTTTTTTTTTAAAACTGATTTGAGTCAATTTGAAATAAATTGTAGAATAGATAATACCAAAATTCCTTGTTTTTTTATCGAATTAATGTACCTTGTTGAAAACAGAAATAATATAAGTAATCTGTGACAGTCGTATAAAAAATAATTTTTTGTCTGACAAAATTATAAATTTTTAAGCTCTAAATTAGAATTGTCGTGCAATCAAATTTTTTTTCTCGTTAAGAGTTCCAACCCGATTGAAAATGAATAAAAATGTGTAAAGCTGCTATCCATCCATGTGTCACCATCAAGGGGTCTTGAACGGTCTTGAAGCTGTTGAATGATCGAGAGCGACAAGCTACATAATAATTTCCACATTTTATATTCTAGTCATTGATGAAAATTTAATTGATAAACGAATTTATTGACATAATTGCTTTAAAAATATATAGTACATTTGATATAAAATTAATATTAGTTATATGTTTGAGGTTATTATGACAATCTAATAATCTTCTGTCCGGCCTAGGTGTTTATGAAAATAAACGATAGTTTATATAAAACCTAGTTTTTTAAAAAGTATTTATGTAACGATAATCAAATTTTTTTGGCGCATAACCAAATTATTTAAAAAATGTCTCAT
>JACCIC010000225.1:477500-650000 GCA_018907035.1 Sycobia sp. Sy_11 | reverse complement strand
ATAAATTAACTAATATATTTGAATGCAAATTATTGATAGATTTAATATAAAATTTATTAAGGAAGAAAAAATCTCTCTTTGAAGCAAAAAAGAAGCAGAGGCAATTATTAATAATTACAAAACGTATTTTTATATAGAAAATACTAAGAAATCGAACGATCATTCACAGGATAGAAATGTACCTTGCCTCGTAAATGACGCAATGAATTTTTAGGCGAGCCCTGAGCGAACGATTCATCTGCAATAAAATTTTTGTAACAGTATATCGACTATAATAAGATTTCATAGTGAAAGATAATTTAATAAGAGAATTTAACGAATACAAGAGATAATATTTAATTAGTAGTTATTACGCATTTAGTGTATTTTTTGCGAGAAGGTGGCTTACCAATGATCGAGAAGAGTTTTTGAAAATACAAAATGTAGTTCATTGCAATGATCAGACCGAATCACAGTAAATATCTGTACATATTATTCAACTCACTTTAAAGTTTCTTTAAAGTTAATGTTAGAGTCGAGTAAATTGGACAACACTTATCATTCCTTATTAATATAGAATTTGTATTTCGCATTTAAGTTAAAGAAAAAATGGGGGTCCTATAAATGTTATATTAATAAATTTAGAGTGGGGACGGGGTATATAAATTAGCACGTAGGGTTTTTCAATTTAGTTTAGTTCCTGAGGATGAACCGTAGCGGTTCGAAACATCGGACAAGAAGGTAATTCTAAATTTAAGGTGGTGGGGGCAATCAGATTGTCCTTTACTAGCATAGAATAGTACATTTATTATTTTTATTTTACTTATTATTGTATTTTCATTTTTAATTTTGTGATATAATTTATTGTAGTAATAAGTTTTAGTTCAGATTATACGGGGGTGAATATAACCAATGACAGTCTCACTGTCATTAATTTAGCTAATATATGATATTATAAAGACTATAAGACCGATAAAAAAATTTATTAATTTAAAGTTTCTCGTGATTCGCTATCCTCACTGTCGTATTATATTACTTTTGCTATAAAATTTGCTGTAATTGTGCATATCATAAAATTCGATTTGACAAAATAGGATTTATAAAATTTTCATTCCACCGGTAATTTCGTTTTCACAATATCTTATGTATCTTTTTAGTTTTCACAAAGTCAGATATTACATATTTACCTTATACATATAAAAGACATTGCTTAAATATCCGTGGATTCATAAATAAAGAATTTCAAGAGAATGATTTTGATCCAAATTGCTTCAAGACTATCCGTCTCAAGACGCTGTGAAAGTGGTTATTGCACAAATACTTTAGAAAACAAGTAACGTATGAACGAAATTAAAGAAAACTCCGTATTCCCTTTGCTCTTTTCTAATCGTACTTAATTAATTGTTAACAATTTCTGCGTCTTTCTCATTCCTTTAAACAACGTATGTTTGGCCTATTATTGATTATGGCTCCTATATGTACCTCATTAGTAATAAATCTCTTATTGAAAAAATTGAAAAAATATAAAATGCAGTCATTACACTAGCACTCGAATACCGCAGAAGTACGCCAACTAATCTAATTACAGAAATCCCATAAACAGATATGTATGAAATTTTCAATAAACAAGCGACCTTACCAACTGATTCAAATTCCTAGAAACGAGTTCAAGTAAAGGGAAACACAACTTTAAAAAATATCAAAGTAGAATTATGTATTATCAAAGTAACAATTAGCAAATAACAAAGATGCAAGATATAGAGTGTTTGAAAAAAAAACTAAAGGGTGAATTTATTGTATTCATTCATCGTATAATTGAAAATCACTATAATTTATATGACCCACTTTATCGAGTAGGCATTTTTGAGGATGCTAAATGTAAATGTAATGAAGAAAATGAAACAATACCCCATGTATTATGGTCGATCATATAATGAACCGCGCAAAAACAGTACGCTAAACATAACAAACTGGGATAGCATCATCAGCCAAACATAGAATCTCAAATTATGTCACAATATCTTAATGTTTTTAAAAGAATGCAGCTAGAAATTATAAACTTAATAGACAATCTATAGTGCTAAGATAACATTTGTATCAAATAATAATGTTTGCGTGCACTGCAGTGTATAACTAGTATGGTTGAAATAAACCTAATAAAAGGTTTCCAAACAGCGAAATAAATATAAAAAAAATTTTTTTACGCGATTCCTGTTTAACATCATGAATTTTTTACGTATTATCACAGATATCAAATCATCAACTAAATAGGAAAGCCTCTTTTTAGACAACTGTATCCTCAACATCGGGACT
The DNA here is from genome assembly GCA_018907035.1 of Sycobia sp. Sy_11. NCBI lineage: Eukaryota > Metazoa > Arthropoda > Insecta > Hymenoptera > Epichrysomallidae > Sycobia > Sycobia sp. Sy_11. Next base: position 647,708 of record JACCIC010000225.1, on the reverse strand, counting down.
TCAACGTAATTATGAGACTCTTCTGACGTAAAATATAATTAGAGAGTAGTGCGAAATTTACTAATTGTAACACAATGCTCGTAAATTAGTACGACGTAAAGTTCAATTCTACTCACATACCAACTCCTAAAAATTTTAATATTACTATGCACACTGCACGGTCGTAATATTTTACGCCCACGTTACATGAAATACTATTATGTTTCGGGTAACGTTAAAAACTATACGAATATACAATTGCAGTAGAAGGTATTTTCAACCGGTTGCAATCGTCGAAATGCATATAAGAAAATTTTGCAAAATTACACTGGATACGCATATGAAATACATAAATAGATAAATTTAAAAAATGATGATAACTACGTTGACTTTTTACGAGAGCAGACTTAAATATGACGATAAATACATTAAAAAAAAAAAAATTACAGTAATTCGTGTATACGGATCACTCTTAGAAATCACTTGCATGGTTAATCAAATATTATAATATACATGTTTAATCAAAAAAGTGGGATACTATCTGATAATTGCATCAGACACAGATTTTTACGTTCAAACATCTTTATTCCGTGAGCAGTGCACACCAGTTATACGGCTAAAGGAAATAATGCAATAATGTATACCAGTCGATAAAATTTCCAAAAATTATATTATACTTTTACGCAGATTAATTACTCAGCTGGCACCATTGACGCCATTGTTGATTTCAAATATCTAACTTTTTCTTCACCTCGCATCTATACGAGGTGTGTTCAAAAAATAACGAGAATTTTCGTTTTATGCAAAAAATATTTATTTATTCATCAATATCTATTTTGTCCCCTTCAAAGTAATCCCCCTCGGTTGAATGCACTTGTGCCAACGCTTTTCCAATTCTCGAAACAATTTTGAAACTCGATCTTTGTAATAGCTTTTAGCTCTTTCAGCGATTAGCTTTTAATGTCATCTATGCTTGTAAAACGACGGCCTTTTAATGTTCTCTTTATTTTTCGAAATAGAAAAAAGTCACATGGAGCCATATCTGGCGAATACGGAGGCTGAGGCATCGTCAAAGTTTTGTTTTTGGCCAAAAATTCACGAACAAGTAATGAAGTGTGAGCAGGTGCATTATCGTGGTGCAAAAGCTATGAATTGTTTTGCCGTAAATCCAGGCGTTTTTTTCTGATTTTTTCACGCAAACGGCGTTTAACTTGTAGCTAATACTCTTTCTTGATTGTTTGACCTTCTGGTAATAATTCATGATGCACTATGCCATTAAAATCGAAGAACACAGTGAGCATAACCTTGACATTCAACTGCACTTGTTGAGCTTTTTTCGGTCTTGGCGATCCAGAATGCCTCCACTGGGACGATTGAGCCTTAGTTTCAACATCATATCCGTAAAACCACGTTTCGTCACCTGTTATAACACTTTTTAGTAGTTCTGTATCGCTATTAAGTTCATTTAGCGAATCCTGAGCAACTACCATTCGCCGGTGTTTTGGTTCGAAATTCAACAATTTTCGAAGAAATTTTGCTGTCACACGTTTCATATCCAAAACATTCGAAAAAATTCTATGGTATGAGCCAACAGATATTCCATCATCATCAGCGACTTCTCTGATTGTGATTCGACGAAAGTTCACAACCATTTCATTCACTTTTTTCTCGTTTTCATCGGTTGTTGATGTCCTTGGACGTCCGGGTTGTTCGTCATCTTCAACGTTCTCGCGGCCATCTTGGAAATACTTATACCACTCGTAAATCCTTGCCTTACTCATAGCAGACTCACCATATGCCTTTCTTAACATTTTAACTTCACTACACTTTCATTCATTTTTGACGCAAAATTGAATACAAATTCTTGGCTCCATTTTTTTTCACAAACGAAAATCGCCGAGCTCGAAAAAACACGTCTAACGTTAGCGGCTGCCACTTAACAAGTAAGCAATGAATATTGCTGAACAGTTTATCGTACTTTAGTGGTATACGTACCAACATAATAAAAAAATTTCTTATACAGGCGGACTCTCCAAACCCGCGAAATTGAAAAATTCTCGTTACTTTTTGAACACATCTCGTATATATATATATATAATATACATGCGCGCGCGCACACACACACAGAGAGAGAGAGAGAGAGAGAGAGAGAGAGAGAGAGAGAGAGAATTGTTGTTCACTTTCATTAGATATAAACGATGTTGTAGTTTATTAAGCAGAAGAAATTATAAATGTGTGTATCTGTGTGTTTGTTAAAATAAACTGCAGTAATTATTATAATCTTCGCATACGATGTCTCTCGAGGTAGATCTTTGAAATTGCAAGGTGATTGCTGCTCGGTCCGGTGTCAATGATCTTCTTTGGCAATGGCATATACACAGCTCGAAATTTCGTTCGGTACCGTATTTAATAAATTATTTATGCGGAATAGTGTTCCGTATAAATGAATGCGAGAGGAATATGTCTAATTAAGGATCGAGCCGTAGATTGCTTGTTGCCGGCTCTGTTATCATCGGATTACAACTGAAATAGGTATATGATAATGAGGGGGTTTAATATAGATGGTAAAATGAAAAGTCGAATAAAGATCTATAAAAGGCTGGTTATTTTAGTTAAATTCAAAAGACAATCTATTATATAATATGTACAGAAGAACTTGCGGTAGTGTGTGCATTACTTGATTTTTTCGTTAACTAGAAATGAGAATAAGTTAGGTAAAAATCATTTTATAAATTACAGAGCGAGGAAAACATTTAAAATTATTATTTGGATAATAATACAATGTTAAAATTAATGTAAAACAAAATCTCCATTTGAATCGAGCTCATGTCACCCAAAGTTACTTATCCAAAAGGATATACGTGATTTTTGCTATATGATTCGTATACAGTTTATTATTGATAATTGTAAATTTCATTCATGTATATGTATCTATGACTTTCACATATGTTACGTTATATCGTGTAACATCTATTCAAATGTAAGTTTGAATTGTACAGTGAACTAGAATAATCTGAACTAACAATAAAAATGGCTCTTCAGAAAATTTTATTATTTTACTGTGAGCTATCATTTAAAAATTAATTATTATCTTTAATTCACATAAAAATTTTAGATTTAATAAAAAAATTTTTTACACATACTTACAATAGTTTAGATTTAATACAATTCTATGATTAAATCAATAATCGCAAAGATGAAGTTGAATAAACATATTTTAAACAAAAAAATTTTATAGGCTTTTCAAAATACTCTGCTCCTTATCTTGACGAATTTACATGGATTATAATCCCAACTTTTTCTTACTTTTTTCTTAATATTAAATATATCGGATTGACGCATACATAGAAGGAAAGTATATAAAGAATATATTTTTTAAATGATTTGCTAGTCTGTTAGAAACAACATATAAGCTAATAATATGCATATGAATACTTAAAAAATCTGTATTATTAAAATTAGTCGTATATAACAATTTAGCATTTTATACAGCAATATGGCCACATCGTATATATATATATATATATATATATATATATATATATATATATATAAACACACATTACAAATGATTTATCGAATAATTCCTCTCCTCTACGCCGTATACGCACATCAAAAATCCCTCCAAGATATCATCGAAATAGCGGCTTCAAATGACAGTGCGCCCGCGTTCCGGTGCGAATTTTCAAACTTCGCGATGTGCTGTCTATCACAAAGACATCGTGTACACACGCACACGGCTCAAAGGCAATCCATTAAAATTCTCTATGTTCCGTGAAAATTCCTGGCGCGTATAAACAGCGTGCGGTGAGACGCGGAGAGAGGGAGCGGGAGCGGGAGAGGGAGAGAGAGAGAGAGAGAGAGAGAGAGAGAGAGAGAGAGAGAGAGAGAGAGAAACAGAGAGGTGTTCCCCTTGAAACGACATATTTTTATGGCCTATAGTAACGTAGCTCAGCCGCCGTGTTTCCCTAAGCAAAAGCCAAGAGATTGGTTGGGGAAGGGTGAAGAAAAATGAAAAATAGGAAAAAAAGTTTCTCCTAGAAAGAGAGAGAGAGAGAGAGGCGGGGGGAGAAGGAGAGAACGCAAGAAAAAAATACACCAAGTCGCCGGTACACGCGCGCGCGCGTGTGTGTATGTCGCGAGAGCCTTAGAAAGGGCAAATAATAAAAGCCCGTTTTCCTTTCACCCGCTCCCTGAATCCGCGCGCACGCGGCGCGCGACGGCGGCAGTCTCGCAAGCTGCCGCATATCTCGGATATCTCTCTCTCTCTCACTCTGAACGGGGAGGGGGGACAGAGCAGCGATTTTTCCGCTCCTGAACCGGTCGCACGAGGATCACTCTCTGGGAAAGGGGAGGGAGGAATTTTTTCACTCGCTCCTTTTCTTCCCCTTTTATTTTCTGTCCCTTTTTCGTTCTCTCTTTCGTGAATCATCTCGTTGGTCAAGTACATGCGTGCAACAAGTACGCCGGTTCGGAGAGCACGATTTGTTTTTCATCAGGGGCGGTTAGCCCGTCCGACGGCAATTTCAGATCTAAATGTGCATCAAAATTCAGAAGTCGGCTTTTGCTCTCACCTCAGTCTCTGTCTCTGCCTCTCTCTCTGCCTCTCTATCTCTCTCTCTCTCTCTCTCTCTCTCTCTCTCTCTCTCTCTCTCTCTCTTTCTCTCTCTTTCTCTCTTCCTCTCTCTTTTTCTCTCGAAGTATCGATTTTCTGTACCAAATTTTTTAAATAATTTTTGTGTGATTATCGAATCGTGCGCAAACTGAAAGGCTCGGTTATTTTTTACAGCGACTTTATGCAATTTTGTAATTCCGACGCAAGATTACAGCATTCCTCCAGAAATACTGTTGTAAAAGATTATAGAATTTCAACGATAAATAGGTTTTACTTTTTTAAATTATTGTAGTATTATACATTCTCTTTTTTGCCTCTCTCCCCCTCTTTCTCCCTCGCTCTCTCTCTCTCTCTCTCTCTCTCTCTCTCTCTCTCTCTCTCTCTCTCTCTCGCCCTCCCTCGAGCGCGCGTGCGTGGGTGAATGTTTGTTACTTCTCGATACAAAATTGTACGAATCGTATGTTCTTCTAATCTCCGCAAACAAATCAAATAAATTTCAACGTGCTTTTTCTATAGTCTTATATATACGACAAATGTGAAATGCTCTGTACATATATAGTTATCAGTCGCAACATTTCAAAAGTGCATGCGACAATTTTCGTTGGAAGTATCGATAATATTTGATTCGCATGTATTTATAGGGGGCACTTGTTTATGGATATAGGATGAAAAAAGATGCTCTCTTTCGCGCACATCCATGTTTACTCAATTACTCGACAAGTAACGTGGCAATGATGAATATTGACCTAATCCAATGAGCCTGACCATGTGGTAATGTGACGGGTCGTAATTGACATACGCTGTATATACCGAGCGCTGTTTATTATTTGAAACGTGATTTCGGCGCCCCGATACACGTGCATGCATTAGCATTCGTTGCCCGACCAGATCCTGCCCATTATCTACTGCTCAATACTGCCATATCATGCGCGTATGTTTATATTACGTAGCCAGACATTATCCGCCCCCTCCGCCGCTTTTAACGCGCAAAATGAGCATTGAAAGAGGAAACACTATTGATAAGCTCAATTCGCCGATGCCGTGAAATTTATTGTCGATAGGAGGGGGTAGATAATATACAATCGAAATTTATAACGACGAGAACAATAATTTGTATATTGATGTTTGATCGCGCACTGCTCGGACGGCGAATCGAAAAAAATCTCTTTTCCGCCTCTCTCCCTCTCTGTCTCTCTCTCTCTGTCTCTCTCTCTCTCTCTCTCTCTCTGTCTTTCGCCCTCTTTCTATATGTCTCTGCCTGAACTGATCTTATAGTCTGACACACCAACATCATTCATCATAATAAACAATTGTATCATTAAAAGTTGTACTTGCTTATGTATATATATATATACCGCCGCCGGCCATGATTTTTTTCCCGTTTCTCGTTGCTCTACTCTATATATATATACGACTGCCAGACTTTGCCCAGTCCAAGAGAAACTTTATAGTCCGGCCGTTGAATTATTTCCGGTTTAAATGAAGCGGTGCTACCCACTATATACATACATGCTATATATATATATATATATATATATATATATATATATATATATATAAGGTAAACGCTATCGATAAGAAGTCGTTAAATTTATACTTGGGTCAATTAAACCTTCGCATGTGGTGCAAGCACCGCGCATGTGTACGCAGGCGTACGTGCGTATACACACACAGATACTGTCGCAAGCAAAGCATGTGTAATATCTCGTTAACTATATATATGTATATACTTATATTTATATGTCTCTGTATGTATTTGTTAGCATGTACGAGAGATACTCTCGCACGAGCTCCATGATGTGGGGGGGGGGGGGTAACTATTAAAACACTCGGCCTCCATAACACCTCGGTTGCTCCTTCAATGGAGTTGGTCTCCGATCCAATATGTGTATGTTGCGCGTCCGTGCGCAAAAGTGAGTTGGAGTGTTAGGGAGAGGGTAGGCACCAGCGGAACTTTCACCTCTCCGCGTACTCGATTGCATCAGACATGTTTCCGGTAAGTGGAATCCTTAATTAAATTTATCAGGATTCCCGTTTATAAATCAAGTACATTATATCTTGGAGGTAATATACGTACATATAGGTATATATATATATATATATATATATATATATATATATATATATATATTACAGGCGCAATATAGGGAAAAATGACCTCGGCCGTGTGTAGATGGTGGTAGTCGGTGGTAGTAGTGGTGTTGGTACCTGTTAATGAGAGAGCACGAGCGAGAGCGCGGATTGCTCGCGCACGACATGCGATGCCTTGAAAATACTTTCTGCTCTTTCATTCGCGCCAGAGTGTATATATATAAATAAGAAAGATTAAAGCGCGTATATATATATTGGAGTGGGGGGAAGTTTTCAAAGATCGGTGTATATATCTTAAGAGGGGTAGAAGAAAAAGGAAAATCGACGAGATATCGATTAGCAATCTGATGTGTATAGGCAGCTCGCATCCGCTTCAGACGCTCATTGTATGCTTACACGTACATATATATAAGAATATGTGGTTCCGATCGCAGGATTTTCTGTACAATAATCATGCTTTTGAACACTGAAAATTGTGCAGCGTTCTTCCATCGATATGTAGGTATAATCTATCGCTTCGTCTTTCAAGGTATGCGAGATGTTCAATGTCACGAATTATAATCCTTTACGTACGTATAATGCATTCATATGTACTTTATATACGCTGTACGGAACTTACAACTACAATACTTTTCTATCTGCTACAAGAAGTTCCACTATGTAATATGGATTTTTTCAGCAAAATGTGTCCTCGCAAACAATATCTGTAATTATACGCCAAGATTTATAAGAATGAAAAAACAAGGAATTGGAAATAAGTTAGCCGTTCGAAAAACGATTCGCTGACACCGGATTCGTGATTCAGAGGGTCGATCCAGCGATGAAGCTATCATAGGATTCATCCTTCTCGAACTTTTATTCTGCGTAGATATATATAATTATGAAAGAAAAGAAACGTTTCATTACGAGGTTGTATCTCGACAGTAAAGTATGTGCGAATACTGCGTCGGGTTAACCAATCGGGCAGACGATGATATTCGTTCGTTGGCACGTACATCAGCAATATCTACTTTACAGTCGGATAATAATTTGAATTATGCCCACTCATATTCTACGAATAAAGTTACTGATAAGTTTCAGTAAGCCATTCCAAGTGGGATTTTGATTTGCAATAGAAAGTATAATCGGTTGCCTTTATTTTTGAAATACCGCCAGAAATGACAAATGCCAGATACTTTATTAACTTTCGCAGATATTCGGAATTTTTAATAATACCAAAATAGATTCATAATCTTTGAGATAAAAATTAATATAAAATTCAATATAAATTAGCATGAATGATCAATCATAGACATAGATCATTTTCGAGACAGTGAAAAAAGAACATTTCTCTTCGACATACAGTAAGTTATTCAAGTTTTATCAAATTATGTAATAGAGATTAAATCATAATAATTTTATTTATATTTCCATTGTTTCCAAGGTATATAAATAAAAAAATGGTATTTAATTCCCAGCAACGATCCTACTTGTAAAAGAAACCTTACGCTCTATACAATTTTTAACCATTACCAAAAAAAATAACAATAATTAATGAATTTCAAGTTCTACAACGTTGCTCGTTCTTAAAATGGTCAGTGCAAACAAAACATTCGTGATATATGAAAGCTTTACCTATTGCACGAAGCTGCAACTCTAAATATGTGACCAGTATGTTTGGGGTCTTGCACATAAAATCCCCATTATACGTGAGCTACATATATATATATATATATATATATATATATATATATATATATATATTATTTATAGGGTACTTTGTCCAAAACTATCCACCTCGAAGTCCTTAGTAAGATACTGGTAGCCGTGTTTAAGGCCTTTTTCATCAACACTATCGAAACCTTAAAGTTTTTTCGTGTTTTTATTGGCACAGACATTTGAGATGTTTCATGCTCTTTTTTGATTGGCACTTTCAACGCCGAAGAGTATTTTTGTAATTTTTATACTCTACATTTAAAAGTAAGATTTGAAAAGCACTTGGAAAATAGAATGGGTTTGATGGCTGTATGTATTATAATGGCGCTTCAATAAGCCGCTTCGAAATTCAATGTTTATCTATACCGGTACATGGTCATCTACGTGGTTGAAACGTCAGGGGCCAGCCAGTAAAGGCATAATGTATGTGTCTCAAAAGAATTACTTACCGTATTGAAATTTACCAACAGGTTATATGAATTAATGACCTATTATTCATCACTTATACAAAACTTGTCATCACTGTATTAATACATTTATGCTTTAATAAATATTTATTGAAGAAAATATTATTAAAGAAAATTATTAAAGAAAGTGGTGCGATAATGCTTATTGAGCTCGATATTAAAAGTTAGTATATTCGCTAAATCGGTGATAGGAAATATTTTTCGATCTGATTATTATCTTGGAAATCATGACAATTGGGTGTGCGAAGCTACTTATATGCAGCACATTTACTGATCAATATGAGCCGAAACATTTTATGTACGACATCAATGACCCACAAGTAATTTAGATCTTCACAAATTATATGTATATTAGCTCAATTTTCATTATATCTTTGTACGTGTATGAAACCTACGTAGTTTATATTACTTTTTAATTATAACAAAAACTTTGTTTTTAATGTTCTTATGCTTCTTATTATTCAAACAAATGTCCACCGATGAACTGCTTCATTGATTTGCACCGAATAGATTACATTTGTTTATTTCGAATAAACAGCTGCCATATTAATATTTAAGTTTATGCATCAGACAATGAAGCAATTTCCAAGTAAAGCTATTTAAGATGTTATAAAAGACAGAACTGCATATGTAAATTTCTCGTGCTGAATAGCAAAATATTCCAATTCATTATTCTTTTAATATTCAAAATTATTTAGTGACACTATGATGATCGTTCATTAAAGAAAGATTTACATTACTTTTGAATAAATTTTAATCTTTATATGTATTTCTATATTCGAAGACGTGCTTTTGTAAAAAAAAAAAAAAAAAAAAAAATAAAGTCAACAAAAGAATGGCAATATTAGTTAAGAATTCTTAAATTATTATTACAAATAACTCCACTCCTACCGTTTCATTATACATTTAAATCTAGCATATATTATTGCAACTAAAATAATAATATCTATGGAGAGAAACAATTTGAATGAATTTCCGTGTAATGAAAAGCAATCGGTGCTGAGATGAAATCTATAAATTCGGAAGTTTCCTGTACTAATACTTCAAATGTTATTTATAGATTTTTTTTCTTATTTACCGCATTATACGTATATACATATACATACTTACACTTTTTTCAAGTAGGCATCGGGTAAGCATATAATCAAAGCTTAGAAAATTGCAATATAAAATTTAATCGACTATTGCAATAACGAATTGCGACCGGCTCACCTTAGGTATGGAGAGAATTAGCTGTATTGATTGTGGCTTGTGCATTCGTGTAATATCTGAATATATATATATATATATATATATATATATATATATTCTCTCTCTCCCCCTCTCTCATTCTCTCTCTCCATTCTGTACGAGTCATGTACACTTGCCTATAAATAAATAATTACATTGGATGTATCGAATGAGTAATTATAATCTGCGCCCGACACTCGTATATAAAATATCTATAATCAAATGATGGGAAATCTCTAAATGAGGTGGCGTGAGAATTACTATTACGCACGTCTCGAATAGATTACTGTAGAAGATCAATTATAAAACATATACACACACATACACAAACACACACACACTCTCTCTCTCTCTCTCTCTCTCTCTCTCTCTCTCTCTCTCATTTTTAAATGTAATGTTTTTAGTTTATTGTATACTTTCATTTTATGAAACTGCAATAATTTTGTATTTTGTAATATGAATAAATATACATTTGTATCTATCTATTTTTAAGTTCTTCCTTCTTGAAACAAAGAAGAGTAAAATAGAAAGAGAGAGAGAGATAGAGAGAGAGATAGAGAGAGAGAGAGAGAGAGAGAGAGAGAGAGAGAGAGAGACGACGACGAGAGGGAGAGAGCAGGAATGCCGGAAAGTGGGAAAGAAGGCACAAGGATGATCGTCGACCGATAGTACATAAGACATGAGTCACCCTGGCGAATTTACGCCACCGTTGCCGCGCGCCAGCTAAATGGAAGCGCACTAAAAGGAGGCGAATTCCACGCAGAGGAGTTACAGAGAAAAAGAAATAAAAAAAAAATTATTTCGGGGAATTTAAAAGACGTGACTCGATGAATGCTAACTAAATGTATATGCCAACTTATCGATCGTGACGCGCCGATCGCAGGTGAGAGGTTACGTATAGACGCATTCTGAAGATGCCTATAAGTATATATTTTCGGTATATCTATAGACTAAGACTCCTGAAAATTATTCCAGTGGAATTTTCACCGTCGTACCGTGACATCCATCTTCGATTTCGCTGTGAAACGATTATTATTTACTGACGAACGATTATTATCTACTGAGGTAACTATAGTGACATATATCGCGACTAAATCAGTATTATAAAGCATGTAACACAATTTCCATTGTTCAAGAGATTCTCGTAAATGAGAAAAAATGGATGTCCGTCAGTATTATAAACCCGATGAAAAATTCATGAAACGAATGATTATTAATGTATATAATAGAACCAAATACGTGGAATGCACAAGAAAATTGTAAACAATTTCATATATTCACGCTCTTTGTTAATGAAGAAAAAACATAGATTAAATCAAAGAAATCGATTGGTTGAATCGGTAATTTAGTTTTTTTTTTTACCAAAGAATCAGTGACCTACGAAACTTACGGTTTACTTTCGACTATTTCAGTTCCACGAGTGATTATGCACTGATCACTATAGCGCATATTCACTAATTTATTTTTATATTTAATTTATCGCAATGCGCACATTTTGAAATAGTGAGTTTGTTTGTACAGACCAAAAAATTATGCTTCTGCTATAAATACAAATGTTTCCTTCTTCGTGTATATATAGGTATATGACCTTTTTGCGTAACGGAATGACGAAACACTTTTATATTCGTTATTTATTCTCTTTTGTACGGCCGCTCAATGGTCTGCTCCATGCTTTCGTACTTTGGATTATACGCGAATGTCAATGAATCCTATATATGTATAACCTTCCCAGACGTTCTCAGATGTTTTATTACTCTTCGAATGTAATGATCTATTCATGTATAAAACGAAACTTGGTATCTCGCCTTATTTAAGTAGGATGTCTTTATAATAAAATTATCCAAATATACCAAAAAATACTTTATAAAAAGGCTGTGTTAATGAACGTTTTGACAGCTTATAACTGCTCGCTTGTAAGATCATATTATATGCTGCAACAGGTTGAGAAATATTGAACATGTTGGATTCGAATAAGATTTCTGTACACTAAAGTCTTAACTAAAGTATATTATTATACCTACTTATAACAGATAGAGAGAAGAGCAAGAGGGAGAGAGAGAGAGAGAGAGAGAGAGAGAGAGAGAGAGAGAAGTAATCAAATCGTGACAGACTTTCATGCTGCAAATATCCTAGAATTGCTACTCGCACATCAGTATATTTACCGCAAAATTGCTTTGCTTCTGAATTAATTTTATAACCTTAAAACAGCGACGTGCAAAAACTTATAGAACTTGTTGATTTTCTGTCAAAGACACGCATGTTTCCGAGAGCGAATATACGCGTATATGTCATCCAGGTACGTGCACGCGTTCTAATAATTAAAAACCACAGGAGAATTTCGTAATAAAATGCGCAAAGCGTCTCCGTATGACGATATCGTCGGCGGAGGGGGGTGGGGCTATGTGAAGTGTGCACGATTCTAAAAACATAGACATATAATATGATTTGATTAAAAATTTTCGTAAACCATCCCAATGAGTAAGGCAAGCATAATGTTTTCGGGCAGTTTTGCGTCTTTTCTATATAGTCGAGGTCTTGTGGCCAAGAGATGACGCACCTCCTCGGAGCGCGCGGATCGGGAATTCCTCGATTTCCGCCCCGCGATATTCTCCGAAAGAGAGTCCCTTTGCTCCGCAACTAAAGATACTTCGAGATCTGGCCGCGGCGCGCGCGTATAGTACCGCTAAGCGCTCTATTTTTTAATTTTTTTATTTTTTATTTTTTTCTAGTCACGCTCAGTGCTCCTCTAGGAAGTTATACGACAATCCACCGCCATATTACTCGAAACTTTTCACAAAACGACGGCGACACGGTATATATATATATATATATATATATATATATATATATATATATATATATATTGGGTGTTTGATTTTTTTCTCTACCTAACTCATGTCTGATCCGCTCTCTTTCTTTCGCACTTCTCAGCGTCGTGCAAAGTTCCAACAATAAGGAATTTGCTGTGTGATTACTAGTATCGCCGAGTATGTATATACTTTACACGTCCGGAAAACGGTCCCGATCCTATATGAAATAAAATATAACACGCATCCTGATGAGCATATTGAAAATGAACAAAATGTGTATCGCACTCGGTCTCGTATTGAACTCGCATACGTTTACTACACACGAATAGGCTTAATATTTAATCCGATTGAATTGACTTGTCGCTGCAACCTCTGTGGCAACGGATCGACTATGTCACGGAACAGTGCCGCAATATTGGGAAGGGACAAAATTGAGTGCCGCCAGCTCCGCACTGACCAAAAAATAGGAGCAGCCTACACGCTGTACCAGTTTTTAAGATGAATGCACATGGGAGCGCGAATTTTATCAAGCTAAAATATAAAAAGAAAATTTATATACAATATTTTTACCATTTAATAAAGATAACGATCGCTGCACAGTAAAATAATGTAATAGTTCCAAGAGATTTATAACCTGGATAATTGTTTAAACAAAGGACTTCCTCGTTAATAATTTGAATTAAGCATTATAATAGTTGTTTCAAAATAAATTCACAACAAGCAGCGCTAGTTCATTTTCTTCGTAACCAATAGACACTTATCATATGGTTAGTTATTTGATAAAATATAGAGATCATTACAAATCTTTATACTTGGCTGAAGAATTATAAAAAGAGCATTAAAAATAATTTTCTTGTTTACTTTATAAATAAAAATGCTTTATTTTTACCAATAGACACACACACGCGCGCGCGCGCGCGCGCGCGCACATGATTTTTTTAACATGTCACTTTCCAATTCTTCAGCCATATCTATTAGACATCAGCTTTACAGATTTTTAACCTCCTTTTGTCATTTGAATAAAACATTATGCATTGATAATTTAAATATCTTATGCGCTGTTATTGGGAACGTGTCAACTAACGAAAATTAACAATAAATAACAAAGAAGAAAGTACTATTTACTTATTTACGTTAGAAAACTTTCCAAGATGATTACAAGGTCATAGAACTGGAGTGAATATTAATAAAAGTGATTTTTCGTAAATTTCATGAGATACTTGGTTGCAAACTATTAAACACCCAAAACTTTTCATCTGATTTCTGACACAAATGACATTTTAGCAGCGGTATTTTAATATTTTTAATTAATTCGTCAAAATATATTACAGATGCCGTTTCTTTAATTAAAAAGACATTTTTGTTTAAAAACACTTTTAAACACATTTTTTAGCTTGGAACCATTATTCATAATGAGAATAATAATGTCAGGGTATTGCCGATTAAAGAACATCAAATGCTTGCATCTTATATTTCTTAAATTAATGTGTGCGTGCGCGCGTGTGTGTGTGTATAAATTATTCTCGCTGTGTGTATTTTTTACACGATGGTGTAATAAAAGCAACAACCAAAGCAAATTCGGATCCTATCTAATAAACCACTACTTACTGCATATTTGGAAATTATCTCCGGTTGCATTAAAATCAGTCGGGAAATCCAAGGAAAGGGAAATGATATTGGATTAGAAAGCCAATTATATAAGACAGGCGCCAGTTGGTTACAATATGGCGATGTTGCACTATAAAACACGAAGTAAATTTTGGAATCAGATTTTCGCAAAACTGTATTTCGCAAAGGTAAACACATCATTATCGACTTTCCTCCAATTCTGTATGGAATTTTTGCACGAAAATATGACTTTCCCCCTCCCTCCAATCATATGCCATTTTCTTGACGAATCCTATCAAACGATCTTATGTACAGTATTCTATTTATTAATACGTCATAAAAAAAGTTGATTTTACAATAATTTAGTGGAAAATTTTTGGAGCAGAAGATTTTTCACCGATTCTACATTTTGATCAATATAAGGTATTGATCTGTATGTACCTTTCTTTGAAATTTTTCTAAAATTAGCCTATTTTTTTTAGCTTTCATAAAGACCCAATTCCTCAAGGGATCTACAATAAAAATTCTTTATGTAACTAGTTTTGCCTTGCGTTTGCTTATGACAATACTGAATAAAAAAAATAAGTACTATATAAATGGAATAAATTTGTTTAATTTATTTTTCTGAATTCTCATACAAATGCAGTATAATGTTTTGCCAGTGATCACGTGCTCTTTCTATTTAAGCGTAACTTTTGTCATTTTTGTCATCTTGTCGCATCACAAGCAGACGAGATTTCAAAACAGATGCGATTCGAAAATTTAAATATTCACATATGTAAATATGTATTTTATTGTTTTTTATATTACATCTTTTCATTTGTATACAATATCTATATATTACTTTGTATGTATATGTATATGATGTATATATATATATATATATATATATATATATATGATAATGTATCGATCGTATCTTTTAGCACTTGTGCAGTGACGCTTGTATCTTTCGTCCCTTTTTCACCAAGTAAACAAAACGTCGGATCTCTCGCACAATAATCTAGCGAAGAAAATAATCTTCCGCGACGTCAGACAATCAACGTTCAACTGTATATGCAGCACGAAATTCCCTTAAAAGCCAGCGGCTTGACAATCGTGTACATCATCGGGCAATTCTCATACCGATCGAGATACGCACGAATCTTCATGAATTCATTTATTCATATGCAATTTGGCATTCACAATGTACTTTAAAATATTCTCTCCTGACAGTGGTTACAATTTCCGCGCATTCTGCGCTACTTACATAATATTCATATGTATATGGAAATGTATCCTATACAGCCTTTATGCCGTATCGTATAATTTTAAATTTTAATTTGTTAAATTAAATTTTAAGATAGCGCTTCGAATTTCGAAATAGGAAGAGCACAGCGACAAAAAAAAAATAATCACGATAAGACGTTTAAAGATTGAAAGCTCGCTTTTATGCGAATTGCTTTGTCAGAACGAAAGGGATTAACCTTGAAATCGCGAGATATTTTGAAATTAAATAGCCTTTGTTACGAAAATCTAGATATTATTATATAAATATTTACAAATTAATTTCTTTCCTCATTAATCAATAATTTATTCACCGCTGTTGCATTTGAGTAATAAGTTCGATTCATTATTTAACCGGCAGAGATAAATGATTTTAATCTTATTTGAAACATCGCATTATCAGGATACTTTGTAATTAATTTTAATGCTGAGAAGGCACGTTAACCGTTAAAATTTTACTAAGCATTAAGAAGAAAGGAGTTCCTTCATATTCTTGAAACATTCCAACAATAGGAAACGTATATGATAAAAACTAAAAACTTATAGCATAACATAACGAAATGTTTAGATAGTTATATCTAAAATTGGCACATGCCGTTTTTTATTTGTCTTGGTATAAGAAAGGGCGCTTTGTAACTTTACTGGTAGATTTTAAATCCGATAGTTGATATAGAGAATAAGGTAATAAATCTAGACTAACGAACTGCTTGTATAAAAGAAATTTCCTACAGTCAATGCATTTTCATAATTAAATTTAAAAAATAAATAACGAAACATTTTTTATGTATAATGTAAAATTATGACTTTTCTAATTATATATTAATGTATTTATTTATTTTTTAATGTCTTGGCTATTGCCTATATATTATGATTTCAGGAGTCCAAGGCTCGAGGTCATAATCGATACTCCAATTTTTTAATACATGACACACACTGATTGTTTAAAACTCATGTATCGCAAGCAAGAGATTTATGCGGTTTCAAGGGTTACGATCTGATGACGAACTCGGACCTTAGACTCCTGTAATCATATATGGGGCGATAACTTATACTAATATTTCAAAAACTAAATATTTTGTGTAATATTTAGTTTTAAAAAATCTTTAGAAAAATGTTTTATACTGTAATGTGAAGGTGGTCTGCCTAGACGGAAGTTCATCTAAATCAGCTAAACAATTTTTTACAATATATTAAATTCACTTACGTGTGAAACTTTTACGCATCGCAAAAATTTCCTTAAATTGTTGATTTACCTGCAACAAACGTAAAAGAAACAACATATTAAACACTGAGATTAATATAAGAGATTAGATTGTAAATTACTTATGGGTATAAAGCATTTGTTCAACTTTGTTGTTGAGCATATGACAACGATTAGATCAGTATTTCTAATCCAAGCTTTTAAGCTAAATATTTCTAATCTTCCAAACAATCGTGCAATATTGATAAAGTAACGAAATATGAGAAAATAAAGTCCAAATGGAACGCGGGTTCGAACCGCTGTTCCTCAATTTATTCCCATACGTAGGTCTATAAAGTTTAAACGCGCATGTATATATATATATATATATATATATATATATATATATATATATATATATATATAGGAAGTCACCTTGTGAATAGCCGCAAAACTAAGCATTCTAAGAAAATTTGGACGGCGCAGTATGATTCACCGCGGTACAACATAAACTACACTCGTACAAATTCTACAATATAAGCAGACAAGTATTATATATATATATATGAAACGAAAAAACGATTCGAACAATCCGACTAACGAGCATTCTTCGAAAAAAAGTCAAATCCACACTTCCCCCTCGCTCCTTTCTCAATATATATATAATATCTATAATAATATATAATATATATATAATACCTAAGAGAATGCGCGTGACTCTTTATAAAAAAAAGCCCCATTACACCGCGTCTCATCCGGTCGCGCCTCGGCATCAGAGTCCGCACACATACAACCGCAAAAGGCCGCTGAAGCTCTTGCAGCGTGTACATATACATATATACACGATAGTCCGGAGGCCGCGACGTCAGCACTCGACTAAAAGGAGGGAGCAAGAGAGAGCGAGAGAGAGAGCGAGAGAGAGAGGAGAGAGAGAGAGAGAGAGAGAGAGAGAGAGAGAGAGAAAGAGAGCCACCGCGAAACGGTAAACCGTCGCGTCGCGACGAACGCCGCGCGCCGCCGCTGCTCGCGGAAAAATTGAAGCCCCCTCCCCCCGCCCCCGACCGGGCCGCCGGCCTCCTCCTTCATCGCCGGCGTTCGTTGCTCGCGCTCCCGCTCGCGGTGAGCGTATTATAACCAGGCAGAGGAGACGGAGAGGTTGCGGACCGGGAGAGAACGCGGGTATTACGTCCCCCGCGCGTCGCCGACTCTCGCGGACCACGCGGAAGGTCGTCGCGAGAGCGCTGCGAAAGGAAGGTGGAAGGTGGGCTGGTGGTGGTGGTCGTAGCGGTAGTGGTCGTGGTGGGAACGAGCGACAAGGGGAGGGGGCGGGGGGGGACTCGGTTACGGATCGGTTAGAGCGCTGTGTGAATGTGAACGAGGACGATTTATTTATTTATTTATTATATTTCATTGAATACTTTATTAAACCTTTTCCATATACCTGAAATGTGCGTTTAAATATTCTTTTTTCTTCGGCTGGTGAATCTGATAAGATGAAAAAAAATTTTTTTTGTTTTAAATTCTTTTTTTTTTTAAATACACTAATACACTTACTACGGTCTCGTTTCTCCTTATCCTTCATTCCCTGTGTTTTTTTGTTTTGGCAATTCTTCCCCGGCTTCTCAATATACCGTCAAGAATGATAAAATATATCAAGAAAAGAGAAATTTTATTTTTCATAAAATCACAGTTTTAAACATGAAAAGCTCCTGAAATCGTCTCAAAATTGATAATTTGATCTATATCAAATATGATGTGTGTTACAATGTTTCTTTTGAATTTTTCGATTTTATTCCCCTCGATATTATATTTATCTCATTTTATTTATCCAATAGCGAATAAAATATACAAAATAATTTCGATAATAACGATCATCTTCTCATACATATCAATTGTGCCGCAAATTAATGGTCGGTTAGCCTTCTGCACCGTACCTACAATGTTATTCCGATAAACAGAGAATAAATTTGATTTATTTATACAAAATAAGGAAGTATGTTGAGATAACGCTGAGATTTTCAATTTCTTTTATGAAAAAATGATTAATCATTAATATATACCATTGGAATCTGACATTTTCTATTTCTTAACGAAACTAATTAATAAAAAAAGAATATAGTAAATTTAGCGTATGAAATTCGTAAAAACGCTCCTGTTCATTTAATAAATAAAAATAGATAGTTTTTGCATGTCGTCAAATTCAACGTGTTAAATAAAACGAAAGAATAATTTCCAAATTATAATTTTACATTGTTTGTTATAGAAAACGAGTGAGAATAAATTTATATACATAAAATTAATAAAGTAATATATATTGAATTAAATGTAAAACACCAATTGAAGAACTGATATAATATTTAGGCAGTAAACTTTATATGAGTTGCCTTCCTTCAATATTGGGCAACGATCTCGTCTAATTTATAAATAACGTATAAATGGCTCTCGATAATTCGTCGTTTACCGCGCGACAGGCGGTAAACGGTGTTTCATTTGAGAACGGAGAGTAACTTGCGCAAAGATACAAGTACTTTTTTTCTAATCCCTCAACTGACAGTAGCTAATTAAATTTACTGTAATGCCCTAACGACACGTAAATTTTAAATGCAGAAATTTTAAATTTTTTTAAGCGCGTCCGGTATTGCAGTACATCTATAGATATTATTTTTATTTATATAATATGCAGAATATTAGTTAATGTCCCTAAATTTATTTCAAATTGTTAATTCTAGAAATTATTTTATAAAATAATTACACGTGATTTTCAATGTACTTCATTACAATACCAAAGGGTGAATCGATTTTTCACAATCCGTGTACTCATTATTTTTTATAAAGAGGACATAAAGATCAATGCGAAGTTTCAAAATATTATTTTTTTTTACCCTATTACGCCGTTTCGGCGGACGATGTACACGGCGCTTGAAAGCGGAGAATCTTCATAACACTCCGGTTCAGCTCAAGGACGCGAGAGTGCAGATTCGTACTAATTATGACGTCTTGCCAACACGAATGAGGGAATGAATTATTATCAGAGCAGGAGAGACGAAAGAAAACATATGGAGGCACGAGAAAGAGATAGATGGATAGATAGATAGATACATAGAGAGAGAGAGAGAGAGAGAGAGAGAGAGAGAGAGAGAGGAGTGGAAGATAGACCGAGTATATAGACAAAAAGAGAGCCGTGGATAAAGCGAGCAAAGTACAGTTAGCTCCCGTGCGCGCGCGCGCTCTTCTCGTCTTTTATATACGATCATTCGGTTTCCACTACGCGGGTCAAGATGTGCAGAGAAAGGCAGAGAGAGAGAGAGAGAGAGAGAGAGAGAGAGAGAGAGATCCAAGACAGCGGCGTTAGCGCGTGCGGGTTCAAGAAGTATTGCCAGTACACCAGCGTATATCTGTACATACATACATACACACACACACACACACACACACACACACTATATATATATATATATATATATATATATATATATATATATATATATAAACGCTCATCTACACGCTCGCGTAAACGTGAAAAACGTGAAAAATCGAGTGGTGCTTTACCGTACCATATACATATACAATACACATGTCCTTACGCAAGAGTGTGCCTGTCTGTCTGGTTCGCGGGAAAATAAGCCTGTGTGACCGCGCGAACCCGCGCGCGCGTGCGCGCGAGAAAGAGAGGGAGACAGTGGCAGCGACCTCGTCGTCGGCGGCCCAATTGCGCTGATCGCAGACGCTTGATTGCTGCAGGACTCGTCTGGATCTCTCGGGATGTGGCGCGTGTATTTCGCGTGTACCGCAGTGGCTCCGCATTAGAATTTCGGAGTCGATCGGACAGTTTTTACGTGTAGCCTGGGTATCATAAACATGACAGCCCCGTGAGAGGGTGAAAAAAGAAGCAATATATTCGAGCCTCATACAATAATTAAGTTTGATTCAATTGTTATATATAATTATTAAGGGTAGATGATGAACACGATTATCAAGGAAGAAATTTTTTTTAACGATATATACTGATTTATAAAAATACATTTCAAAAAAACCAAAAAAAAACCCAATGAGTCTTTCGTTGATAAAGTTTTGTTGTTGAACAATCCATAATATCAAATGATATTTTGATAAATCATAATATAAAAAACAATTATAATTTTTTTATGTAAATTCGCCCAGACACGTCGCACTATGATAAGGAATAATTTGTTAAAAGATATCATGAATATTTAAACAATGCTTTAGATTTCATAATTATATTTCTCATTTTTGTTAAATGATACTATATATTTAAATTAATTTTAAAAACTGAACATGAAAAACATTTAGAAAATAATCTTCTTAAGTTCATCAACAATAAATTGTACTGTCTTAATTTGAAGCTATACTTTAGGTCAGGTAAACAAGGTAATAAATAAATATAGCCTTGAAATTTTCTATTCTTTTCACCTTGTTTACCTGATCTGAAGAATTGACTATAGCTGTAACATGCAATTATAGCAGTTGGAGGGCGAAAAGAATAAAAGGTTTTTCTCAAAAAAACTATTTTTTTACTAAAAAAATCATTTTTCAAAAATATGTTTCACTTCCCTTTATTTAATTAGCGTTTAAAAGTATTTTTATCGTTAAGCAGTACGTGCATTGTATTCTCCTTGTTCTACAATTACTTCTGAATAAAGGTACACTAAAAATAAATATCTCTGTACATCTTCCAGCACTGTTCGCGTACTCGTATTTGGAGACTTGAATTTTAGCTAAGACTCTGGTATTAAATGAATCTGACTACTATTCACTTCATAGCCGTGAAGTTGAATGAGAAAAGTATGATAGATAAAAGTTTTAATTCGTGTAAAATCATATTTGTATAAAGCAGATTGTAGTAAATGAGAATTTTTCTTGATTCACATGAATATCTTTTTTGTAGGACACACATATTAGACAAAAATTTTTATAAATTAATTCAAATCTTTGACGAGTTTTTTATATACCTGTATATTGTCAGTGTAAAAACAATAAACAAATTAATAAATATTTTAATAACAATAAGCAAGTCTTAAAAAAAATCGTTGTATATATTTTTTCGAACAAAAACAAAAACCTCTTTTCGATCTTTTCAATATAAGAATATTCAATATAATAATATATTTCGGATAAAAAAATTTTCTGCGTTGTATTAGTAAAGTCTTTCAACCCCTGAGAAAATGGAATCTTTGACATATTGATAAACCCATAGGGGTTTTCTGCAAAAAATAATATGAAAAACAAATGTCATTTATAATTGTACGTAATGATTATAATTTTTTATTAGTTAGCTTTTTAATACAGTTATAAGAGACGGACTTGCTTCTGGGTTCATAATTGAGATTCATTTCCCATGATAGAGAAATAATCAAAAAGGGCTAATCATAGCAGCGAATCATAGACTTGACAAAGACTTCAATCCAATATGTGTGTGTGTGTGTGTGTGTGTGTGTGTGCGCGCGCGCGCGTGCGCGTGTGTGTGTATGTGTTTGATAATTGTTGAAATGAATTTTATAGCAGAATGGTATAGCATAAAATTAAATTACGGTTTATAATCTGTGACATTGGTATAATCGGGTATAATACTTAAGTCTATCAACATTTGAGATTTTTTTTTGCATATTACTTTTTTTTCACGTTCTGTTGTAATTTTTTCATATATAATTATATAGACAAATATTTAGAACATAAGTCCATATTATAAATAACCACTTGTTTTTGATATTTGCATATCAAAATATGTGTTTGTAGTAGTATGTATTTCGCAGTGATTAAAACAAAGATCGACGCACCGATTTTCTACAGCCGTCAACCGAATACACGCAGACCGTATACACGATATTGATAAACGACATACTGAATGAAAGATTTAATCCAATTGCTTGGGAATTATTTATAGATAATTTTTTGGCCCATAGTCGTATAATCGCTTTGTCGTTTCTATCGCCACTTAAATTGGCGGGAATGCATTAATACTAATAAAAAACCAACTATTGATTACGAGACCCATTTTTGATAACGGAAAAGTTTTATGCATAATTGCGACAACGCTCTTTGAACTGTTTTTCTATACTGAATAAACTTGTACACGAACGCATTCCCACAAACAATTTCTATTATCTTGCGGCGTTTTTCACACGCTGTACATGAGAGTGAATCATAACTGTATAATATCACATGTAAAGGCGCGCGCGCGCACACAAGTACACACGTACACACAGAAATTGTACCTCCTCTATATCTTGATAAATATACAAGAAACCCTCCAGTCTTTGAAATACCGCTGCCTCTTAAATCACGGTCTTTAAAACTAATGTTCTTAATTTATCAAATATAATTGAGAATTAAGAGCGCCATTACAAGTGCGTTACAACTCTATTATCAAGTTATTCTAAGCTCCCTTAAATGTTACTGTGGAGCGTAATCATATGTAATATATATTATCTCCCAAGTTGTAAATATTCCTTCAGAGCATTGTGATAAAAAGAAAGCTCCCGGGGGTGTTCGCAAAGATTGAATCTCAATATTGCACTTCTCTTAGATATCGAACGCTTTTCTGTCCCTCCCTTCCTCACCGCCGTTCAAATTTGGAACCTATTCACTATTAAGGGGTTGAAGCTTGGAAACAAGTATAGCTGAACTAACCACCTTTATGCCATTCGGCAGCGGCTGAAAGGAAAAGGGAGATTTCTTCAAATTAACGCACAGGAGAGAAGCGGTCTCCTATCATCTCTTCCATAAGAGATATTAGAGACCGGTAGCGGCCGATACTATAGACTCGAGGCCGTTGTCGATGGCAATAAAAAATTGCGCAACACTCGCAAGAACGATGCGCCGATTTCATACTGGGCTGCACGTATGCGCGTGTAGTGCATATTGGATGCGTCCAGCTTACACGCAGCACAGCCAAAAGAACGAAAAAGCAGCCGGGGTACACTGCTCCTTGTATCGTTTTCAGTTTGAAATCTATACGTAAGAAATATTAGAAAACGCCGTAAAAATTGTAAAGATAGTACAGCCCTTAAATTTGCATCATTCGAAGATTCCCAGCATGTGATTTTTTTTTTAAGCTTTTTGAAAAAGCGTTCGATCATTACGAGAAGAATCTAAATGAATTTTAATTCAGTACTGTGAAATAATATAGGAGAAGTTTTTTTATCTTATGTAAGTTCGTTTTTGGATTTTTTATGATTCTCTAGAAACAATATCGCTTAGACACTGGCGTTGAAACATTCAAATATTCTAAAGAATCTGTATAGACTAACCAACTGTAACAAAAAGGTCCGTCTATGCTCAAATGATGTCTGGTTAATTACCTGCATTCTATAAAATCGATAATTTAATTTTGACAACCTTGTCAGCAGTGCAAATTATATAATCCTTACGATCAGTATTACAAATTATTTTTCTTGTAAACATTTCTCCTCTTCAAAGATGAGAATGTATGCGTATCGTAGGCAAAAGAAGTATCACAATGATATTAAAAGATACGAAATGGCAACATACGTTTTTGAACAATAAATAAATAAGAACAGAATAAATATTTTTGGTTCTTTGAGAATGGGAGCGAAACAGAAAAAGATGGAGAGAGGTAGGGAGGTAGAGAGAGAGAGAGAGAGAGAGAGAGAGAGAGAGAGAGAGAGAGAGAGAGAGAGAGAGAGAGAGAGAGAGAGAGAGAGATAGAATTCCTTTTGATAAATAGAAAGGCATCGGGTATGCTGCGCACATAAGACAGTCGTAAACTGCGATTCTTATCACATACGTACATAACGTATCCGTGCTCCAGCGAATATAAGGCTCAATGACATTGTCGGTAGATTACGCGAGCGTGTTAGTCATTGTCAATCCCGTGCGCGCGTGGTCTAATTAGGAAAGGAGAGTTTATCAAATTTAGCTGAGATAGATATAGCGACAGTAAGAGAGGGAAGGGCGCGTAGTTGAGTTAGTCGTGTAACGATTGTGGTGAAAGAACGAGAAAGAGAAATATATATATATATATATATATATATATATATATATATATATATATATATAGAGCGAGAGAGAGAGAGAGAGAGAGAGAGAGAGAGAGAGAGAGAGAGAGGGATGGAGACCGAAGAAACTCTTTTGTTTAGCACCATGCTGTCTACCGACGCACACGCACAATTATTTATCCGCCTATATCGCTCTCTCGCGAACAGGATCCTGTCAGTTCTGTTCTATGACACCTTAATTGCTGTCGACTTAACACGTGTACGTCGAGTCCATGTCGAGTCATGATATATTTATGGAGCTTTAGATAGACGGCCATTGTCATAATCCCCCCTTCTCTCGCCCTTTTACTTACTCTCTCGCAAGACAGTAAATGCATGTATAATATACATAGGGTGTGTATTTTTTGTATTGACATTTTAGCTGCGCAGGTCAGATAAATTGTTTCATCGGGATTGAAAATTGCATGAAAAACCGCTCGAAGTGATGAGGAAGATATCTTTCCCGTAATTTCTCTGAATCAAATAAAGTGAAGGTTCAAATGTGGTCCATTCTCATCGATGAATCCAATCAATAATCCATAGTAAATTATTTTCCAATATTTAAGAAGAAAACATTTTTCTGAATAAATTGCTTTAATTTTGTGCGTTACTAAATGTATTTATAATATAAAATGCTCAAGCCAGTTTGTTAAATAGGAATTTAATTACAAGCAAACACCATAAATCGCACAAGTAGTTTTAATTTATTGAATGTGTCATTTCAAGTCATCTCAAATCATATTTCTTTGTCAATTCATTTTCGTTCAACCTTATGGTTATACTATTGTCTCAATCGCAATGTGGATTTAGTTCTTTATGTTTTTCAGTCCTCGAATTATTATTTTAAACTTTTCATAAAGCTATTGCAGACAAGAGTTATTACTTACAGAAAGGGTATAATTGGTATACATTGTAGTCTTATCTCGAACATTTAGTTTATAATATATATATATATATATATATATATATATATATATATATATATATATATACACATCATATATCTATAGTTAATAGTGCGAAAATGGCTGTTAAAAATTTAAATTTTCGAAAATGACGCTCGATTCAAAGCTAACCTTAAAAAACTAAAGATAAAAGTGTCAGATAAGGCAGATTGGAGGACAGCATAATGTAATAGTGCAACTCATGACCAACATTGGCGGTCCCACGCTCTGCTAATAGCACCTGCACATAAGCATGCCTAAACAGATCATTCTATATGTATTGCGAGTTCCTACCGTATCGTATTCGAATCGGAGATACTGATTATTACATATAGATGCATAGAGTATTCCTATTATTCTCCATATAAAACTGATGGTCATCCATCGGCAGAAGATTATTCTTGGTAGAACTGAGGTTGCAAAATGGGCCAGAAAAGCCAAGATAATCTAATAAGATACTTGTGATGATGAATGGCTTGTCCGATTAGTTGACTAAGTCTATAGGAAATGGTCCGAAAAATTGGTCCAAGGTTCTGCCTCTGCGTTCGACAGATCTGCTGGGCTTCTGAATATTTTTTTTTAGCGAAACACTAGGAGTCACTACAATAATTTAGCTTTGGGCGCACACAAGCTGTAGATTCTCTTACTATTTTTTCAATATCTCTATACCATTCCGTTGTTGGATTCTGTATCCATTGAACCTTAACAATTTCCACACTTCCTACGTTTTCATTTTGGTTTAAACCATCGTACACGCGGTCCCTCTGCTTTACCATTTCCTGTAGTATTTCAGTCAAATATATACAGTATTTTTTTTTTGAAATTTTGGTTATATAATTATATAAACTAATATATAATTTTTGTTTCTCGACCACGAAGTATAAGATATAAAGTTTTTGATAAAATCGATTTTTTTTTACTTTTTTATTTGTCATTAACTCAAATGCAGTATTAGATTTATTTTATCCAATATATAAATCAGATTGCTAAAGGCCTCACTACTGCTTTGTTTTTATTACTAGCAATAGGAGCTTATATTATCTATATATAACTAAAAATTCAGTGGTTGGGGTAAATATACTTGGTTCTACATGTGTTGGATTGACGATGAAAATATATGCATCTTATGATCGCATACGCGTTTTGACCTTTGAAGCCCTATATGGTCATATATCCTTGTGAGTATAGTGATAATTAATATATATTAGTGTCCGATAATGCAGGCGTCGTGATGAAAATCGAAGTATTTCATTACAACGTCACACGAAGATGTTATGTTAATCGTATTCCCCACGATGTAGCTAGTAGTAACGTTTATATATCAATTAAATTTATATCTGTATAAAAGAAACTAGAAGATTTCATGATAACGCTTTAATCTATGATTGCAATTAGATTTGTCTATTTTTTTTATAAATCTAATAAAATAGTTTGTTGGACTAAGCTGAACTTATATACCTATATACTATAATATATGAGTTAGATTAAGTGAACGTATTAATGGATATTTATGAACTTGTTAAAAGACTGCTTTTTATAATAAAACTAGCGAAAAAGATTGTACTACCTGTTTCGAATTAAGACTAAGTTTTCTGCGAAAAAGCTGGAGATAGAATACATAAGAAAATTTCAAAGAAAAAACTTAATTGTAACAGTGTTCTATGAGCTTTATATGCACTTTATTGTAGTTATATTTATTTGATTGATATCTCTAATTCAAGTTGAAATCATCTCATCATTGAATAGAAATACTAATATTAAAAATATTAATTATATTTTTTTCTAAGCCATTGAACATGCATAATATACCTTAAATCGAATAAATTTAATAGCAATATATT
The DNA here is from genome assembly GCA_018907035.1 of Sycobia sp. Sy_11. Taxonomy (NCBI): domain Eukaryota; kingdom Metazoa; phylum Arthropoda; class Insecta; order Hymenoptera; family Epichrysomallidae; genus Sycobia; species Sycobia sp. Sy_11. Next base: position 619,967 of record JACCIC010000225.1, on the reverse strand, counting down.
AATATTTTCTACCGTTAATTTTTTACACTTATACAGCAACTAAATTTTATCTTCCAGTGTTCAAGCAAGTATTAGTATGCGAAACTCAATTATATATTTCTTAAAATTTTAGACACGTTGTCTAATTTTGTTTAGTTATATTTTAAACATTTTACAGGTATCTCAAAATACCGCTAAAGTGATGGCTCGTATTTTAAATACCTCTATATAACCGACAAAGGTTCGTCGAACCGTGAATACACGATGAGTATATATTAGCGTATTCATTACAACTCCGCTATATCAGCGTCCTTGGAAGCCGTGGTCGAATTTCTTTTCAATGAAGCACCAGACATGAAAGGTAAAGAATGAGCCTTTTCATTGTTCGTCAAAGGATCATTCTTCAAATCCATATCAACGTCTGAAAGCCCTGCAAGTTTTATACTGAAATATATCTCGTTTTCGATTTAGCACTCATATATATATATATATATATATATATATAGTACATTATTTGTCATCGGTTGACATATTTAAATTTGAATTTATAAACACACGCAACCATTTCATAAATTTGTGATCCATTTACCTTCATCGCTGCTTTTCTGATATATTTTAGAGGCAGACCCTAATACTTAAGAATTTTGAAGTGCTGTAAATGTGTGCAAACATATCTGATTCTATTATAGATTCTATTTAAGGTCATATTCATCAAGGGGTTGTTTTTATCATCAGATGAAATAAACAATTTCTGGTTATTTTAATGTAATAGACAAAGTGAATTGAATGCGGTTATTAAATATTGCTATTTGAAATGTTTAATAGAAAAAAAACTGAGTTGGAAGAAAACGTCACCGATCTTTGATTGTATTTTGAACAATTTTGGAATATATCAATCGATTTAAACAAAACTTACTGTAGATCTGAGTACACCGGAAATAATCGATTAAATGCACGATATGATCTTATACGATCGAAGACTAAAATCACATTTGATCTTCGATGAAAATAAATGTAATCTCGTGATCTCCTTTAAGGACTTTTTGAAGCGCATGTATCATGACCCAGATAAGTTTCTGCATAGATTAGCAGCTGTAGATAAATAAGAATTTGACATTTAAACAGCAAAGAAAAAACGCCACTGATCGATAGTAAGAGCAGTGGCTTTTTTAAAGAATTCAAAAGAAAGACCGTTCTTATCGTCGTATTCTAAGCATCCAAGAATTTACCTACATATTCTACTGCCTTATTTATATAACAACTTTATAAAAATAACGTATGTGCTTCCTGTTTTATTAGTTAATTATCGATCTAAAATTAGCTCGCAGCTGAATAATAAATTTATAGTCCAGCTTGCTTTTTATTGTTGTTTTTCTTTCTTTACAACTACGTAGAAGAATTTTCCAATATCTTTTTTAATGTTATAGCGCTTTAGATTTCTTCCTATGTCTGTTTCACCGATTTCGTTATTTCTACTCTCCGTACCTTCGCTCCTGCACGAAAGATTAGTATGGTTTATATTCCCCTTAGCCTTACAACCTAACTAGCATTGATTTTTGTCCAGCTGTAACCAGTGTTTGTTCTCATTTTCAGAATTTTCGCTCTTTTCTTTGCAGATATCCATGTATATTCATTACTCTATTTATAGGTACCGTACGCAGTCAACTAAAACGTCGCCTACATGGATATATCGGTAACTTCTTCATTTATTAATGCTTCGGTTTTGTTTTTGTTTATTTATCGAACACACTCAAGTTTAGATGTATTTTGCTCAAAATTTTTCGCCTATCCCTATATTTATTAAGTTTTCTTTTTTATTTTTCCTTATCTTTTCTTCGAATCCAATATACTTCATACTATCCGTCTTCTAGTCACTTTCTGAATTTTTGCTTCGTCGTATATTATAGAAATCTATACCAAACAGCTACTTTTTCCCTGTTTTGCCATTAAATAACCATATTTCGCTGAAAAGCTCAAAGTTGGCCTTTAAACAAAAACCGTAAGAAACTTATAATTTCTCAATGTCCACTATTCTGTCGTATCGATTCATTAGAAAGCGATGGGGACCCGGGCAAATACTCATTATTACTCCCTCATAAGCGAAGATCCGTCGAGGATTACAATACACCGCACAACCAAAAGTGGCGCTCTTACAACGCCGCAAGCGCGTGCATTCCCGTCAATAGCGTTACCGTAATCGCTTCTGATATACCGCTAGATTACCGTGCTGGCCGTCTCGGCGCGGCGATTTGTTCCCGTTTCTCACTTCCCCCCTCCCTCCCTCTCTCTCTCTCTCTCTCTCTCTCTCTCTCTCTCTCTCTCTATATCTTCTGCTCCCCACCTCTACCCGTTTCGTTCTTTTGTATGCGATTTATATAATACATTTGTGATATATATATATATATGTACGAGGAACCACTTCTCAGCTCATTTATGTGCCTTTTGTCTTTGCAAAGCGCCCGCGCGCGGTTTACGGGATCTTCGATTTTTACGAATTTTATATGGCCCATTGAGGCGTCTCTTGCCGTTGCAGCAAAGTCTATGCTCGTGCGCTGGTAGCTACTGGCCGGTGTCGAAATCGTCTAAATTAAAATTTTTCGCCAGTCGTTAACAGTAATTTGATGTTATATACGTATTTCTACAAGTAATAAATTATTCGACTACCTTTTCATTATTGAACGTTTTATTTATTAAAAATTTAAGTAAAAGTATTAACTATATTTATTAAACTACAGACTATGAAACTTCTCAATATTATTTGGAGACTGCAATAATTGGGCAAGCAGCCGTCGGATCAATGTAATTGTACAACATAATTTAATTTCCTTCTCTATTATAGAATCAATTAAAACGGTTAATATTAAATCAATTATATAAAACAAATTGTCTTAATTCTATAGCTACCTATGTTTTATTTAATTATTAATGCGTTTATACATTATTTATTAGTACTAAAAACTTAATAGCTATATTCTATATTAAATAAATAATTGTAAATAAGAAACACAAGTCAAGATTTCATCATATTTTCTACTTAAATATTCAGGTTGTGTATTTATTAATTATCTGTGCTTCTTTTTTAATCAATAAACTTTTTATTTATTGATAATGAATATCCGTTTCATTGGTAACTATTAGATTTTAAAATTTTTATATCACAACTTTTTTATACATTTTATTACTTTTATATTTATTAACATAATAGTGTCACCTTGTGTTTTTTTATTTACGCAAAAATAAATTTGAAAAAATATTAAAATTTTATGAAAAATGTATACCGTATCGCAACTTATTTTTTATTTTATAACGAAATTTATGTTTGATTTTCGTTTTATTTATTTGATATGGATGCTTATAGACAAATCCGTGGCCATTAGAAAACAATTCATTGAACAATTCATTGAAGTTTCCATATAATGTCCCGTTAGCTAAATGCATTTAATCGAACATGTTTCTAATTTTTTTCATGATTTTTAAACAAGTAGTCAAGGCCCACCAAATGAATATTTATTTCGTCAGCCATCAATGACCTCTTTATTCTTGTAGGTTCTCCTATCCCTCATCCATTTCTTGACATTAGTAATTATCAAGGAGTGTGGTCGCACTCCGAAGGCAAGTATGGGTTCTACAGCCTTCGGACGACCGTACTATATATTCGTTGATATTGGGTGGCGAGATTTTCAAATCATTATTGAATCAATATTTAACCATTATTATTACTTCTTTGAGTTTAGAGGTTAGGTTAGAGAATTTTATCAAAATACCAACGAAGATACACTTTTATGAAGAACGCTTCTTATGGGCGCGTATGTCATTAAAAAGTGTAGTTTGCCTTAATCCATAGGATGGCGCTACAATTAAAAATTGATGGATAAATATCAGGTGTAATTAGGTTTTGCCGGCAATCAGGCACGTTGCTGGATATTGCTTTTTATTAGTATAGTCAGATAGAGCGAAAGCACGAATAAGTGTTCTTTATAATGGGATGCATAAATAATCAGTAATAATCAGTATATATAAGAATTTAATTCTGATCTAAAAAATTCTAGACAAGAAACTGATAAGTACAAGATTCATACAATTAAATCTTCTAAATTTATTAAAGAATAATCATTGCATTGAAAATATATTTATTACAATATATAAAAAATGACAAATATTTACTCACAATATATTTTTATCTAAATAACTTCTTTTTTTTTAATAAATGGTCTTTCTAAATGTATTTTAGATTTATTAATTTTTGTTCCAATCAAAATAGATTTATGTCAATATTATGCAAATACCTAGGGGTACCGTATGTACATATATTTTACAAATTTCAGCTTACCCAATGCAATATAAAAAATTAATTTATCGTAACTAAATATAATTGTGGTGTTTCTTGAGAAAGTCAAAATAAGTATAAAAAAAAACATAAAAAGGTCGAATTATTGGTATTTTTGATACTCCTAAATATTTAAAATGTATTAATCAACATAGCAGTACTAAATTTATAAACAGATAACGTATATAGGTACCCCTAAAAATATATAAATTCTTCATAGGTTAAAAATTTTTTAAAATCATAATTATACAACTATTAACAATAATATAATGAAAACTGAAAAATTTTTCGGTAAACTTATTTTTAAAAATGTATTTGAAAAGCGATTCACGTAACATTAATAAATTGAGTATTTTAAGAAAAGGGTTTCTTTACAATAATATTATTATAAAATAAAATTATAGAGATAAAATTGATTGATTTTTTGTGTATCTTATTCTGCACACTCCAAATTCTTCTCGATACGGTGACAGTGGCAGGTTGCATGAAAAAAAAAAACAACTTTTTTAATTTTTTAGAAAATATTTATACTTTCTTTACTTTTTCATCTAAAAGATACGATGTATAGACATTAAAACTGTCTGTACAAATTACGAAAGAATGTTTAAAACTATCCCGAAAAAATTATGTAAAATGTGGTCTGATTTTGGAATCTCGAGCACATGAGGGATAGAATTTCATTAGTTAAATGTTTAAGAGTTCATAAAAATATTTTGCAAGAACTTGTATCTGAAAATCATAAAGCGCGTCAAATCTATTAAATAATTGAGCTAAAAATATATTTATATAAAATCATTTTTTAGCAAATCTCAAACCAATCTGAGCACCTAATTAACTTGAAATAACAAAATTTCCTAATTTAAATATACATATATTCGACATTTAAAATATTAAAAGCATATGTAGAAATTATACGTAAAAATTTTGCAAATTATGGAAACCTATAGAAGAAAACTGTGACAATACAACAAAATTATTATAAACAAAAATGTATGTGTCGCCAAAATGTGCGATAACGTTAAACTCTTGACAACGTTAAACTGGAAATTTTTTAATTAAATGACTCCCATTAAATATTTCATCGAAATCTGTCATGAATTATATCTTTATTTCATGGATAGAAAGTATAGTGACTTCATACTACAGCAAATTAAAAAATTCTTTTGAATTTTTTATTTTTAACTGCATTTACAAATATATTTCCACTATTTCAGTCAAATGTATATTAGTATACATAGTATATTATTGAAGATTTTAATAATACGTTATCAAATTTTCTTCGAACGTTCAATATCTGTGATTTATTAACAGATTATATATATACAAACCATCGAAGTTAAAGACAATTAAATAACATAAGTTAACTATTGGTTTAGACAAAAAAGGTCAGCAAAAACACGTCTGGCACAAATAGACTCGACTTTCCAAACAAAGCGTTAAAAAAATTTTAATCAGCAATATAAATTATCTTGTGTATTGCTTTAAAATTACTTTACACAAAAGTATAAAATAAGCAAGTATAGCGTACTGGACATTCTAATCATTTAAAAACTCTTCTCTATCATATATTGTATTTATATAAATTATATTTTTTCCTAATTAGTCTTTACAGTCACGGGTAATTATTCTCCATTCTTAAAAAAAAGTTATAGCCTAAGATAGTAAGAAAATAATATTTCAGGATTCTATATAATTATTACTAATTTAAACAAAAGAAAGTATTGAAATTAATTTTTACATAGTCAAGTATATGTAAATATGTATGAGTACCAATTCATGTAAGTTTTGAAATTCTGACTTATTATTCTTCAAAAAAAACGTGTGCCTATGCACTCTCTTATTTATTACTTATTTATCACTTATTTATTATTCACAGACTAAACTGAGTTTTGTCGTTGAAGATGAACCGTAGCGGATCGAAACGTCGGGCATCAAAGGAAAGCTTAAATTTAAGGTGGTGGAAACAGTCAGGTTATCGTTCGCTAACATAAAATATAGCTTATTTTTATGATTTTTATCATTTTTATTATTTTTAATTTTTAATCTAATTTAATTTTATTTTGAGTAGTAATTGCTATTTTAGATTCTTCGGGGATGATCATAAACAAGAACAGTCTAACTGCCATTATTTTAGTATAATGTATTATAGTATAAGGACTGTAAGACCAATAAAAATATTTATTAATTTTATTTAAAACAATCGACATAAGTACAAGTTTTAATTTTGATTTTGACATGTACTTGCGGGCCCGTCTTTGAAAAGTTTTTTGGTAAACAAGAAAATTTTAGATACTAAATTATTTAATCTTTTTATTTCCAAAATACATACCCATATAAAATTACACTGGGGATCTGTTCACTGTGTGAAATCATTGGATTCTCTTATACAAGTTATTTAAACACAGTTTAAAATCAGTTTAAATCACTTGCAATAATCGAAATCATTTATGAAGAAATTTATTTGAAATCATTTTATAATCAGTTGAAAACCAGTTTTCAGTTTCAGTAAATTGTACGTTCTATCAAATCACTACAAAATCTCTGAGAATACTGAAAATTTATCTGATTAAGTAATTTTAATGTTATGAAAATGTATTTACGAATCTGGGCAATGACGATTTTTCAAATATTAGTGTTATTGGCTCTTAAGATCATAATGATCTCAGAAGTGATAGATTACATCAAGTAGAAGATAGTGAAATACCAAAATTTAAGAAAAATAATTTGAATTATGTTACTAACAATAAATTTTTATAAAAAACAATATCATTAAATCTATGTTAAAAATTGATACCTATTTAAAAATCTTTATGACAACAAAAATGACTGAAATGATCTTCTTTGTTTAGTAATTTAACTGGACTTATCGATAAAAGTTTTAAATATTCAAGCAATTATGCATAGATATAGGTAGGAATTCTAAAGACATTGGTGTTGTACTAGTTGTATGGACCGATTGATAATTCTAAAAATTTTAAGCTACCGAATTATGAGCTATTCATCTACCATTTGTTGATTTCAAATCCATATTGATGGTGTTGTAGTAAATTTTATTTTATTTGATAAAATAAAGCATTTACCTTGATAAAAATATATTCTATTATTCAATGTCTCTTCACAAACATTCGTAAATATTGAATCTACAATTAATTAATTTTAATTCATTCGATGGACTGGGAACTATAGTTTATTTTGCGTACTGTTCTACAAAGGATACTATTGTGATGCCTATATAGGCTGAACTAGCCCAGGCACTTTGAATCTTCCATTGCTAATAGCATTCCATGGATTTTATTAATGGTTTTCGTCCAAACGACTTCTTTTGATCGACCTAAGCGTTCAGCACCACTTGTACTGGTACGGTCGTAATGAAACTGTCTGAATCACCTTTTAACTATCGACATTGATGACGTAGAGTTCCTACAGCACTTATTCAGTGTGTCCTTGGTAATGGCAATGCTTCTTTTCGTAAAAAGTAATGCTAAATGGGTGTAGAAACTTCGTTTTATGAAAAATAAGGAGACTGCTGCTTTAAATGGATGTCAGACATGATCTGCATGATCTACATGATGCAGGTTGCTCTAAATTTTGGAAAATTTTATCCATACATGTCAGTTTGTGCGAGAATGGATGCTGATAAAGTTCTAGCATAGAGAAATTTGAAAAAATTACGGACTTCTTCATCACGCTGTATATACACACCAGACCTCCCATCGACTACCTATTCGCCCAGGCTGATTCCTAATGTGGAACGTGAAAACCCTATGATCAAATCCAATGAGATAACTGACGATTACGAAAATCCGTTTCAAAGTGCTCGATGTATTGAAACTGTTCAAAGGACATACCTATGTACTGGTATCGAAATCGGTTGAGTGAAGAACCACCTCTAGGCGATCGACAAAGCCGAAGCGTTCGAAAGGTCTCCCAACTAAGGATCTATGCACTGGTCGTGCCGGTGTACTGGCACTGTCGCTTGGGTAAAGCGTCCATTCGGACTTTTGATAACTCCAAGGGTTTAAATAAAGAAAATAGCTCCAGTATAGATTTCTGCACTGAAATTCTTATAAGACTAAAAATAAAGGAAGGCTGGAGTACATGTCCGCAACAAGACCATCGAGATACTCTTGCTCTAACGAAGCGGAATATCCTCCGGGAACTCACTTTATAATACAACGGCGCCGCGTTTCAGAAGGAGAGAGAGAGAGAGAGAGAGAGAGAGAGAGAGAGAGAAAGAGAGCGAGAAAGTAAAAAAATAAAGCACAGCCTCAGCAGAGAGTCCGGACGAAGAAACGACCCCGCGCCGCGAGCGTCCGAGAGGAGAGCAGGTTTATATAAATTCCGCTAGAAAGAAGAATTCCGGCGCCCTTGAAACACGCTGTCCTTGCATGCCGCAAATTATACCACTCCTTTTACCTCGGTTACATCAAGACCCCCCTCCCTCTCCCTTCCCCCGCCACTGTGAATATAACGAACCGACAGAACGAGTGGGAAACCCGGATGGATAAAACACGAGCAATTCAAATTTTGAATTCCGCGCACAATTAGTGTTCGCGAGGCACTCATTATTCCGCCCCACTCCCTCCTCGCCATCGGTGATGGTATAGGTCGTGGTATAGGTATATTATACACATGTAGGTATTGTCTGATGGAGCTGAAAAGTAAAGAGAGGAGAGATTGCGGAGATGGCGGGGCAGAGCGTGCGACAGGCGTATCGGGGAGAAAAGAAACGATGGTCGTATGAAAAAAATGAGGAAAAGAGAAAAACGCAAGCGCAAAACGAAAACAGAAAATCACATTCCTTTCCATTCTCACGTGCTCTTTCTCTTTCCTGCTCTCCCCGTTTGATTTGTTCAGGCGGCTCTACCGTATATTACTCCTCTTTCTCTTTGTTTCTCTTTCTTCTCTTACGTCTCTGCTCGCGAGGTGGCTGCGCGCTGCATCTCTTGTGGTCGGGAGAAGGAGAGAGGCAGAGGGAGAGAGAGAGAGAGGAAGGGAGCGGGAGAGAGAAAGAGAGCGAGAGGGGGGAGAGAGAGGCCGCGCCAGCCAATTACTTCTCCATTCCACTTGGGAACGCACCGCGCGCCGACCGATTCGTCGCGAGCCGTGGGAGGGCACTGTGAACGGGTGAAGAGAGAGAGAGAGAGAGAGAGAGAGAAAGGTAAAAAAGAGGTATCGCGAGAAGGAAGAAACGAACGTGCGCGCGTACGAGAGTGCGAGAAACCAACGGAAAGGGGAACGGACTCTTGTTCGGTCATTGGTGTGTATAGGTGTGCACTGTGCACCACTCGGCGTCTATTCTGCAAGCATATGCGGTCATGTATACGCGCGCACATATACACACGAGAGAGAGAGAAAGAGAGACAGAGAGAGAGTCTGGCCCTTTACCACAGTACAACTATACAAAAGAGATAGCTGCAGATGAAGCAGAAAGAAGTTGAGTAAAAAAATACAGGAGCTGCGAGTATATAAGAAAGTTCTGTCGAAGCAAGGAGAGAGCAGAGCAGGGACTCTCAATATCGCGCCCACCTGAGTCTCGAGGAGCGATAAAGAAGTCAAACGTAACGGCTTAGATTGAATTTTGGGTGGAAGCGCTCCAAATGTCTGCGAGAGATTACGATCGAACGCATCAGGAAGGTCGATTAAATTAAAGTCAATAATAATTTCTTAAATCAGAATCAGTCAAAAATAGTTATTAGAAGTGTACAAATCGTTAAGATTGATTGACGATAAATGCATATAATTTGTTGAATACAATCTGAAAAACACGAATCTCTTTAGAGGACCAGGAATGCTGGAACAATTTTTTATTTAGATTCTAAAATCCGCGGAATAAGACACTTTTGATAAGACGTCTTTCGAATTTACTACACACAACGCATACGATGTTGATAAGTAAATCATGTAAGACGTATAAATGCAAAAAAATTACGCATCGAATGAAAATATGACTAATGCATCTTTGATTTAAAATTTTTTCGTCCCATTGTTTGAGCGAATAACAAATATATTAGCGAGTGCATTAAAAAAATAATCAGAAAACTCTATACTGTAGAATGATGTATGCGCACGAGTACTCTGTAAAACCTGCATAAGCAGATTGTTAAATTATATTTAAATTTGCCATGCCTTAATATTTTCTTATGTCAGCAGTACTGTCAAGCTAACAATAAGATGCGAAAGAAAAAGCTTGGACATATCTACTCGAATATTTTACTACGCCGTTCATTCTTATATAAGTACTCTGACAGCACTTATATGAATCGAGTAAATTACATTAATGTTCTCTTCTCAATTTTCCTATTAGAAAAAATTCTTCTAAAAATGAGCAGCTTCGGTCATTTAGATAGTCCCATAAATAAAAAATCTATATGATTTTTAGAAAGTCTTAATCGTTAAGCGATAGCTGTCTGCTTCTTTAAAATGTTAAGATGGTATTGGTGAAGAAATCTTGTGTTTATCTTAAAAATCGAAAAATATGGATTTCGTGCAAATGTTTTTTTGACGGGAAAAATATTCTTCAAACATACAGTGGACTCATAAATACTATTCGGATTATGTTTCATCGATAACAACGGTTAAATGATAGTATGTTGACCTCAAACGCCATCAGAAAGACACAAATGGTAGTTAACATTCCATATTGTTTCAATTCAACAATTATTGTAGAAATGATCAAGAAAATCTATAAAAGGCTTTTGGCCGGTCGTAAATTAATCTTGCCTGAGATGACGCAGTAGCTATAGATATTAGGAGACAGTGTATTCACTATTTTGTATGATTCTTTGTCAGTGAAAAATCTGCATTTAAAGTAGATATCGAGTTATCTCTCAATTTATCAAAGCAAAAATATTTTCATGATACAGAGCACTATGTGGAGGTGTTCTAAGCAGAATAAACACGATTTCTTGCTTTCATAGTAGTAATAGTAGAAAAATGGATGTACCACTAATCGCCAGAATCAAAAAGATTATCAGGTGAGTCGATAACAGCTGGTAAAAGCTGCCCAAAGCAAAAAAAACTCAAAGCTGACGTGGTTATAAGATCTTATTTGTGGATGCGAACGGAATCCCAGTAGCGATCTTAAAGATTTCCAGTTGAATATTCTATTTGTAATAATGTTGTTAATTCTAAAATACTTTTCAATAGCAATAACATTGTTATAAGATGCAAACATACATGTTGAAAAATGATTGTGCAACCGTTCTAATTTTAATATTACAGGGTTTGATTTCCCTTCATCAAACGTACAGTATTTAAGATAAAAGGATGACTAGTACACTCGCTGTTCAGATTAGTAAAGACAGAGAAGTCACCTTCCTGTCGCAAATTTGGATGTAGTGCGCCACTATACTAAGGAAAGCGTTTCTTCCCAGCTTCGTTTTTATGACAAGCACCATTTTCTTTAGAACAATTATTATTTTAGTGATAAATGTTAATTTAAAAAAGTAACCCTGTTATATTTTCATCGTGCCAGAATAGATTTAGAATTGAATTCTTATTTTAAATAATTTTGCATTATTATATTCATGAAATAAGTTACACAGGTGAATAGATGTAATTCTTGTCCTTCAATGTTTATGTTGATTTTTAAATATCTTTTACGTAGAGATATAGTTATTTGAATATCTGAACATTGAAACGATATCTTGCAACTCTTAAGTGATAGGACAATTTCGAAACTCGATTTAATATTAATGACCATAAAATACTTATGTACGGTCTTTCTTTTATCTGAAAATCTACGTTTTTGTTATCATAAATACTTTAACGAAAACGTTATTGTTGTTATGTAAATGTAAATCATTGTCAGATATAGCAAAAAACCGTATTTTTTGATTTTTTCGATTAATATTTCTCAATAACACCTAGAATAATAAAACCAGACTAGATAAAACCTAGTCGAAAAAGTATAAACGAATATATGAGATTCGCAATTATCGATTTTTTAAAATAAAGTTTCGATATTAGCTTATTCAGTGCATACTTTTTACTTTTTATGACAAATAATCTTCCAGTTCAGAAGTAGCTGGCTATATTTTTGGTGTATTATTTACAATATAATAAAAGTCTAGGTAAAGTTTCTGTGTTTGATATATTACTAATTTTCTATATAATCATTTGTACGTTATATTATATACACTTTACTTTAAATGCATGAATTTTATATTGTTATACTATTATATTTGTTTACATTATACATTTTAAAATTATTCCGGGTTCTTATATTATTTGTATTATTTGTAATTGTATTTGTATACTGATATGCGTAAGCAGATATAATTAAAATGCGGACAAAGCAGCTCCACAAATCTTTGGATTGTCTAGCACAGAAAGAAAACTCAAAATTGGGCAGTCCCGTGTCAACGCAAATAAAGCCATCATAAATTACTATTGTGCCAAACGAGATGGTAAATAGAAGGAACATAATCTTTTTTGTTAACGTGTTACAATATTTTGGATTTATCAATTTCGTACATAAAAATAATCGTGATTTTATATCTCTCCTATACAATGATGCGATATCGGACGATCGTGGTGCGCTTAGAATAGTGAGACGAAGAAAGGTAAGTTTTCGCCACTAAATTTAAAATATCATTGGCTCCCGGATATTTAGTAATATGAAAGCTCGATTTGAATGTTTATACATTTCTTCGCAAATGAACCGGATTAGTTAATAACGTTTAAGCAATTTGGTTAGGCGGCAGACGGTAGCAACTAGGGCTAGTATCTACACCTTCTCCGCTCTCCTAGCATGCGTCGTTGCCACGGGACGAGATCAACGGAAGAAAAGAAAAAGGGAGGGAACCGGCGCGATACAGCGCGTGAGAACCACTGCCCAGGAGAGATATAGCAGGGAGAGGAGAAGCCATCGGTAGGGATGGGAGAGGAGGGTCGAGGTGTGAGGAGTGGCTCAAGGCCGGTCGCCGCGTAGCCGCTGTTGCTCCGCGTCAAGTCAGAAACGTGGCCCCCGCTCGCGCGCACGAGGGAGAGAGAGAGAGAGAGAGAGAGAGAGAGAGAGAGAGAGAAAACTGCGCCCGCACTCTCGTGCCTGCCTGCGTGCTGCGCGCGCGTATGCATGTGTATTTCTCGCATGCCAGTATATATATATATATATATATATATATATATATATATATATATAAATGGCTGTGTGTACACGCGAGTAGAGCCTTCCTTTCCCGTTCGTTCGCCTCTCGCTCGCGGCCGGTTGCCGCTCGCCGCGAGATATATAATTCGCGTTTCGAGAGGTATTGGTTATATATATATATATATATATATATATATATATATATATATATATATATATATATATATAAGCACACGTTGAGGAGGGAACTCGAGTGTGGAGGGGGGACTCGAGGAAAGCCTTGTTCGACCTCTCTGTATAATATAATAACGCTTAAATTAGTCATAGATTTTTATGAAAAACTTGTCGCGTGATAACGGGTAAACACGCGCCCATGCACCGCGGTACGATGCTCGGTCTTTCCAATTAATTTACCTATGTGACGCGCGTAATACGCGAATATACACGTGGACGAGAGGTTAAAGGTGAAAGAATATAGGAAGAGTGGAGTAACGGGGAGGAGGAAGTCGCTAAAGGAATGATGGGTCGAATCTTCGATCAAAAGCGGGGAGATCGAGAGCTTGGTCAAATTGTGCGTGGTATTTATATAGATATACGTAAGTCAGGCTAACGGTGGTGCTCTTGCGTAAATGTGTAAATTGGAATGATTTTTTTTGCTTTCTTCTTTTCATTTCCTTTTTTAGACTTGGAAAATTACAGAGATTCTGTTAATGCTCAGATGATGAGGATTTTAGATGATCGGTAGGTCATAGAAGGCATGCGTAAAATAAGTATATATCTTGTTTCGATAAATACATGTGGGTAAAGTGTCTGCAACTTGACCGAGTCACTATATAATGAAATTCCCGTTCTATAAGGTGTCACGCTATAGCGCGCACAATTTTTCGATAGTAAAAAATTGGAATATTTCACTATAACTATCAGAAAAAAATGTAAAATTATCATATTTGTCACCACTCGATTTATTTATCATTTTAATATTTACTTTCGTTTGGAAAATTCCAAACGTCAGGTGAAGTATAAAAAGGCGTATTGAAAATATCAATAGTAATCTATTATTATGAGTAGAATTCCAAAAATGTTCTGAATACCGAATGAAAAAGTCCGGCATAATTTTGTTTTTTTTTTTCGAATGGTTTCGAATTTTTGTACAGCATGTACGTAAGCTTGAATTTTTCAAAATTGGACTCGAATTCGTAATTAGCCGCCAAAAATTCCAAATAGCGTTATCGAAGTAGTCCTAGATTACTTGGATTTTTGAGCCCCCATAGATATAGCGGAGTTTTCTCGTCTTCCAATAATAAAAATTATGTGATTCTTACTTATCGATTCGCTTGGCTAGCCACATTGCCGGCTTACTGTACATAAATTTACTGAAAATGATTTTTCACTTGGCTGGCCCACGTAAATGGAGCCTTGTTGTAACCTGTACCGTTAATGCAAAAAAAGAGACCATAAAACAAATCTAACCAGGCGCGTTGGAGAACAGAAGTACACTTATTCGAGATTTCTTGGGAAGAGGTGAAAATATATATTTTAACTCTGCGCGACACGCGAACTGACAACTTTGTATTGCCACGGTGAAAGTGTCTACACGTATATGTGTAATGTGTATGCATGTACATTTTGCAATCCCCCCTCCTTTCTTCCCTTCATACTTTCGTTAATTTCTAATGCAACGTCTAACTTCAGCGAAGAAAATAATATACTTTTCACAGTTGAAAAATTTTACTCATAATTTATTATTTATATTATTATTATTATTATTATTTATATAAGTAAGTAAAATGAATGCTTATATAAGTACACATTCGTTGTATAAATTCAAGGTCATTTTTTCTCTTCACTTCATTCACGAATACAAATAGCTCCAAGATTACATAATATATAGAGTCATCGTGCGTAACAGTTCTAAATTCTCTCGAGAATTTTCTCTTTCAAAAAGAAATTTTATAGAACTAAAATAATCAGCTTGTGTCTATTTTCTCTATACATTTTTTAAATTAAATATAATGTGTATTCTTTCTCGGTCGAACTGTGGGAGTAGGGCTCGATTACTTCGGTATTATTTCGAAACATACGATCGAGTTTCGTCTCGCACTCGGTCTTTTGCATCTTCTGTGCATGCGAAGGAAATGCATTCCAAAATAAAGGCGAAGAAGAAAGAGACGAAAAAGTTGAAAAAAGACGTCAAACAAATAAAAATACAAAAAGTAAAGTGATCCCAAGGAAAAGGATGAGAGAGAGAGATTGAGGGAGAGGGAGAGAAAGGGAAAGAGAGAGAGAGAGGGGGGGGAGAAGAAGGGAGGAAGTGAGGAAGTGAGAAGAAAGAATAGAGGAAAGAAGAGAATAAGCTTACCGAGCGCGTATACGTCATCGTGAGATTGTTTTGCGCTCCGGAAACGCGAGAACCGATCCTTGCAAAACGTTCTCGCGCGCCCCGCCGTGGTATACAGACATACATACGTTTATACACATACATGCATGCATGCATGCATTCATGCATATATAGATACATGCGCAAAAACGCGAGACCCAAAAGGAGTATATATATATATATATATATATATATATATATATATATATATATATATATAGTAATGAAACGAGCAGGAAAGGAAAACGCGAACTGCGAAAAAGTACAGAGAGAGAGAGAGAGAGAGAGAGAGGGAGAGGGAGAGAATATGGCGAGAGCGAGAGCGAGAGACAGGGGAATAAGAAATATAGCGCATAAAATGTAAGCGTCTGGTCGAGTGACAACATGTGTGGAACTATTAATTCTAAACTGACAATATTGATACTCGTATTCGTAACCTATATTAGAAATATGTTATGTTGCGCGCCTAATGTGCAGTGAAAAAAGTTTCTGCTGTATCGCATAAAGGTTCTTAACAATTAATTAAGTTAGAAGATTTGAAATATGGCTAAGTGAATATGTATGTATTCATTATAGTAAAGACTTCATATACGTAAATAATTTTTTTCAGATCATAATTTATTATCTTTATTATAACCAATGTATGTCTGTTTACACCGTGAGCGGTCGCGCGCGCACAAACCTACACAATGAAAAATTTCCATTCCATAGATTTTAGTGCAATAAATTAATTATTTATTCCGTGCTGATTTTCAAAAATGCATTCATTTAACACGGGTGGAGAGGTATTGGCCTACAATACCCCTTTGTCCTTTCCATAGCGTGTATTTTCGCAGTCGCATACGGTGCGTATAATTTTTCTTTCTTTATTGCTTTTTTATCAAAGAGAGTTACGAAGCCTAATACTAAAATCAAAACTGCACCGATAGAAATCTCATTTATTTGTACTTTACAGATAAAAGTAAATTAAATTTATATTGTAACTTCACAATATAAAATACGAGCTGTTATAGTTACAGCACTGGATTAATGATTTGTTGCATCATGAATAGTAAAATGTTTGAGAGAGAGAGAGAGAGAGAGAGAGAGAGAGAGAGAGAGAGAGAGAGCGATAGAGCGAGAAAGAGATAAAATAAAAAGTTAACAAATTATTCGCGTTGGAGTTTTTAATTGATAATTAAAAACGTTACATAATTCGTCATTGCTCCTGTAATACATGAGCCAAAGGCAGAAAATCGTATGAATGAAAGTTGTTAAAATCAATTTTTTTTCTTCGAACGGTAATGAAAATAATATTTTTATAGAATTTTAGAAAATTCTTGAAGAGAGAATATTTTAAAAAAAAAATTTAATCTTTCATAATACCAATAACATAAAGTAGAACAAATTGTAACTATCTTAACCGATTTTACAGTCTGCTGAACAAACTAATACAGTTATAATGACAATCGAACTATTCTTATTCGCAATCAACCTCGGAAAATTTGAAAGAGAAAATCAAAAATATTGAAATAAAAATTAATTTTATTTTAGTAAGTACAAACTGACTGCTTCCTCGATATAAATGTGTCTGTGTGAGTGTGTGCACGCGCGCGCGTGTGTAATAATTATTCAGTTTTCAATTTAATGAATAAATTTGTCAAAATTAACTAACATTTATATGTAAATTATACAGCAATATAAAACCTCTACTTAGCGCATGTATTTACATACATGTTTCAGATTTTCAAGTCAACTAAGCGACCAAAAGGAAAGAAGAAACCGATATAGGTTATATACGTATAAACCGATCAAATCTCGGTGAATTCGAAATTTCGAGCACATACGCATTTTTTGTCGTTATGATATACCTATATATATATGCCGTTGGAGCTTTCACTTTGTGCGAAAGCCAAACCATCACGAGGCAATACACCGCTGTATGTATATAAGTTATATATATGAGAGGATGAGCAGACATATGTATATAAGTTAAAATAAAGTTAAATACAAATACAAAAAGCCCATATATTGGCCGGGGATAATGAGAACGTCGGTGAAAACTGTGCGCGACGTCGACAGTCTCGTTAGAAGAGGGGTGGGTGCGAGGGGGGAAGGTGCACTTTTAAATGCCACGAGCCATTAAGCGAGATGAAAAGGCAATGCGGGGGGGAGGGGGGGAGATCACCGTCTCAATCGTTCCGGCAAGTGCGTCCGTATCAGTCAGGTGTGTCGACGTCTCGCCGCATGTGTGTCTACATAAATGTAGGTAACGAAAAGGGGTGAAATGAATGATCCCGTGTGCGCGCCCGCCACCGTGAGAGCCTCTCTCTTTCTCCCCCCCCCAACCATGACCACCCCTCTCTCGCTCGATTCCAAACGTCGTTTGTCATACTGGCAGAAGAGTCGTTTTCGTGTGCGTATGTATGTATATACACATGCATACACATATTTAGCGTGTGTAATGCTATAATCCAGACAGCCGTGACTACCGCACACTTGACGACATTACCAAAAGGGGAAAACTACGAGAGAGTTTGTGTACGAGTAGGTATACATATATGCACGTCTAATTTCGCTTTCGATTCCCGCGCGCGCACGCTCATGATTCGAAAAGCCCGCGACAGCGCAACATGACGTGCAATGTAAAAATCGTGGTACGTATATATATATATATATATATATATATATATATATATATATATATATATATATATATAGATATATATAATCTCCAGTTTTCTCTCCTCCACCCCGTGTGCGCGAACGTAAAGCGCTGTTGCGTAAACGGAATGAGTGTTGGAAAGGTATAGCAATTAGCAATACACCTTGCTGAGTGACGATTAAATTTCTTTTTAAGCCTGAATTTTGAAACACTATAAAAGCGACTAAAATTTTTTTTATGCTTTTTTTCATTATTGTATATTATACATGATTTTATATATTTAATAATATTTCATAATATATTTATATATATATATATATATATATATATATATATATATATATAAAATATGATATAATAATATTGTAATCCTCTTCAATGGTTATCAGGTTAATTAATTGTTGCTCTCCCTATCATCTCATGACGCTCGATAATATATTTTCACGCTATATTTTCATTCAAAAAAACAAACAAACAAACAAACAAACACACACACATGCCGATCTTAATTTGTAATACATTTAAAGGATAGACTATTAAAAAGTGATATCCCACACCAATTTTGCTGAAATTGGGCATGATCATGTCTTTTTAGAATGCTGATTATGAATATTAGAATATTGTATAGTGGCTTTTGGTCGAAATTGAATATTCATAACGAAAATCGTAAAAATCATGGTTTAGTTGAAATTAAGGTTTTTGAAAAACATAAACAAATAGTGTAGATCTGACTAAAAATCTTCAGGGGAACCCGAAAACGAATTGTTGAATTGTTCTGGAGAAAAGTGCTTTTTATCGAGAAATTTGTTAAGAAAAACTTATTTTACGGGTTGCGTCAGAAAAATTCAAATTCCGCCAAAAGCCACTATGACGTTTGTACTGAGCGGCCCTAAAGTATAACTATACAAATTATCATCCAAATTGCGAATGGCAACTTTACAAAAGTTCATCTTCTTTGACTAAGAATTGAAATATAGTAAATTAAATTGTTCTGAATGGTCAAGCCAGTTTAATTAAAAATATTTGTTGTTTTTTCCTTATTGTGACAATAAATTATAATTTTTCTAGGTTAATTATTTAAAATGACAACATTTTTGCGGCAATAATTTTTTAATAATTAATGGTACTATACAATAAAACTGTAAGGGAACCGCGTATCTGACTGAATTAAAATTCTGAAATTGTCCAAATGTTTTTATTAATGAAATTAAATTAAATACCATATTAAATTTTTCTTAATGTATTTAAGCATTTAGCAAAACATTACATGAATAAAAATTAAAATTAAAAAGACTCAAGAATCTAACGATTGAAAACTCATATATGAGCAGATTGTGACCCAGTAAAAAAGGCCTGTAATAAAAGTTACAGAGCAGACGACGGAATAAAAAAGAATTTAATTGCTTCTCTTTTATTATTTGCTCAGCAAGGTGGAGGAATTTTGTAATTTAAAAAAAATGGCATGATTATCTATACCACGTTTTCTTAGGCTTTCTTAGATGTAAAATTGTAATTTATAACAAGGAAAAAAAGTATTTATGTATTGTGAAACTTCTTTGAAGATTAAATACAATAACAGATTATACTAAATTTTGTTCAATAACAATCGCCACTGCCATTCGTCCAAATGTAATAAAAGATGAATATTTGCCTGAGATTTGTGTAAAATTTCATGATAAGGTTTTTGAACAAGAGAAAAATACAATATATTTTATCGCATTTTAAACAAAAAATTTTTTCAATTATTTTGTAATATCTCAATATCTCGAATATTTATGAAATTTATTTATTTGTCGGTGTCTAGAACGACCGAATTAATAGAACTTACATTTTCGTCAGTATTCTTTGAATCTACATTATTTTTGTATCGCAAGCATCTTACTTTTTGTCGTGGTAATTTTTTTGAGATGCTAACACAGAGTTTTAAGAATCTGGTACAATATGTTGTGTTTCTGACATCATATCTTGAGACATTTTAAAATTCACTCGTTAAGAATGATATACTAAGTCATTTTGTCTAAATATCGTTATTCTTTAAATGCAATTTCTTGATTATACTATGACTTTAATTATTCTTTGTACACTCTTTGAAAACAACCTGTTTTGGCATTTATTCGAAAAAGGGCGTTCTACTTATTGAGAAAAACTAAATGACGAACAGACATTGGTGAACGTAAAATTAGTAAACATTATTTTCGAACAATTTTCATTCAAATATTACTAAAAATTATAATTAATCGGTTAGGTATAATATTACATATTCCATTGAATTCGAAATCTGAAACAAAAAACCCTGATCTATGTCAATATACGAATAAATGACCATTATGACGATAAAATACCATTGTGTGGCAAAACGCGTGCTACGATTTAATGCACCGCGATTTAGTACATCGAGCATTGAACCGGAAATAGGTGCTGGTATATCTCGAGGTGTATTGACTTACTAGTAAGTGCTTTGTCGCGCAATGGTGTTTTATTGGCCTAATGGTCATATCGACTTCGATCGAAATAGACCGACTTTTCTCTGCTGCACCGACGTTATCGTGGCGCGTAAAAAATATTTATGTAAAAAATATTCGGTATTATAACGTTTTACAGCTTTAGAACAAAATTAATTATAAAATAGATATATATGTGTAACATAAAAAAAACTCTCAAGTGCATTTTTTATTTCACTATGAGAAACCATTTATTAACTTAATATAAGATTTTTAACTCCATATTTGCTTCAGCAGTGTTTTTTATTATTAAGAAGGATTGAAAAATTCAACTAATTGTTTTTCCTTCCAAATTGAAGTCGCGAGCGCTACAAACTCAAGTCTCATTTTATTTTGAGAAAATATTATAGCAGAGCATCGAATATTTATGTGTCTTATTTATTTAGAAGATACATGTCAGCTCAGTTCGAAGGGCTATTCAGTCCGAATAAGCATTGGATCATTTCCAGCGAATAATTAGGAAATCAAATCCAATACATCGATTAAAATATAAAGCATTTGAAATTGTTTTGAGAAATTTTATATATAAATAAATATTTATCAAATCATTTGAATTTTGTTAAAACGATTACATATACAAGAGATTAAAATACTTTAAAGCATTTCAAATCAATAATTTGAAATAAATTTTCAAATCAAATGAAATCACGTTGCAAAATGATTAAAATCATTTTGACTCGACGAGTAAATAGGCCCCGCCATCTCTGTTTGATTCTGAGTAACGAGGACAGATATTTGCTGTTTTTTTTTTTTAATAAGTTTACTTATATAACAATTTTTTTTAAATCAAACTTATAAGGACTGCACATTTTTTCCGAGATTTCTATGTGTTTCATAAGATATTGCGGCACGGGCAGTGCATATGCGTATATATCCACCGTCAGATGCTTGCAAACAATTCACTAGGCAGACAATAAGCAATAAATTCTACATAATTAAAATCGAACAAGCAGACACGCACAAAGCTCGGGGGCAAAAATTCTTATGTACTTATGGGATATTTATACGACTGTCAATTCGCAATGATCTATAGCCCCTCGAAACAATTATATTATTATTTTAATCAATTTGCATTCTGAAGGAAATGTAAACTTGTTATGTTATAATTTTAAGATTTATTTCAAACAAGACCGGTATTGTCTTTATTTTCGTCCTCGATAGATAAATCTATATATAATAAAATTTTAATTGAAAAGGAAAAGTAAAATATGTATATTATTTAAATAGCTGCAAGGATGTGTATAGCTTGGAATATATATCATAGCACAACATACAATACGTCAACGTCTTGTTCTTGTTTTTTTTCTTTTTTTTTTTTTATTGTGAGCGCGAACAAATCTAACCTTACGCACAGACACGACAAGGGAATCCTATAACTGGGACAAAAGAGAGGAGATAATAGATCACTGAATAAATTAAAATATTGTCAATTTTAAATTTACGTTAGAATAATATCTAGCGGGTAATATATTTGGAATCTAGAATTTTCACAATATATATATTAAGACTTCGAATATGTTTTTTTTTTTAATTTTGAAAAGATACTCTACGAAATTTATTTAAAAAGGACAAAATCATAGAATACTTGCACAAAATAGGGAAGAATGAGAGAGAGAGAGAGAGAGAGAGAGAGAGAGTGGAAGGATAAGATATTGAAAGGATACAGGTGCGGTGTATGCATTTTCCGAAGAGCGCGCGGAGACGAGAGAAATGGAGAAAGGAGAATCCTCTTTCGTCTTTTTTTTTACTTGTTTACGGTGCACAGGGACGTGGTAACAGACAAGGCGGCCCGAGGTATTATCTTCCGCGGTATTTTTCAATATTTTTCAATCTTTCTGGTTTGTCATATATTAATCCATTAAAACGCACAAATATATAAATTTTTATGTGACATAACCATAGACCCTCCCCTTTATATATCACTTGATTATAAAATAAAAAAAAGATAATGCCCTTTCAAACCAAACAATTAAAATTAAATTAAGTATAAATAATTCAAGATCTATAATGGTCTTGTGCTCATCTTTTAAAACATGTTTTGGTTCGAATTTTTTTACAGTATACTTGTGCACAAATTGAGTTATTTTTACGTTTCTGACTTTGAATAATCATTTACATTACAGTATCGCGAGTTAAAATTATTATATTACATGCGTGCACATAATTTATATAATTTATTACTGGCAGATCCAAGATGACGTGCATTAGTTTAAAAGCCAAACAATTTTATGCATAAGCTGTGAAAATACAAAAATAAGTTTGTTCATTGATTATCGATGTTTACTCGGACAATTTAATCGTAGCATCGTTCTTTCGAATCATTATTCGCACGTATGGGAACGGAATTAGAATCTTGATAAAAATATACCTTAAAATAAAAGAAAATGTTAATAAAAAACTATAAAACTCAAATCAAATTAAAAAAAATTGTTTTACTCATTATTGTAGGATAGTTGATATGGAATGAGCAGGGTTTCGGTTCTACAGGTCAATTTGGTTTTAATTTAACATTGATAACATGCAGATAATGGATGTATAATTTGTTTCATACCAAACAATTATATATAATTTAATGAAAATTAACGATAAAGAACAAATCAGTAAGCAGAATGAGTATAGTGCATTGCTTTTCTTTTGAAATTCATTTTCTCTATGGTGCCTTTGTCTTTATCAATAAAAGATAATTCCTTAAGGTGACTCCGTCGAAAGGTGGGCCCGTATCTATGTAGAGTTCTGTTGAATGCTAATCTTTATTTATTTAAATATAAATCACATTAAAATTATTCAATTTATTCAACGTATTGTCGTATCTGAAATGTTGAATAATTTCTATTCTTAATTTTTCTTCTATATACAAGCGATTTTACCGATTCTATATGAAACAACGTACTTATCTTGATTAATGTTAAATTAATTTTTTTATTTGAATTTATAAACTTTGTAAATTTTTATTACCTGTTTTTTCTAAGTATAATTCAATTGATTTTGACAGAAGAGATACAATTGAATTGACCCTAAAGAAATTTTAAGTTTTTCAAATGCTATTTTCTGTTAATAATTCGCGATCTTAATTTAAAAAAATTTACCGCTCAATAAATTGCAATTTTAGGATTTAATTTATACTCTTATTTTTCAATTCTAATCAATGTTTCTAATTGAAGGAGCCATCTTTTAATCCAGAAGTTATAAACTTCGATAAAAAAAATATGGTTCGTAGAACACGAGACTTTTACTCTGAATAATATTTTTTACACAGATGTATAATTGAAAAAGAGAAAAATTCTTTCTTTTTTCTGAAATTCCAATTAAAAAACTATTAAATGTAATTCTAAGAGTATTTCTTCCTAAATATAATATTTATCGGCTTCGAAGGTTTCGGAGTCAATGACTGCCGTACGGAATTCTTTTAAACAGTAAATCATATCATGTATTTGGAATTCTGATATCGACGTAAAATCAAAATAATTTAAAAATTAATTTTTTCTTTTAATCCAAAAATTATTTAATAATTATTTTTATTAATACGAAAACTTTAAATCATCCTCTCAGACAAACCTCAATTCACCATTTCATGATAAAAAAAATCTTCCATACCTTATCAATAGTCAGATATCAATGAAACCTCCGTTATATACTTGCATTTCATTCTTTGCTCTCTCTCTCTCTCTCTCTCTCTCTCTCTCTCTCTCTCTCTCTCTCTCTCTGTCTCTGTTAGATACCATTAAAAATTAAAAGCTTGCGCCATAAAATCATACGTAGGATTCGAGTAAATCTCTTTCTCTTACAGAAATAGGCAAACTTACAGAAACCCGCAGATCTAATTATCAGGACGCACTCTCCTTTCAAAGTCAAAGAGCACGAGCCGAGAGGAAGAATAAGGAGATGAAGCAGAAGACGAAGAGAAGGAAACTTCTCTGACTTCTTTATTCGTTCGTCGCTTAGCGGACGCGGAGCGCGCTGCACGCGACAACCTAACCTCGAAACATATCTCGCGCCTCTGCGCCGTTTCTCGCTTGCGCGCGCGCGCGTGCAAAGCGCGACCGCTGCCCCGCGCTCGAATTTGGCTTACCTGGTGCAAAGCGTTACGGAGCAGAACGAGCGTATACGCGGTTATCCACTACCACCGGCGCTGGACGCGGCACCGTCGTCAGCGCGGCACCGGCCGCTCGTCGATCGACGATTCCCTCCTGATGCTGCAGACCGCAGTAGGTCCGCGGCGATGCGCGCTGACGACGGCGGCATCGGTACCGACGAAGACATATTAAGGTACGCGCGGGTGTCGAACGCCGTCGATCATGGCGATATTCCTATTGACGTCGCCGATCTGCGCCACGATGGGGGAGCACTGCGCGCGGCTTTGCCGCCGATCCCCGTGGCGGTCGCGATCGGCATTCCGCGACCCCCCGCGCACGCCTGAGGGTCCTGTATATATGTGTGTCTATATATATATATGTATATATATATATATATATATATATGTGCGTGATTACATTCGTACGGTCGTGTATGTGTGAAAAGGGGTACACTAGTAGTTGTTATTTTTTTTATCCTCGATGTTTTATAATAAAAATAATAATAACACTAATAATGATAATGATAATGACAAAATTATGTTATATGCTAGCGCTCTTACACACACACACGTGCGCCGCGCGACCGAATCGGAGGAGAGAGAATAGGCGGGCGGCACAAAGAACGAGAACGCGCAGCTCATTCCCTCTTCCCTCGCTGTAAACTTTGCTTTATCCTCAATACTCCTTTTCCTTTTTCCCTCGGCTTTTTTGTTCTTTTTAATATGGAATAAAAAAAATTGAACCCGATATAATCCCGCGAGTTCCTCTTGTCGGTGTGGCAAATGCGTACACCACACACACACACACACACACACACACACACACACACACACACACACGCGCGCGCGCATATATATATATATATATATATATATATATATATATATATACTACTATGTATATACGTAATCCTGCGAAATGCCGAGGTATAAAGGAGAGGGAGAAAAACGGACCGGAGTCCGGAGTAGACCTGACACGAGACACAGAGAGCTTGAATATATATATATATATATATCTTGCTCGTACATAAAACACACGGGGGCACTTTCACGTCGTCGTCGTCGTCGCCACCGCGGTCGTTCTCAAAGTCCTTGCGTTATGTATATACCGCCGTCTTATAACACTTTACCGTATATTATATATATATATATATATATATATATATATATATATATATATATATATATATATATATATATACTGTGCCACGATTCTTTATATCCTCTCTTATTCTTCCTCTAGTTTTTTAAACCAGACTACAATTCCGTAAGCATATACAGATACACCAAAAAAAAAAATTTTTTTATATCACAGAGACCACAAGTAGTATATATAGTTGTTACATAGCAGAAGCGTGTTTATATACTGGAGCAATGTAAGTAGACATTAGTATCAAAATGTGAAGGACACTTGGGGAATTTATAGGATGCATTACCTATAAGTTGTATTTTATCCGTCTCCACCGTTCCGCATCAGCGGGGAGAGCATGAAAAACACACGCGCACAACCGATTAAAATAATCGAACGCTGTATATTATATTTCTATACTATATACAGAGCGCTCGGAACAGTCGCGTGCCTCGACACAAGGATATTATTATAATTCTACACTTCGCGGATAAATCGCACTATTCGTATATATTAAGTGCACGCGCACTAATACAAAACGGGAGTCCGCGCGGCGGCAGGAACGCCGCGACTATCCGAGAACTCCGATCCGAGTGCTGGCGAGCGGCCGTTCTCTCAACGTCCCCACGCCGCCGCCGCCACCGCCGCCGCTGTTACACACGACACGGTCTGTATATATGAAGTGAGAGAAAGAGGGGAGAGAGAGAGAGAGACAGTGAGAAAGAGAGCGAGAGGAAAAGAGAACGGGATGAAGAAAGAAGGAGAGAGAGTCTCTCTACCGCGCGGAGAGTAGTACAGTGCATGACCACCAGGGGGAGATCGCGCCAAGTGTCTTTTTCTCCCTCTCTCTCTCTCTCTTTCTCTCTCTCTCTCTCTCTCTCTCTCTCTATATCTCCCACCCTCTCTTTAATTCCTTCACAGCACGTTTTATATTTGTGTTTGACTGTGTATATATTGTACATATATGCATGGTGCGCGCCTTCCAAGCAAAGTTTCTTACCTCAGCATATATGTATATGTATATGCATATATATATATATATATATATATATATATATATATATATATATATTTGCGCGTTGTATTCTTACGTTCTTTTTTTATATTCGATACTCTCCCCGAATGAGTACCGTATATATATATATATATATATATATATATATATATATATATATACATATATATATATATATTCTTCATGCTAGATGAACTCACTCAGACGGTACTCTTACGACTTTTCCTTGCATCTTATTTCCTTCTTTATCTTCTTTCACCGAGTAGCATGCTTTGCTTACATATAGGCGGTTTTATATATATATATATATATATATATATATATATATATATATATATATATATCCGCGCAGTACGAACCTTATCTTTCAGACTTTTTTAGTACAAGAGTCGGCGCATATAATACCAGATCAGACGAACCTGAGGTCTGAATATAATGCGACTTTTCCACTTGTCCTTGCGCTCAGCATCAGAGATAAAGAGAGAGAGGGAGGGAGGGAGTCAAAGAGACGCGCGCCGCGCGTGTGCGTTGTGTTTTTGTGTTTTTGTATATATATATATATATATATATATATATATATATATATATATATATATATATATATAATGTGTGTCGCGGATAGGGCGCGAGGGCGAACGCGCGCTGCGAAGGTTGGATTCTTTTGTTACAAAAGGTGCGCGCTGGCGGAAGAAGGATACTATAAGAACTTATAATAAGATGCGGGAGTCCCCGCGTGCGAGCTGCTCAGCGGTTCTTCTTTACACTTTCGACGTGTTTTTATTATAAAATGCCCTTACGGGACCGCAGAACGAGCGAATTACCAGCTGTCTAGAAGTTCTTTGATATTTTCCGAGCTTAATCGGAACTCCGTTCGTGCAGGTCGCCGAGGAGCCTCTCAAGGGACTCCTGTCGCCTCTATTTTTAACGCGGAATTGCACGTTTGTTGAAGTTTCGAAGAGCATGTAATGAGCGGATCCAGGAAACTTTTAATTACGAAAAAATTGCAGGAAACCGCTGTTTCTGAAAAATTAAAAAAATTAACAGTTTTTAAGAAATCTATAATAAGTTTTGCATTTTATAAAATGTTAACACCTTCTACGACTCTTAGTATATAATCTTGTTATTCATCTTAGTGTCCATAATGCTCGAAGCTCTGAAAGAATACCGTTTAATTTTATATGTGCCATTTGGTGATATGAAAAACGATGTCTATTATATATTTTATCTAAAATTAACTAAACTTTATAAGCTGTATAAATTAAACAAACTATATAAAAAAATAAACTAAAATTGAAAAATTGTAGACCTCTATTTACATCTATATTTTGTTTTCTATTTTTCAACAACTAATGATACATATAAAAAATTTTGTAATATTAGAGTTATCTACATAATTTTTTTATGATATAACCAAAATCATTTTCAATTTTTGTATTATGATAATTTGTTGATTTAAAAAACTTTTTATATATTTTTAACTCATTGAAAAAATAATCGAAATATTGGAAATTTTTAGATGAAAAAAAAACTGTGACAAGTACAAGTGTTAAATTCTTATAAATAGGTTTTGTATTAAATACAATATTATAAGCGTAAACGCATTTTAAATATTCGGATATCTTAAATTTTACACACTTGCATATGTACTAACAATAGTTTTCTTCTTTATCCATAACGTTGTATACTCAACGAAGTATTATATTTCTAAAAGAATTTTTGTACTCGGATGCCTCCTTGGGCCAGTGTATATTTTAGTTGGGAAATGTTATCTTTTTTATGAAAGTGCGAGATAAAAACTGAAGGAATGTTCGCGTAAAGAGCGAGTGTCAAAATTAATTCGAATATTGGTATTCATGATTTCAAATACGTAGAAGCAATCGAATTTCATTTTTGTTTATGATTTATTATATATAATCTATAAAGAACAATGAAGTCATGGAAACACTGAAAAGATTCTGAAAGGATCTGTGAATGAACTTTTGATCACGGACCAAGTCCTTACGAAGAGACCTTCAACGAAAGTAAGCAGGAATTCAACGAATTTCACGCAAGGCCTCCGAGAGAATTCAGAAAAAGAGTTCCAAAGTAATTAGAAATGTCTCCAACGAATTTCTAAAGTAAAATTTGTCATTGCTTAAAATCCTTATAGAAAGATCATTTTTGAAACGTTTCTGAAAGGTTTCACAGAAAAAAATCAACAATTGTAATTAAAAAAAATTTATGTAGGGTTTAAGAGCGAATTCACGAAAGAATTCTAAAATAATTTTATTACTGTATTCTGAAATGACTAAAACGATTTTTGAAAGAGCATGTTTCATTGGTCAAAATCCTTAGAAAGATCGTTTCAGAAACCTTTCTGAAATAGGGAATTATGAATACCCTTCGTTCTCAAAGTATCCTTACTGCGATTACATCAGTCTTTGGGACATTTTTGCATCTACATCTATCTTTCTTATTAATGCTAAAATGGTAAAAAAGTTGATCGATTAAAGTACCATAAGGATCAATGAGCCTTTACTTCTACAACGTTATTTAGAATCTGTATATGTATGCGAAGCGTTTCATGCATGGATTTTAATGGCGTTACCGAGCGATAATAAGATGTGTATGCGTATACAGTGCGAAAGGATTCTGAAGGCATTCTGAAAGGATTCTAAGAAATGATAGAGGCCTTTTCAAAAGCATTCAGTGAATGAATTATAAATGGTTCGTGTACCTGTGTCTTGGCGAAGCAATATGACTTCTAGTATTCGTTGAAAATCCTTTCACTGATAGATTTCGGAAAGGCTGTACAAAAATTCTTGTAAAAGTAAACTTCAAAAGGATTTTCCAAGAAGAAAGTTTGAGGTATCCTTTCCGCTTATTTTTTCAAAATGATACGAGAATCCTATTTAAAAATTCAAAAGTTCTCTATATGAAGAATTATTATTCCGCATGAAAATCCACTACACTATCTGGCATTTCTCTTACGATTTTTCTTCGTCGGCTCTTCTCATCATCTCAGACCTCTCTTTTGTTTATCATCTGAAAACTTTAAAAGGATCTCTCCCCGCTCTCTCTCTCTCTCTCTCTCTCTCTCTCTCTCTCTCTCTCTCTCTCTCTCTCTGTCTCTCTCTCCTCTCTCACTCACTTACTCATTTAAGTCACAAGTGTAAATCCAGCGCATTAACTGGCTCAGCTTTCCTACATATTTATACAACATTAAAGTTACACGAATGCACACACCCTCTTTTCTTTACGTGTATATAACAGTATGTACTTACGGGGCATTATCTCTTGCTAAGAGAGCCATACTCTCTCTTTCTCTTTCTCTCTTACTCCCTCTTGTTCCCTCTTGCTTCATCCACGACGTCCTCGCCGCCACGCGTCTCTCTCACTTTATCTTTCTCCCGGCGCGCGGTTCATTCACGCCGAGGCGGCGGCGCGCAGCCTTATGCGGCCATGACTCCGCTCGCGCACACGTATACACGCAAGGCATAACGCACACACCTGTTAGCCTCGCTCTTTCTTTCTCCTCTCCCTTACACTCGCACCTCTTTTTACTTCTTCGTCCCTACCTCCCCCTTCATTTTTTTTACGGCGGAACTGTGTCTCCTCTTTCGTTCTCCCTTCTTCTCATCTCCCCGCGATATTATACGCCGTATTTCTCCCCGTCCGCGAAGAGCCAAGTTTTCACGCTTCCCATATATATATATATAATTGCATTTTCTCTTCCTTCTTTTTCTCTCTTACTCATACTCGCTTTCTCTCGCTTCTGATACTTCTTCATTTACGTTGAGCTCTCGTGACCTTTCATTTATATGCTATATATACGTCGACTTACTTCGACAAACAGTAGTGTGCATCGAGCAAGGATGTCGCTGATATAGTCAGCCCATGAAACAATGTGGAGAATCTCTGCTATGTAAATTTGAACGAGATGCAACACATTACCTTTTCTTTTACTTTTTTTGTTTAATGCCACAGAAAGGTAAACAATAACAATAATTCACAGTGCCCATATTATATCAAAACATCCTATGCTGTAAATTTTTAATTTATATAGTTATTTTAAATTTCATAAAAATTTCATACGTTTACAGAATTTTTAGTCTCTTTTTAATATTCGTGCATTCCATAAACTTCCATTATACTTCATTATAAACTTCTTTCGACTGAATTGAAATTCGTAATTTTTAAACCCAGTCACTATTTTTTCGAATCATGAACTTTCCATAAAGATCTTTAAAGAGAAAGCGTGGGATTCTGGATCGATACATTAAAAATGTATAACAGGATCGATTGGTCATTAGTATCAAACGTTGATATTTACATGTGCGCGCGCGCGTGTGGCCATCGGTATTGAAAGTCTTTTTTATTATTTTTAAAAGAGATGGATTCTTTAACGATTGCATTTTTTTATTCTTGTATAGAAACACCGATTTCATGTTATTTAATGGTTGTTAATACTGTTATATTATTAATCATTAATAGATCGTGATATTTAAAAATAATAAAAAAAATTCATATAAGAGTGGATACTAATTTAAATTTCGTTGGAAATATTGGAAACAATATCAAAATTAATCTACTTCTTACAGAGTAAATAAGCACTCTATTAAAGGGCAGTTTTAAAGACCCTTAAATGAGGATAAATATTCATTCTTTTTAGAGTGAAATTTTAATTTCATATTTGCATACAAATAGTACAAGTTTTTCTCTCATTACGACTTCATTTAGCTTATAAATTTGACTGAATGGAAAAAAAATTCATAACGAATTTATGTCATGAATTCATAGCCTTCCCTAGAGGATATTGACTAGAGCTTTGGTATAATTTTGAAATTATGTTAGAAAAAAAGAAGAACCTTTAAAAAATATCCAAGATTACTTATTCTAGGCACTTAGATCTTCTATTCTAGAACCCAGTACTTACATATGTCGAACTTTCTTATCTTGCGTATAGGTCAAAGTGCAGCGTCGATACAAAGTGTTGCTACTAAAAAAAAGTACTATGATAACTGTCATTTCTTTTCGGACCTTTTTATGTGGTTGGGATGTTGTCATAGACATGTCCTTTTTCTTTTTGTCTTATTCTGTTTTTCTGATGATTCCTAGCTTCTGGGTGAAATTTGTGCAAAAGGTATTTCTCATATTCTACCTCTCGCGGATGCCGAAAAATATTCCTGTAGGAATCAATCGTCTTTTCTACGAGTTTTGACATTTCCCCCGTCATTTTTAGAATCATGGACAGTAAAATAAAGTATGCTTCGTGTGAACTTTGGAGAATTTGGAAGATTCTTTATTTTTGTATACATTGTGTTTATGCAACAGCCTGCAAAAGTTAGTCACGCGGTCTAAGAGCATAAGAACATAAAAATTAAATACTTGGTCTGAAAGAGTTTATATCATTATACATATATGGTATAATAGTTCATAAAAGTTAATGATCGACTATTAGAACAAGGTACTTTATGGTATGGATCAAGAAATTTGGCTTGACTCCAAATTAATGTTAGATCTTTGTCATATAGAGAAGTATACAGCAGAAGATAATATTTTATTTATGAAAGACACAATCTTTTATTGAAAGAAAGAAGTGGCCACATAATCTCGTTACTTTTAGATGTAAAAGCCCCTATCTTTTTAAAGGAATCAAGGATTTCATGATGTCCATACTGTAAAAGGCGGTTAATGTGTATCGGAAGATTTACGCAATAAATATATCAAATTGAAGGAGTAAGAGCTTTGAGTCCCAGGGAATGCTCGCTAAATAGCCCAAAGAAAAAAAGAGTATTTTTGATTTTAATCATTAACAAACAAAAGAACCAGACAAGACAAATACAGTAGTGCGGAATGTGTGGATTCTTTAGCTTAAGTAATCATTCGTAACGGACCCCATGGAATGTTCGTGGGGTGACAAATAAGTGTCTAGTAGTGCCTCCTGTTGATTCTCTACAAAAAATTCAATACTTTGAAGGAGTTGATATAAGGTTTCGTAAGATTTCTTAAATTCATGATTGAATCCAGTAATTGAATTCTTTCTTCTAATGAAGGAGTCGAGACTGGTGAGAATTATACTTGCTCTTCTTGCTAGGTATCGAGAGGAAACTAATTTTCCTAAATTGGTAAGATAGAAAAAAGATTCATTCGCTATCAGATTACATAAAACCACTGGATTTTTAAAGAAATTGAAATATTTATACACGTTATTGTATTTGTTGTTATTGAGATCAGATAGAAATTGCATATGTAGGATTTTTAAGCTTCTACGTTAATGAAGTCGTAGTCTGCATTATACTAATTTCTGGAATATTCTATGGATGTGCTCCTTTTCAGCGAATGATTGGAAAAAGCATTATGTGACTTCTGCGGACGTGGAAAAAGCGGTCTGTATCTTAAAGTTGGTGTGCTAGCAGCATTACTAGTCTTTCGCACAGTTGACACATTCCCTATATGCGCGCGACCGAAAATATCGCCTATATTTCTTAACTTGGCTTGTCTATATTTATCAACTTTAACTATCCTAGACCCATAAGATGATGTTAATTATTATGAATTCGTTATAAAATATTATTTTGATATCTGTATTATTTATTTGATATTTATTTTTGCATCAAATAACAATTATAATAATTTGCAATGTTGTAAAATATTATTTTGAGATCTTGCAATCATATGCTGCATAAACTTTATTGGACGAAAACAAAGATTGAACTCTACATAACCGTTAGCAGATCAATGGAATCTGGCGCAAAAACTGTTTCCGCCCGATTAAAAAGCGTGGGAAATATGCTAAATATAGTGGGTAAATGGATTTTTCAAAAATTTACTAATTACCCGCAGGACATTTTATTGATAAGGAAGTCATAAATTACACGGGCGATTATTAAAATATTTAGTTAATGAGAGAAATTATTTAGAATAAAATACCTTTTATCTTTTTTGTAAAAAAGATAAACTGATACTTTTGATATTCAGAAAGTCTAAAAATGCTGAGGACATCTGCAGGGAAAAATATCACTAATTTTGTATAATTATCATTATTTTCAAAAGTGAAACATTCACTGTACCACATGATTCGCAGTGTAGTTTAAAACTTGGCATGTAGAATTTCTAACAGTACCTTGTTAGTCAACTCGTATATTAAATCACTAATATTTTTTATAATCTAATTAAATGAAAAAAAAAGTTTTTTCGTACCAAACGTTAGAACCGAAAGTTATATCCTATAATTCCATAAATGACGAAAATATCTGTATCGGAAGCGAATAAAATATTTCATATAAAACGATTGGTGATCTTACGAGCCATCATTAAACAATACGAATATATATATATATATATATATATATATATATATATATATATATGCAGTATGATATTACTTTGAAAAAGTGATTTGTAAAAACAGATTGCATATTGGTACAGAGTTTAAAATATGTATACATATACATATTGGTTCAGAGTTTAAAAAAATTATCTTATATTTTTTTGGAAAATTTATACATAATTTAGAGGTATTTTGTTATGAAGATAGAAAAAATATTTTATTAAATAGCATTTGTATATCAAATTGCAGCTTTCTAAATTTAAGAAATTGAAATTATTATATTACAAAATACACAAAATTTAATTATGAAATTATAGATTTAAACGATTGCAGAAATAAGCTTTTATCTCCGTTTATTGATTTCATCATAATCGTATTTAATTTTATGATATTTTAACATTTATATTATAATTATGTCAATCACATTTAATACAATATACTTCCAAAGAATTTTCAGTCATGATATTAATTTTAATTTATTTACATTTATGAAAACTGCTTCCATAATGCAGCTATTGTCCTAGCTATTTAAAATGCATGAGACTTTATTCTGATGAAAAAAATGTATCTTGATGTAAAGATTTTTTTAAATTAATTGTTAAAACTAAAAATACCTATAGACCAATATGTTAAAAAGATAGGCAATCTGATAAAACGCACGATTCATATATATTTAATTGTTTATAATGCAAATGAAGTATCGAAGCTAGATCTATAATACGTGTTTCATACGATATATAAGCTGACCATATGTATATAAGCGTACTTCTACAAATTTCGTAATCCATTTTATAATAATACCTTTTTATAGCTGTTGTCAAGTCAAGCGTTAATATAAAACGAGTTTAATTAGTTTACTGGGCTTAGAAATATAAAGTCGATTAGATTGAAACGTGTATCTCTAGTGTATATTTAGTTAGTTATTAGCTATATATATATATATATATATATATATATATATATATATATATATATATTTCAATTTATCAAGGACATTCTCGGTCGGAATGCTACCTGGATCCGAAATTTTCCCCTTCGCTAAGCAATGCTGATTTTCTATTAATAGGGTCTGATTAAATTCCTTTAAATGGCAAATCATTTAAATTTGTTTTATGTATAGATAGTCATACGTATTCTGATACTTGTGGATTTTTTATACATCTATTCCAGAAGAGTAGTTTTTTTAGATTTTTTAATTTTTTTAGTTTCTTAAATACTGTTATTTCAGATTATACATGAGCATTTATACAACTAGTATATATATATCTAACACCCGATTTTGCTAATAATTTGTATAATTACATTTTTTGGGGTGTTGATTATGAATATCAGAGTGGTTATTGGCGGAAATTTAATTTTCATGACGAAAACTATAAAAATTATAGTTTTCTCTCGGAAAATAATAACATTTTTTTTAATATTTCAATCAAATGTTATAGAAATCATTCAAATACGTCTTTTTTGTTCTAATAATTTTTTAGTATTTGGAGAGCGGAACGTAGATACATCCACACCACCGCCGATGCTTCAGAGGATCCCGAGATGTAAGTTTTTCTCCAGAATTATCGCTTGCACCAAAAAAATGTATAAAACAAAAAATATGTATTTTGAGGAGATGTACAACTTTTGCTGGAATTATTTTTTAAAATTTTTTATATTTTTTGAGTTCAGTGCAAAAAGACATCATTTTTATGCTTTTATATGGATTTCATCATGGAAAGTTAGATTCCGCCACGATATTTGTAACCAGAACCCCAAAGAACAAAAATGAACAAAGTTTCAGCAAAATTGGGTATGGGTATTTTTCAGAAGTTTAGCCTATATAATATTAATCTTCTCAAGCAAACAGCGATCCGAAGTATGCAACAACTAAATACTAAATCTCTCTCTCTCTCTCTCTCTCTCTCTCTCTCTCTCCCTCTCTCTCTCTCTCTCTTTCTCAAATATATAATATATCAATTAGAAATATGAGCATATATTATTTATACTGCATAACTGAAATTGATCAAATTCATGTAGTATGAGACCTGTCGCAATTTTGGTATACCTAAATTTTTTAAAGGCTTCTCGTGCGCGCCTAAAGAAACGAAATCCTTCATCAACTAAATTTTATTGACATTTCACGGGAATACTAGCATTTTATACTATTGTAAATCTTTAAGCTCATGCGGAGAGTTATTGAATCCCCATGAGTATTGAAAAGGGCGTTCCACGGAGCGCGAAATGATTTTGATAATTTTCTTACAGAAAAAATAAAGAATATGAGAATTATCCAAAAACATATAATGAGATAATCCTGAAAGGTTCATACATCTGTTTCTTTCCTACCAAACAGGACAATAAATTTTTTCAAAATTCTTATGTGAAATATTTTTAGGATTATATATTCATTAATATACTTTCACCAGCTTTTGTCATTTTACTAGAGCAGACATTACACAGTCCGCTTGTGTCCTTCTAAAAGAATTCAAGTATTTTTTCAAAATTCTTTCAATGGAATCTTTCAAAATGACTACGAGACTCCTTTTCAGAAAGAAACTTGGAAGTATTCTGCAACGAAAAAAGTTGACGGCTTCTTTAATAAACATTTCAAGATTACATTTATAAATTCTTAATGAATTTTAAATATTCTCATATCCTGTCGAAAACTTCCAACGAAAAGATTTTGAAAGAATAATAGAAAGGTTTTTGAAAGAAGACTTAGACAATGATTCTAAGAGTTCTTTCACAAATCCTTCTAGAATCCTTTCATGAACCTTGGGTACTTGTGTAGAGCGATTTGCTCACCTGCATCAGTATTTCCGCCATACCTTTATCGTTTAAAAAACGGTACTCCAAACCTATAAAGTAAATTTGACTAAAGCACAAAAGATTGTATTCATATCAAGTAAACGTAAGAAAATATCATAAAAAATGTTTAGTAGTTATAATAAAATTGGTATGTATTGTGTGTTCTATATATATATATATATATATATATATATATATATATATATATATATATATATATATAATAACGCGCACTTGCGTCGGTTATTTTAAATATAGATCTTACCTTAATTCAGACGGAGTTCATCCTCCTGAAATGCTGGAAGGGAGGGTATACTTAACTAGGCGTCTCTTTCCTCTACTAATAATAAAATGTTTATTTAATAATTATATAATACTTTTACATGCGGACCGGCGATGTCTTTGTTGGGCGCCAGCTGAGACACGGTTCTCAGCTCGAGCTGTACGCAGCTTGTTTTTCGTTCCCGTCGGTCACGCGGCACTGCCTGATGGCGAGCTCCGCGCTAGGTAGATAGCCTCGACAGGCTCTCCAGGGTGGCGGATTCCACGCGGTGTGGATGAAATCGATGCAACCGTCGCGAACGCGCCAAATCGAGCTCACACGAAACTTATTTACCTATTCGTGATCTCAGAGCGGTTCCCTGTCGATTTCATGGAATCTTGGCTCGAGAACGGTACTGAGAAGGAGCACTTACCCCACGCTCTCCACTCGCCCCTCACTCCTCGGCGATGGCTCGTACGCCGTGGCAGGCGTCTCGGGATGACGATTCCCGGTCTAACTTCTACGTTCTTCGGCTTGCCTCTCGCACGGGACTTGCGCTGGTCCTCGTGCACGGGGAATGGAGGTCACCCTCACCGCTTGCTAGCCGTCGATGGCTTGTGGCGGTCTCGTTTATTGGCTGCTTCGCGCCGAAAGATAGCTCCAAGCGAGAGCTGCTGCTCGCTCGGGCTCCCGAAAAGAAGAGTTGTTGCTCGCTCGAGCTCCGAAGAGGAAGGGAGAGGAAAAATCCTCTAGCCCCGACACCGGCCGCGGCCCTCTCGAAACGGCGTAGCGGGGAAGAGTATGTCTCCCCCACCCATCTCCGCTCGGTATGGCTCACGACTAGCGGGTAATGTGGTCAAGTAATGAAGACACCACATATACTAATATGTTAAATATCGAATCATATAGATATAACCGATGTCTCATTTCGGCAGACGTGTTGTAACGCATTTCCCGCGTTACAAACTCTCCCCGGCTAGACCGAAGCCGGATACCGGCTGAGCCAAAGAAAAACGCAACCCTTGTTTTCGTTCGCTATTGAATTGCCGTGGTAGCGAGTCAGTCTCAGAAATGAGGTTCACAAACCTTGTTCTGTTCGAACTTCCCTTCGAATTTTTATATTTATGAGGCGAGTGACGCTTCACTCGTTTCGAACCTACAGCTAACTATGTTTACCGTTGAATTATTTTATTTTATTTATGAAAAGTATATTGATCAATTTCGCCATTTAAATAGAGTAAATTTTGATTATCAAAAAAAGTGATACATAAAATCATTATCGATTTCTCTCGCGCAGTACGAAACTGTCCTCCGTTTCTTCATTTAATGCGTCACCTTCATGTCTACATCTATGCTCTAAGATTGTAAATGAAGTTATTATTTATTTCATATTATCAGATAAAGGAGCCTCGTTTAACCCTTATCGAAGTATGAAAATTTAAGTATTTTATCAAAAATTTAAGTCTTAAGGAATGGGTTATGTACAAAAGAACACTTGAGTGTATAACTTCGAAGATGTAATTTGCGTTTTTTTGCAAAACTAAAACGCTTCATATATATAGTTTATTTATGTGCGTCTGTATAGATGTATAAAATCGTTTTTTTTTTTGTAAGAAAGGAAGTGCAGTAGAGCGCGCAATAGATAGCGCTTAATCAAGGGACTCCGTGTCCTGGTGATACGTTTCCAACCGGATAAACCCCCGTAAGGTCAGATTTACGAATTTTTTCCATCATATTTTCATTGAAATATTTAAGTGGAAAGTTTCAATTCGTAAATTTGATGCTCATTTGAACTTTTGGTATTTTCGAATCTGGAATCAAAAGTAGATATTTTTAATTAAATTATTCATTTTAACCATTAAATAACCTTGAAAATATATCTCAAAATAAGATCATTTCCCCTCTGTTTCTTTCAACTTTTGTTTAAACCATTATTTTTACCTTGTTTAGATCATCAGAAAATCAGGTAGGACGATTAAAACGACCCACCGCATAAATTATATTTTGCTAATTTCCATCGAAGGTTTTATATAAATATTATATTTTTGCGTATTTCTAGTTATTCATATAACTGGATATAATTTAATTGTACTTATGTCGACTGCCCATATACAAATTAACAAATATTGATTGGACTGTAAGACCAATAAAAAAATATTTATTAATTTAACTGAATATACATTGCAATAATAAAAAAAACAACCATTTGCATTGCATTATCATGTACAATAAAATGATTTGTATAATACACGTGCATCAAATAACAATTATAATAATACAAAATAATTTTAATGCTCCTTGTATTCTTTATCTTGAAACTTTTATTAAGCTTATAATGTCAATTGAGAACTCCCATTCTCCTATCGATCTACGGTGATGTCGCCAAATCCAATCCCACGGATCAGCGGCAACGTAATTATAGGAAGTAAATATGGTTTCTCAAACGTATCCAGTGCTTTTAAATCTCGAAAGTTATCAAAAAACGACTGTATGTATAACTTGCTATAGTCCTGACATTATGAGGGTCGCGTTGAATATTTGAAGATAATTCTGATGGTATAAATATTGCTTTTAATGGGGGCCATGCAAAAAATATGGTATTAAATATACATAAATATTTATTATTCTGTTAAAAAGAAATTTAAAAAGTAATCACATATGTATTTATTATTTTGTGAAAATTTGAATTATTGAAACTTACCTTTGAAGTATACTTTTTGTGTGGTACAAATTATAATTAATCATATTTACTAATAAGACAGTTTTTACAAAAATTTAAAAAATTGCTAAACCTTAAGAAAGTTACAAAATATAAATCGTCATAATAGTTTTTTTCTAAATTCACTTCGATTCACCATAATATTAGAGAATGCTGATTGGAGCATAAATAGTTAATCAGAAAGACACCTAGATTGTTTGTGTCTCTCACCTCTTATAAAAAAAAGCCAAGCTTTTTTTTAATAGAGGATGCACTCTCGATTAGCGATGTATATATTTATGAAGAAATCTAATATAGTGTTCAATAGATCTTTCTTCTTATTCTCCCATAAAAAATAATTTTTTTCTTCAATATATGTTTAAAAGTCAAGAATTTTTTATTATAAAAAAGTTATATTAATTCTTCGTCTTTTCACCACCTTCTTAATAACTGAAATTATACGTAATATAAGTAGTACGGTGTAAAAGTTTTTGTGCGTCTGCACTACCGGTGGATATAGATTACAGCATACTTATTCATATAGTCATACTTGTAGAACAAACCGTTCCGTAATTTTTCTTAGTGCGCGATGTAATAAGTTATTTAATCAGAAAATGTATTAATTTATTTATTTAGTTTAAAATTAATTGTCTGACATATTTTGCAGTCCATTCGTGTCATTGTTATAAATATTGAATTGCTACATTAGCATATTTCAAAAAAAAATTTTTAACACTAAGGGAGATCGTTCAGAACTACGAAATAATATACTTCTTAGTACGAAAGCAAGTCAGAAATTCTTCACTATAAATTATGTTTCATATCTGAAATAAGATTGTTTTTCATTAATAAAGCTTTTTCCTAATATTTTTATGACATAAAGTACCAGAATGTAAATATATATATTTCAAACTGTATTCTTTCAGCCACTTATTAAACCTTCGATTGTAAAATTTTTTGTGACATTTTCTATTTGTTCAAAGGTGTGTTATTGGAATGCATCTGGATCGGGTTTTTACTTTTTTACTTTCTTAAGACACTCAAAACATTCCTATAAAGTTAATGGCATCATTAGAAATCTTTATGCAGCCATTATCGCCTAATTATAAAAAATTAATTTATTCGTGTGCTTTTTATAAAACAAATGAAATGAATAATGAATAACAATAATTGTTAAATTGGCACTAAAATTTATGTTCACAAAGCAAGGTTTCAAATCGATAATTAAAAAAAAACAGACATTGTTGAAAAAATATCGTCTTTTAAGAAATTTATTTATTATTTTTAAAAAAATAGTTGACAAAATTAGATTTTCAAATTTTAACATGATTTGAACTTTTATCACTACTCTATAAGCTCTCGTTGAAAATAAATACAAATAAATTATAAGAATATATAGACGTAAAAAGGTACAGGTTCGATGAGCGTACAATATCGGTCTCGAGACGTCACATTTATATTAACAACAGTCGCTTTACAATAAATCTCAAAACGCGAAAACTTACACTTATACAAATGCATGATAATAACCACAACTCTTTTATTTAAAGGCAAATATAAATAAACGATTAAATCATTACATATATATGCTTTGAATCATACACTTGTTTTTACATATATTTATAATAAGGTTCAAAATATTTATAGATTGTGACGTCGCGCATTGTCTAACGTACATTCAATAAATTGAAATTCAAAGCTTCTTACAATCATTGTTAATATTAATAAATTTATTTTATAAATAATTAAATGAAATTTCAAATAAGTTCCCATTATATCTACAAAAATTAAAAATTAAATAAATACTCGAAAAGTGCACAAAAGATTTTACTCGTAACTGAAACTATTTGTTTGCACGTGTGTGTCTAATTGCTTTTCAAAGGAATTTATTGAAATTTTAACGAGAGTAATACACTGCATGCGAACAAACAGACCCCCATTAAATATCTTTCTGGAATATCGCCCAAGGTCAAAGCAGTAATGCACAAATCGAACAACGGGATTGCGAACTTTGAGCCGAGACGATACTGGACAACTTCCATTATCGGTTTATGTCAAAGGATGCTGGCCGCGAACTTCTGATATTGAGGATCACGTAAAATTAATATTTACGCGATTAGTATTCATCGAGTACCGTCGAGGGATTGGGCGTGTAGAGCGTTTAGGTGGAGGAAGGGATGAAAAAGGCTCGCTATAATAAGGGATAGTTAAGCGCGGTAAAAGTCTAAAAATGGAGATGGAGGGGATGGTAGAGAATCTCTATTGCTTACAGATTCTAAATATATATATATCTGGAACTGTATTTTCTTTTGTCGACTTAATACTGAGCCTTCCTCATTCTTCGTGCACGATGCGATTGAAGCTCCGATGCGCGATCCGAGAGGGAATGCAAGGATGTAGCGAAGAGCGACAGAACCGGATCAAAAACAGAGGGGACTAAGTTTTTTATTTTACGATTAAAAAGGGCTGAACAACGCTATTGGGTTCTTGGAAACTTAGTCTAGAAAAGTTAGTCTAGATGGTAGAAAAAGAGATTTATTACAAAATCTGAAATTAATTTAAAGATTGATAATTATTCTTCTAGGAATAAATAATCAATAATAAGTATCGATAGCATTTTTCGGATAAAATGGAGGCATTCACTTCATTTAAGTATTTGGCATATTATTTCGAGGAATAAGAAAAGGAAGGAAGAACGATGCATGAAAAGATTAATGTCGCAAATAATTAAAGGATTAATTAAAAAGAAAATAAAGTAATAATATTTTCAGTCTACCTTGTTATCTTAACAACAGATGTCTATCTGCAAGAGCCACTGACGGCTGAATTGAGAAAACCAGGTAAATTTGAACTATTTACATGGCCCGGTTCAGAGAATTAAAAAAAAAAACTCAAAAAAAGGGAAAAATTCGAGGACAAAGTTACTGTAATGTTTGTTATTGTAAAAAAAAATTATATTCATCTTTACGATATAATATTATATATATCATGTTAATTTGACAATACGCCTCGTTATTACTAGGGAGCAGATTATTGTCAAAAATACAGTCTCATTTGCAGCAAATGATCCGCTTCTCTTTTAGTTTTCTATATCTATTGGTAGTTGGTGCAAGGATAGAATTTCTTTTTAGACTGCGATTTTAAAATTGTATTCTGCACTATTAGACGTTAAGGACTATTAAGAATCAAGCCGTTTTATTATCTCTGGCTAGAAATAAACACCAATAGTGTAATATATGTAGACTTGGTAGAAGAACGAGGTGATTTAAAATAAGAATC
The DNA here is from genome assembly GCA_018907035.1 of Sycobia sp. Sy_11. Taxonomy (NCBI): domain Eukaryota; kingdom Metazoa; phylum Arthropoda; class Insecta; order Hymenoptera; family Epichrysomallidae; genus Sycobia; species Sycobia sp. Sy_11. Next base: position 576,491 of record JACCIC010000225.1, on the reverse strand, counting down.
AGCGGCAGAGCTAGGATCAAGTGTATACAAGTACTCTTCGATAAAAGTTAAATATGTATTTATGGACAAATTCCATAAAGATAAATCTTCATGAATGATGTAAAATGAATTAAGCAAAAAAGGCAAATTGTAGGTTTAAATTAATATGTTTTTGAAGAAAGATCTTTTACTAGACAGAATAAAAATAAATTAATGGAATATAATGTGAATTTTTCTTGATGGCTACAGATAATACAAGTATAAAAAGTAAGCAAATAAGCCAATGATTATTAGAAATAAATTTGTCATTTTAAAAAATAAGTTTTTAGAAAAAAAAATTAGATGACTAGTTATGTAAATCAACTAAATTAAGAAAAACTAATAGCCTATAGGAAGTGTGAAAAAATATTATAACTCAAATAGATTTTTAGTTGTTGAAAAAAGTGGTAACCCAATCATTCATTGCTAAATTCAAATTGAACTGAATAAACTACAATATCGTTTATACGCATAATCAAAGGAATATACCAATAGAAACACATGTATATATACAATAGCAATAAATAGAAAATTTATTATGGATTTGATTCATAAAATAATGAATACATTATTAAAGAGGGTGTAATTTGTATTTATGTTGGTATTTAGACCGTCTCAGCTCAAAAGGACGCGTGTAAAGTTCTTATGGCAGTTAGTTGTGTAATTCGAAGCTACTAAAAATCCAAGTATATTCGATGGGGGTCGTAAACAATATGTTTAGGCAAAATCTTGGTAATACTTTGCATATTTACCATAGTTTTAAAGCAGCTTTCAACCATCAAAGATCAATTATTTATTTAGTAGTAGAAAAATCAGTTTGTAACGTCACAAAATATAATTACAAATCTTAATTGTGATTTACACATTATTTTGAACTTCAAAAAGTACCTATAATCTAACTTATTGTGTATTAATGCAATGGCCACACAGTTTACTCACATTACATATAATTACTTCGCAAATAAAATAAAATTTTTTTAAATCTTCTAATTAATCTTCATAACAAGTAGCAGTAAATTTAATATGCTAGTTAATATTCATCTTAAAGCCACCTAATAGTTACAACAAATAATGATTCAAACAATTTTTGACGTGAATATGCTACTAATCAATGTAGTAAATCATATTCACGGAAAAAATTAACTTTGGTTTATTTAAAAGCAATGTTATTTGCATATCTTATAATAAATTTCATTTTTTGATGAAGTTTATTAGGAGTATATAGTGTTAGTCAATAGTATTGTAAAAAAGTTCAAACATTTAATTTAATCATATATATTAAGAACTATCATTAGCGGTTTTCTACTGTTCTAATCTTATTTGAAACAATTTTTATTTACATGATTCTTTTTGCATAAAAATAACTCAATGCAGCTTGATAAAAGAACACACATTTTAAAACTTTACAATATAAGCAAAGAAATGTGATCCAATAAAAAAATTTTTAATGTGAACAGTTTATATAATATTTAGTAACTATTTTCTAGGTATACAATTTTGTTTGCATACTTTTCAATCATGTATATTAAAATTTTTTTAATTTTTGCTTTTTACATTATATTAAAACGTATTAAAGAAAGATAAAAATCTATTATCTAAGTCTCAATAACGAAATAAATAAGAAATCGAGATTTATATATTTATTACAATTATTAATAATCAGTCAACCTTGTTTAAGTTTCAAAAAAAATTTTTATGATTCTTAAAAACTTAAGCCATTTTCACAATCTATATTTAATTATCTTAGGCCAAACAGTGTTATTGTTAAGATTGTTTAAAGCAGTTACGTTCGTGGGATAAAATAAAACAAAATTGTAGAAGAAAATAAAATTCTAGAAGTAAAATGTAAAAGTTGAGAATATGAAGGCAATGGTTAACCAATGAAATTATCAGTCGGGGGCTGTGAGTAAACTTTGAGCATCAATTGAGCTCTCGCCTGCGATAAAAGACGTGTTAATAATAGGCGTACTGACGGTGTTACCAGACTTCTTGTTGCTAAATGGATAAAAGCTGTTTATGTTCATTTGCAGCAGGTACGTAGATATCTTGTCGACAGGTGAAGCTGGCAAGTCGTTACTGCCAACACCACCATTCACATCAAGCTGTAGCTGTGCAACATCATTCTGCAGAAGCCTGGCGTACATCTCAATTTGAGTGCGGCCACCGTTGTTGATAACTAAATGGGGTATCCAGCGAAAATAACATTGCGACCATAGCTCTAAGCAGGATATCTTGTATAAGGGCTTAAGAAAATTAGATTTATGCTTTGGTGATGGAGCTTCATTGTAGGACAAATGAGGAGAGTTATAAAGTGGGTTGTGGAACAGGAGAATATCATGGTCATTGAATTGTTCTCTCCAATCCCATACGCTTCGCAACTGCAAACGAGTGTTTGGATCCTGCAAAATTGTTGTAATTTTTTATTGATTAGAAGTAAACTTTTAGTAATTTTTTTGATCATTAAGGCTTAAAAAGTTTTAATGTTAATGTCAATATAAATTCAATAAGTATATTTTGAGAGTTACTGTGTCTAATTGATTGAATGAATAATAAAACTAATCAAAAAGAAATATTTTAATACTTACAGTAGCTGCTTTAATGCGATCTCTTTCACAGTTAAATATAAAAGTTTCAAAAATTGAAACATGTGCTGCATCCCACAACGTTGTTAAATATGTTTCCGTAAATTCAAATTCAGCAGGAAATTGTTGGCATAGTTGCCATACACAGTCCAAATACAATAAAAAAAGAGGTGACTAAACCATTAAATAATACACTAATTAATACTCTAAGTTTTTGTTATTTATTTACATTAGCTTTGATTCACTTACTTTTTCAGAGCCATCATTTTTGAGAAGACCAAGACGATCACAAAAAGGATGCCCAGCAGCAATCCATTCTTTTTGCAATAAACTTTGAAATCCTGCTATTGTTCGAAAATGAGAATCTAATAGTAATTGAACCAAACTTGAAATAATGCAACAAACATCTCTACCGGCACCTTCTGCAATTGAAAAAATATTTTTGATTTTTAAGAACAAAATAGACAAATGTTCTAATTAATAATCTAAAAGTTTTATTATACCTTGTAATATAACAGGTACTCCTTCATTCAATAATTCACTAGCTTCTACTGATTTTTGCAAACAATATGACACATATTTTAACCACTTCGTGTTTTCCAGCAAAGAATAAAAATTATTTTCTTGAATTAGAAATTGTCGTACACTTTCTAAAAGTAGATAATGTTGCATGATTCATTTTTTATTTAAAATCAAAATCCAATTATACAAATAAGTAACTCACCTGGAGAACATAAATAAACAAATTTTGAAAAACTTGACGTAACAGCTTTGGTACTAATGTCTTTGTTTAATTCAATAATTACTGGTTGTATTTTTCGCGGATGATTTTTTCGAATATTTTCTAGCATAATATTTTCTTGAGTTCTCTCTGTAATACTTGGACAAAGTTCAGACATCTTAACTAGTGCAGCACCTTGTTCATTAGACCAAGACCAAACCGGTGGTCTACTACCTTGAAAGTGTTGAGCTGCTTTAACTAATTGACTATCTGTTACTGATGCGGGAACAATTATATAAGCTGGTAAACTGTAATAAATCATGCAGAAAATTTATTTGAATTAACAATCATTAATAAGTATTTATGAAATTCTGAATTTTACCTTGGACACATTTGGAACTCTAAATTTACTGTTGACAATCTCCAACCTTTTTGTAAATGTACACCTTTATTAGCTGTACGATCTAATTCATCTTGCCAATCAGTAATATTACGAAATAGCCGCACTTCTTTATCTATACTACTATAATAAGGCTCTCTAGGAGAAACATAAATGATATTTAAATATAAATTTATTAATAATAATATAGCAACAAATATTATTCTTACTTATATTCATAAGCAAAAAGTAAATGATGTTTAGTTGGAAATGCATGATGAAGTAAAGCATTTAATACATTTTTTCCATCTCCAAGAGGTGAGAATTTGAAGGAAAATGACCATGTCCTTAAATTCTACAAGATATGAAGTATTTAAAATACACTTGATTTTGATAATTAGTTAAAAACTTACAAAAAATTACTTACTTTACATATTATAAAAATTCCTTTCACTTTTGATGGAACTATTGCCCCTGGTACAAGTTTTCGTTTTTTTTCACCGACAATTAAGTAAATGGTATCAATATTTGATAAACAAGTATCTGTATATCCATACAGATGATTTTGTTGATAAATATCCTAAAATATTATAAATTATCATTATATATTTAAGATGAAAAATGTATAAATAAATGTTGAAGTTTTTTAATTTAAAACAATTAAATGTAAAAAAAAATTAAGAATTTTTCAGGAACCTTGAACTTTTTTATTTTTTACATAATATTTTAAAATTTAAAACAATCTGTAAATAGTTTCAGATAACAAGAAATAATATTATTGGTTACTTACATCTCCATTATCATCGGCTGTGACAAATGTAAGTTTAAAGTTAGTAACTGACAATACTCCTGATATACCTTGCTTTGATTCGCTAACTGGTTCAAACATAAGAACATTTTGAGCTTTTGCAACAACAGCTTCTCCTGATAATAATTTAATACTATTTTCACTTATTGAATTCTGCCTATTAGAACCTAAATTCTGTAAAAAATAAATATTAGAAATTGATTAAAAAAATATTTGATAATTACTTGTTTCAAAAGAACTTAAAATATTCTTTTATAGTTCATTCATTTAATTTTTATTGATATTCATTACAAAAATAATTTTTTTTAAGGATAATGTAGTATAAAAAAGGTTCCTTTAAATTTATAATTTTATTTAATTTTATTTCTCAGTAGAGCAGTAAACTTTACACGCTATATTTTGCAGGTTGTATTGTATTTTTTAGATAACATTAAAGACAGGTGAGATTAAGATCAAATATAATTAAAAATTTTGAAGAAGTTCAAGTTTCAGTACCTGCATTTCATGTTCCTCGAAACCGACATAGCTTATGAAATTGTTGCAACTCTTGCTTTCCATAGCAGAGAGAGTGAGGACTTTCCTGCATTCGGTATAGATTTTCTTCAAATTTGCAAAAATTGTAATTAGTGAACAAGAAGCAGAGTTATATGAAAATTGCTTTACGATTGTGTTTGTTTCTTATAAAAAAGTAAGAATACAGTACATTAAGAGTACGTATTCTACTTAGATGTATGAGACAGATGTGAAGATTTCGTATATGTCGAAACGTCACTTGGTAAACAATTAATCCTAGTATACTTCGTTTGGATTTTTCGAAATATGATGTAGAATTTGTTTTTAAACTTTTTATATGTGTAATTTTTAAATTGTATGTTTCAAAATGCGGTTTATTTTATATGAAGAACATAGTACTTCACTAATTTGTTATTTTTTGGTCCACTTTATAAATGAAGTCAACACTGCAATACTGTGTACTGACAATCTGTAATCTGATGGTAAGGTAATCCTAATCTGTATATTGGAAACTGTAAAAAACTAACCTTAACTTAAAATAAGATTTCTGAAAGGTGCAAACTTGGTATAGTTGGTGCAAAAGAACACAATGCTATCGCAATGCACAGATGTATAAAGTTTACCCATTCATACATAGAATGTGATCAGCAGGTGAACTTCACATATACCAGTATATACTTTCATCTGCTTTCATTATACCCTTTCCCAGACCAACCTGACTTGATGCAGCCTGATTTGTTTGTTTGCGCGTAATTAATTAACTTTAGACCCTGATAGACCAATATACCTTATTTAGCTAACTCTAAAAAATTAACATTCTTATATATCACCATTATATCACAATTCATAAAACCTGAACATTGAACATCATAATCGTAGACGAAGTTAGATTTACTCCTCCAGGCGTTAGAATAATTATTATTATGTTTAAACTTTGTTAAATATTACTACATAATTGATTAATTAGGTTAACTCTAAAGTTATAACTGTGAACTGTAATAAAAGCTGTAATCTATAATAATATCCAATGTAGTATGTGAAGACAATAGTGGCCTTGGGTACAGATCAAGTATATAAACAAACTTTATACACAGTTAAAACATATTTACTACTTTATTAATATTAGGTAATTTGCGTTAAAGTCAAACAAAATGTAAATTCAAAATAGTTTTATTATTTAATTATTGTCACATATAATTATGTTAAAATATTTTCTAGATGTATGTAAGAAAAACTAAAATAAATTTTGTTAGTTGTTTAATTTTAGTTATTTTATTAATTTATTGTAAAATTTATTTATTTATTAAAAAGAAGATTGTTTTAATAATGATTATAAATATATTTTAATAATAATAATTTTAAAAAGTACTATATAGGTAGAAGATTAAAAATTTTTTTTATAAATTATGTTCACAGATTTGTAATTACTTAAAACATTTTAACTTCATGGAACATTTAAATTCCATATTATAATTGTTATTGATATTTTGTTTTAAATTACTTATAAAATTCTCAATAAACATTTGTGGCTCTTTTGAATTTTTATATATGTTTTCACTTTTAGCATTATTGCTATTATTTTGAATAAAAGTTTGCATTTCATCAACTTTATATTCAGTAAAACTGTTATATTCATGATCCTGCTTTTCGGTTTTAGGTGATGCCAAAGAAAATAAATCATAATTATCCAACATTTCAGAACAACTATTCTTAACTTCAGAATTTGATTCATTAGATTCATTTTCTTCATATTCTTCAACTATCATAGAATCTGATGAAAAACTTGTTTTATCGTTGTAATCACTATATGAAATGTGTTCTGGTGGTGATGGATTGAAGCGCACAGTTGTGCTGCGAATTATAGGTGTACTTAAATGAATTGGGCTTTTGGAAGGAGAGTTAAGATTTTCATCTCTATCTATAGAATGACATGTTGCTGCATCAGACCTATTAAATTTAATTTTTATAATAATATTAATAGTGAGAAATAGATTACATTATTTAATAACAATTTTCAGTAATATATAATATTTATAGTTATATCTATACTATTGGTTAAAATATTTTACAATTCATTATTAAACCTTTTAAGTAATTATAACTTAACAGTTCAAGAGTAATTTTATCACTAAAATTAAAATATTATGAAAAAGCAAAAGTCGGTTGCAAAATGAAAAAAAAGTAAATAATTAAAAAATAAATGATATAAATATAATTAATTACCGAATACTTTTGAATAAAGAGGGCATAGTATTAATACTGGCCACATTATCTAGCCAATGAGAAATATGTTTGGGAGTGTACATTTTGCTAGATTTGCAAACTGTTTTATTATCAATCCAATTTGGATTTGTACACGTAGAAAATATTGGAGTATTAGTTGATGTGCATTGCCATATAGGATACACTTTTCTTGGAAAAATTTTTTCTACTGCATGAGAATTCTTATTTGATGAAATTGTTTTATTATTAGTAGTGGTACTACAAAATGTAGAAATTGTTTTTGTTGGTATTTTTGCTTCTTTTAAATTTTTTTTAAAATTTTGCATTGTCTGAATAGCATCTTCCATAGCTTTACATTTTCTCTTTCTACTTTTTTTTGGAGATTTCTTGAAAAATTCGCTTTCAGTTTCATAAAAGGGATATTTTTTCCTAATTAAAATAACGATTATTTTTTGTAATTATATATATATATATATATATACATAAAATTTATTTCAAACTTGCTTTACAGATAACAAAAGTAAATATTTATTTTTCTTTTACATTTCGTATCTATATTGTTATTTTATTAAAAATATTTTACAAAAAAGCATAAAAATATAATTATTAAATTTACTTTAATTCTTCTTCGCGTTTGAAAGCTTCCTCAGCATTTTGTAATATTTTGTCAAAAAGAATTTCACTGTCATCAATATCTTCATTGCAAAAAATTGAGTCTATATTTCCTTCAAATATGTCACTCGCATTAAAACTATTTGCACTTTTAGACCCAGATTTAGTATTAAAATTAGGAGTTTTTCTTGAACTTGATCTTAGTACATGTAAAAGTATACTTCGTTTGTCGTCTTCGATAAGTTCATCGTTGTTTATAACTTCCTTTGCGTCCGCCATTTTTATAATAATTTCTTAAATTAATCTTCAATGGACTTCGAAATAGTTCAATATTTATATATTATTTTTATATAGAAAATTTTTCTATTAAATATATATATTATATATATTTTTTCATCAAAAACAATATAATAATAAAACTACAGTTTACAGTGTTAGCAAATCAGTTGTTTTAAATTTTTAGAAATTTATTTTAAACATTCAATAATAATATTTTTGTAAATTAGTCAAATATTTAAATTAAATGATCAATTACTTATTTTGACTTATCATAATAATTTATTCGTACCTATCACACTACTTATCGGAATCTCTGAAGTTGCACAAATTCATTTTGCAATGAAATTTTTTAATTCAATGAATGGAATGAAATGTCGAGAATTCGATTTGCAAAAATAACTTTCTTTTTTAAAAATTCAAACATATAAGTGGAATTTACTTTTGTGGGGATTACATCCTCCACATAACCGCGCCACGAGCGCCCTCACCACCGAAAGTGGGGTGTATCGGAGGCATCTAAGCGCATCCGCGCTATAGTTAGAATGAGTCAAGCCATGTCGTCTCTAATGAACACACGTTCGTTCTGTATATACAAGTAATAAAGCTCCTTATATATAGTAGTATGTGACTCGTTTTTTACATTGGAATATATCCGCGTAAATCCTACTCCATAATTTAGCTAACCTAATTGTTCGGGCGTGAGTTAAGCCGCTAATCACGTAGTCTAGCGGTGGAAAAAGTATTTATATTATCACATAAATACAGAATATCCGACACTTTGAAAGCTGAAAACGAGAACGTAAACGAAAACAAGTTTAAAATTCCGGCGCGGGAAGTTTAAAATGTTTCGATTGGAACTCGAAAATTAGAAGCACGCTAAAATATAATTTTTCTTCTATAATGAGAAATAAAACAATAAGATAATAATGTAAAAGTTGTAATAATTTTTAAAAATACTTAAAAGTACGTATAAATCTCTCAATCTGTAAAAATTTTTATTAAGTAAGAGGTTTAATTAAAAAATTTTATTTATAGATATTTTTCTATTTTCATTGTATAATAAATTTTCTTTATATTAGATACTTACAAAATTATTAAAAAATGTCGAGTTTTGAATTCTTTATAAAGGCCCTTTTCAAGACTAAAAATAAATAAATTAATGAATATTTTTAATTACGCTTGACAAGTACGAAAAATACGAAATAGTTTTGTAAGTAATTTATTTGTAAGTAAAAAATCGATGAATATGATATTATATTAATGTTGTTTTACCTTCGTCGGCCTACGTGGCACGACCTATGCAAGGGAGGGCCCTCGACGAGGTAGACTTGATAGAGTAGTAGGTTGGTTGGCCCGAGTCTGGGCTAGTGTGCGGCGAGGGAATAGGTCCAGCGGTAGTGCTGAGCACTGGCTTTTCCTGTGTCGACCTGCTTTTCGCTTTACCAGACGTATGACACTATGGCCGGCGGCTTCGCTGTTATGGGGCTTCGCAGGGGCTCGCGCTTCAGTTTTTCGACGTGTGACGATTCGCGTCCTACGCAGTCTCCCTTATCTACGCGATGCGACATCGGCGGTCGATCGCGGGGCATTGTCCGCAGGGGTATCACTTCGCACGATCGTATCGGGATTACAATGAAGCACGTGGTCGGGGCACCGTACGCTCACCAGCGGTATTACAATTCAGTTACGCTCACTCGCCTCGATATTACAATCAGACGCAATGCAGTTATGCTCTTCGACCGGAGGCTCTTTCGTGTCGGAACAGCCATCATCTTCGGGATCGTTATTTCGATTATAGGGCTTCAGGTCGGCGACGTAAGCTTACCAGCATCTCTTCCTGTAGAATTTCGAAGCAAGTTTGGAGCTGACGCCTTGTGTGCCAGATGCGAGGATGCGATTACGCTGCCATACGCAATCGCTTAATTAACGTCGCGATGTCTCGCATTATAGTAGCGAACTTGCTTTGTCTGTGCTTTCTGCGAGTTTTCCACTGCCTTTAGATGGAGATCAAATAACTTCTCCATGCGCTCTTTCCAATGCTGTAAAGCAGTCTTTGCTTGTGCTACATGTGTGCGTTGCTCTTCCTGGCGTCGATGCATGCCAGGAGCTGAGAGGTGACAACCCGTGTTATGGAAGGCCGGACTTACGTCAATGGAGTCTTGGACGGATGCATTGTTCGTAAGCATAAGCTAGGCGATGTGCGCACGTCGAGTGCTAGAAGAATCACTCTTCAATGAAGGTGATTATAGCGGTCTTCAGAGTTCGATTGGCCCTCTCTACCGGATTGGCTTGAGCGTTAGGGGAATGGTTGAATGCACTACCCCACGCTCCAAAAACAATTTCTTGATAACCTTATTACGAAATTCGGTGCCGTTGTCAAAGCGTAAAAATATGCGATCTTTCAACTCGCAGCGAATCGTTTGCGCATTCGCTTTTCGAATGGGGATACATTCTATTTAGCGAGTGAATAGATACATGAAGACGAGTAAGTACTCGTATAGATCGCGGAAACGGACCCATCACGTCTCCAGCTACTACTGTCTAAGAGTGTGTGACCGTTTGATGGCCCATCAGGCTAGGTGGTGCAGCCTGCTGTACCTTACATTCTTGGCACACGGTGTAGTCACAGACTATTTGTGTCACATCTTTATGCAACGAGGACCAATAGTATGTTTGTGCGATACGGTCATACGTCTTATGGTGTCCGAAATGACCAGCCGTGGGTCCTCATGACATTCGTGAAGAACGGTACGGCGATCTTCTTTAGGCACGACTAACTTCCACGTATCCTGGTCCTCTATTTAATCTTCAATGGCAGGATCGGGACGATAATAGTACAGTCGTTGCCTGACGATTTTCCACCATGGATGGTCGTTTGGATCGCTCACCAATTTCTTACGAAGGCACAAATGCCAGGGATCTTGCACCTCGGCTGAGGAAGACGACTTCGCAAGTCGGTTCGTCTAGTACGCAATTCAAGGTGCCATTCAGGTGGACGATATCATAGTCATATCCCTGTAATGTAGTCGCGACTACTCCTTTTCATCGTAAGAGTTGTGATACCTGGCGCCTATAAATCAGGGGATGTGGCTCTAAAGACCGCCTCTTGTAAGACTTCTTGCATCAAGGCTTTGAAATCAGGCGGCTTCAAGTCCAAGGCTGCGATTTTTGGTTTTGGGCGCGTCCGAACCATCTCTGCCGCATGAAAAGCCACTTCGGGCGTTATTCAGTCCTCGGGTGATAGAGGCGGCTCACAGTTGCACTTCGCGTCGAAGACGCATTTAGCCTCTCGAGCGAGTTTGATTAGCCGATTTACACTTGTAATCTTCTCCCGCGGAACTAACTTCTGTATCTTTGGGAGTAGAATATGGTATATGAGAGCGAGCTGTTTGTCGTCCGACCATGGCTCTTTGAATCGATTTAGGATCGTCAAAAAACAAACCACGTCGTCACGTTTTGGATCATGTTTGGCCTATGTGCGTCGCTGTGCTTCGCTAATCAGCTCAGCTTGAAAGCATCGGTTGACGCCGCACAGTGGGAAATAAACACAATTTTGTGTCAAAATCGTATATCTCTTCAACGACTGGAGACAAATAAAAGATAAATAAAAACTATTGAGTTATAATAAAAATTTCTAAATTATATTGAAAAAATGTAATTAAGCAAGAAAATTTGATTTTTTGACCTGAATAGTTTTCTTGAAAGTTATATAACTTTTAATAGGTAAAAGATATATTAAAAAAAAGATGAAAATTGAGGGCAAAGAAGGTAGAATAAGAAACACATATAGGTTTAGCATTATAGCACATTTATTAATAAAAAAAAGTCGAAAGAAATGCAAATTTTGTTAAAATAATTAAAAAATATGGTTTTAAAATCATGTAACTCTTGAATGATACTTGATAAATTAGTGAAAAGTAGTTTAAATTGAAGCATAGGTTACGTTGAATAATAAATCAATGTATAAAAGTTACAGAGTTATGCGATTCATGTTAAAAAAAAAAACTGTTACATCTTAAATTTCTTTGAACATTGTGAAAAATCGCTGTTTCAAAATCAAATATCTCCCGAAAAAGAATAAATAAATTATCCAGACTAACAATAAAATAAAGTTTAAGATCAGTAGAATAAGAGAAAAATATCTAAAAGTTATATCAGGTATGTGAATAAGTCTTTCCCGTTTTTTTTCAAATTTTGAGCCTTTATTGTGAAAAAATGGTTACAAATGAATTATTGAAAGTATTGGCCATCGCTAGCTACAACTTTTTCCCATCTTTCTGGCAACATACGAATCCCGTTGCGAAAAAATTCGACCGGTTTGGCCTCTATCCAGTCATCCACCCATTTTTTGGCTTCCTCGTAGGAATGGAAGTGCTGGTCAGCCAGGCCATGCGTCATCAATCTAAAGAGATGGTAATCAGACGGAGCAACGTCTTGACTATACGGCGGGTGGGGTAGGACTTCCCATTTGAGCGTTTCTAAGTATGTTTTCACCGGCGGTGCAACATGTGGGCCAGCATTGTCATGTTGCAAAATAACTTTGTCGTGCCTGTCGGAGTATTGTCGCCGTTTTTCTCGCAGTGCGCGGCTCAAACGCATCAATTGTCGTCGATAGACCTCGCCTGTGATCCTTTCATTCGGTTTCAGAAGCTCATAGTAAACCACACCTAGCTGGTCCCACCATATACAGAGCATGAGCTTGGCGCCATGAATATTTGGCTTGGCCGTCGATGATGATGCATAGCCGGGTAGTCCCCATGATTTTCTTCGCTTCGGATTATCGTAACGTATCCACTTTTCAGCGCCAGTCACGATACGATGCAGAAAACCCTTTCTTTTATGTCGCTGAAGCAGCTGTTCGCAAGTGAAAAAACGCCGTTCGACGTCTCTCAGCTTCAGTTCGTACGGCACCCAATTTCCTTGCTTTTGGATCATTCCCATGGCTTTCAAACGCTTGGAAATGGTTGTTCGGTCAACTCCCAATGCTTCAGCAAGTTCTTCTTGCGTTTGACAAGAATCTTCATCAAGCAAAGTTGCCAATTCTCGATCTTCAAAGATTTGCGGCCGCCCGGAACGCTCCTTGTCTTCCACGTCGAAATCACCGCTTTTGAAGCGTCGAAACCATCCGCGAACACTTGAATCATCGACACAACCTTCTCCATAAGCCTCCTTAAGCAATCGATGCGTCTCGGCAGCAGATTTCTTCAAATTGAACCAATAAAGTGAAACTTCCCGCAAATGACGTCGACTCGGCTCAAATTTCGACATTTTCACGATATCAAAAATTTATGATGCGAAAAAATTTTAACTAATGTGTTAGTATGGAATTGTTGACATATGAATAAGCTTTGATTATGACATATGTAACCATTGAATACTCGCACAGTATTGGTGGCGCCATCTCTTACAAAAAACGGGAAAGACTTATTCACACTCCTAATAAAAATTTATTTATCGAATACTGAATGTCGTCTAAGTTGGAAATTTCAATTGTTGTAACTTAAAGTTTTAGTATCAAAATCATATATCTTTTGAAAGAATCTCGTTCTTTATATATATATATATATATATATATATATATATATACATACATACATACATACATACATACATACATACATACATACATACATACATACATACATACATACATACATACATACATACATACATACATACATACATACAGACATACATACATACGTACGTACGTACGTACGTACATACATCTAGTGTGGAGTTTTGCTGGTTTCTCCCATCTAGCGCCTCCCCAGGTTGCAGATAGGGGAATGCCCACTGTTATGGTGGGTACTGAGGATTTAAATACTCAGGGTGGACAGAAAAATCAGCTAGGGCAATAACCTCCCAAATAAATGGTTAGTAAATGGAATAATGCTTGGTGAAAACGAAATTTTACCCCAGGGAGTTACCCCGGATAAGCCGGTAAATCTCCCCGCCGATTCCGATGGAGTGAAAGCCCCCATGGTCGGCGGCCGACCTTTGGATTCTGGGGAGGGTCAATCATGCATTACATATAGAGAAGAGAAGGGTATTAATATAGAGAAGTCTTTCAATACCCTGAAGGAGCAAATTGAGGACATGGTGACGTTTATAATGGAGAAGAAGAACATACATGCGGAACTTAAAAAGATGGCGGGAAATGTCAGTAGGGCTTTGAAATGTTATGACAAAATGCGGCCCAGTTCTATGAGTACACAACTATACAAGGAAGGAGCGAGACAGACATCTCCCTTCTCTCTTGTAAAACCAGTGGAACAAACACCAGGAAAGCGTCAGAGAACCTCACCACTGACTGAAAATAAGAACAAAAAGAAGGCAAAAAGAGCGGTGACAACAGTTCCAATACCACGGATGACATCGGAAAAAGAGAAAAATAAAGGCGGCTCAGATCAGGATGCGGACTCTAACTGGACGCTCGTAAACAAAAGAGGAAAATTGAAACAAATGCAATTACATAAAATGGTACAGGAAAAACAGCAAGAACTAGCTGAAGGGATATACGAGGCTCCTATCAAAAGCAAAACAAAGATCAAAATAGTCCGTCCTGATGCAATTAAGATCAAGGCCTTAGGACAAATAACATATTCTGATATACTCAAAAAAATGAGAGCTACGGAACAGCTGAAAGACCTGGGAGAAAGAGTGACTCGTATTAGACGAACCAGAACAGGGGAACTGTTACTAGAGATGGGAAATCCTGGTAAAGGAACGTCAGAGCTTAAAACCGAAGTAGAAGCCATACTTCTTAAAACAGCAGATGTACAGTTGATGACACATAAGGAATGTATCATAATCAAAGACATGGATGAAAGTACCACAGTAGAAGAGGTCAGAGATGCGATTGCTGCTAAGCTAGGTATGGAGTTGTTAACGACGGATAATATAAGACTGAAGGTATCTTATGCAGGAACTCAAATGGCCAGTGTATTACTTCCAGCAATATCGGCAAGAAATCTGCTGGAAAGTGGAAAGTTAAGAATTGGATGGGCAACCTGCAGGGTGTGGAATTATCAAAATAGGATGCGATGCTATCGCTTTTATGAATATGGGCATATTGCAAAAGATTGCAAAAATGAAACTGATAGATCTAATCAATGTTTCAAATGCGGTGAGAGTGGACATAAAGCAGCAGATTGTAAAACTATAGTAAGTAAAGCAGACACGGAGGGATCCAAACCTAACATAGAAAATGGTTAAGATAATACAAATTAATCTGAACCATTGCGCTGTTGCACAAGACCTTTTGTCTCAGCGTATACGAGAGGAAAATATTGATATTGCGATTGTCAGTGAGCAATTTAGAAATCTTAATGAAGTAAATTGGATGAATGACTCTACAGACTGAGCGGCTATTTGGGTATGCGGAAACGCAAACATATCCGAAAAAAAGACCTCTGATGCTAATTTTACTTGGGTAGCAGTAGCTGGAACTCGCCTGTATAGCTGTTACTTACCACCAAAGGACGATATGGAGATGTTTATGAAAACCTTAGATAAGATCGGAGATAGTGCAAGGAAATCATCCTTACCACTGGTTATTGGTGGGGATTTCAATGCTTGGGCAAAGGAATGGGGCAGTACAAAGTCAAACAGGCGCGGTTCTAAATTACTGGAAGCATTTGCGAATCTTGAGTTGGAAATCGCTAACACGGGAACTACGCCGACCTATAATAAAGATGGTAGATCGTCAATAATCGATCTAACGTTCGTCAATCCCAGATTAATGGGAGAGCAGCTCAGCTGGAGAGTCAGCGATAGCTACACCGGTAGTGATCATCAAGCGCTAATTTACCAGATTTAAATTCTAACTAAGCCATCGCGGTATCAAGGCATAAATAGGAATAAGAGATGGGCTCTAGATACCTTTGATAAGGAACTGTTCTTATGTTCTCTAGAGGGAAAGTCAGTGGCAGGAACTGCTGAAGGCAAAGCTCAAGATCTTTTAGACATTCTAAGAACAGCGTGTGATAAATGTATGACTAAAAAAACTAATCCACGAGGACGTCCACCTGTACCGTGGTGGAACAAAGAAATTGCTGCGTTTCGAAAGAAATGCTTTCGAGCTAGAAGACTACATCAGCGAGCGAGAGGTAAGCCATACTTTCAAAAGCTACTGGCAGATTTCATAAATAAAAAAAGACTACTTAAAACTGCCCTTAAGAAATTTAAGAGCGAATATATGATAAACTTATACAAAAAGGTAGACCGTGATCCCTGGGGACAGATATATAAGAAAATCATGAATAAGATGAAACAAAGAGAGGCTCCTATACCATCATGCCCAATCTTTCTAGATAAAGTTGTCAATCACCTTTTTGCCAAATATAGTCTGAGATCAACTGAATGCGAACTAACAGCAGAAACTGGAATGACAGAAATGCAGGATATTAGTCAAGCAGAGGTAATGATAGCGGCTAAAACCATACAAAATCGTAAAGCACCTGGAATAAATGAAATACCAGGCTTGGTCATCAAAACAACAGCTTTAAATATTCCCGAGTTATTTGTAGATACCTTTAATGCAGGCATAAAAGAAGGATATTTTGCGTCACAGTGAAAGTTGCAGAGATTGGTACTGATCCCAAAGGGGAATAAATAGTTCGAGAATCCGTCATCCTATCGACCTCTCTGTATGCTTGATATCGAAGGGAAGTTGTTCGAAAGGATAATATGTAGCAGAATCCAAACATTCTTAGCACAAGAAGGAGGACTTTCAGATAATCAGTTTGGTTTTAGAAAGCATAGGTCAACAACTGACGCAGTAAACCGTGTGATAAAACAGGCTACTAATGCCATTAGTGGTAGTCGTAATACTAAACGTATGTGTGCGATCATCGCCTTGGATATTCGAAACGCTTTCAACACAGCTAGATGGTCCAATATAATGATATCTCGTGAGCAGAAGAAGATCCCGTTTTACTTGAGGAAAATCATATCCAGTTATCTTACAAACCGGAAGCTTATATATGACACAAATGAAGGGTTGCACTCTAATAATATTACAGGTGGAGTACCACAGGGATCTGTCCTGGGGCCCTTACTCTGGAATATTGCATATGATAGCTTATGAAGAATACAGCTACCGGAGGGTGTGTCAATGGTGGCTTACGCGGATGATGTGGCACTAGTGGTAGAAGCCAAAAACATACACAGTATGCAGTACGTTAGGGATAAAGCCATAGAACTGGTGGCTAAATGGTTATATGACAATGGCTTACAACTGGCAACAGAGAAAACTGAAGCTATCCTTATCACAAGATGTAAAAAGAGGCAACATACTACGTTTATAGTGGAATCTAAATCTATTAAGACCAAGGATACGATTAAATATCTGGGAATTATACTGGATGCAAGGCTGTCTTTTAAAGATCATCTTTCATATGTTGGACTAAAAGCTGAACGGGTGTCGAGAGCGCTAGCCGGAATTATGCCAAATATTGGAGGTCCGAAACAGCCACGAAGAATTCTTCTTGCCTCGGTGGTCAGATCGATATTACTATATGGGGCCCCAATTTGGGCAGAGCAACTCAGAATCAATCCATCGTATTTTGACAATTGCCGGCGAGCCTATAGAATAATAGCTTTACGAGTGACTTGTGCATACCGAACTGTGCCAGATGACGTCCTTCTTGTAATCACAGGACTTCACCCCGTGGATCTTCTCGCAGTAGAAAGGGCTAAAACATATGAGGAAAACTCAGGAACACATGAACCTGAGAATAATGAGGACCAATGTTTAGAGAGAGCCACGGAAGAATGGCAAAGAAGATGGGATTTGTCAAGTAAAGGACGATGGACCTACCAAATTATACCGGATATAATAAGGTGGATAAGGAGAAAACATGGTTATGTTACATATTACCTTACTCAGGTACTTACCGGACATGGGAACTTCCGGAGGTACCTTCATCGAATATGTATCAATGACAGTGCCGAATGCCCGGTATGCAAAGGTATTGAAGAAAGTGTACAACATGTTATTTTCTACTGCCCCAGGTTCAAAGAAGAACAAGTACAGTTCAGGAAATCATGGAGTGGAAATTTTAATGCGGAGGGTTTAGGAGCTTGTCTCTTGAACTCACAAGAAGGCTGGAATTCGGTGACTCCGCTCGGATCAGGACTTATGGAAAAGCTAAATGTATATAGAAGAGAAGAAGAAAAAAGGAAAAATGTGATACCTACATGAGAATGGCCTATGGCAAAGCTGCTAACCCGCGAAGTAATATCTAAAGGTGGTTTCCGCGGTGTGGTGGCGGGTGAGGATTCGGAGTACGGTCAGGTGCTAAATTTGGCCGTAAAACGAAGGGGTTTTAGCTGGTGCGAAGCCAGCACACGACGGCGTGGATAATGATACTACAAGTTAATATTAAGATCCACGGCTGGTCATGGTCTATTAAGATTTTTCCCTTACACCTCACCGTTCAAAAAAAAAAAAAACATACATACATACATACATACATGCATACATACACACACACACACACACACACACACACACACACCAGTGTGGAGTTTTGTTGCTTTCTCCCATCTGGCGCCTTCCCAGGTTGCGGATAGGGGATGGCTCGCTACAATTTGTAGAGGGCACTGAGGAAATAAAATACTCAGGGCGGACAGAAAAAGCTAATAGGGAGGGCCTCCCGAACTTAAGGCCAATTATGACTAATGTTTGGTATAAACAAGGATATACCCCAGGGAGTAACTCCGGCAAGACCGGTCAATCTCCTCACCGATTCCGATAGAGTGCAAGCCTCTATGGTCGGTGGTAGCCCCTCGGATTCTGGGGAGGGCAAATCAAACATAATCATAGATAGTACACTGGGTACTAAAGGAGATGTCATGATGGATCAAGAAACGACGGATCGAGAAATCTCCATCACGCGCAGAAACAATCACCTGGAGCGACTTGGTGAGAAGATCAGCCAATTGTTGGACTTTGTTAAAGATAGGCATAACGTGCACAATACCATTAAGGATCTTGCTCGTTCTATTAATGCCTCATATAAATGCATCAGTATGGCAGAGGATGATCTATTACAGTATCAACGTCCTGGTACACATGAAGTGGTGACTCAGACTACGCCGAGTCTACGCTCTGACACCAAACGAAGCGCAGCAGAAGCGATGGATTCCACTCCTAAAACCATAGGTGGCAAAAGGACGAAAGAACCATCATTGGGCTTAAGGAGACCACTAGAGTCGGTTGGAGTACCTACAGGCAAGTCTGAAGCCCAAGAAAATCAATGGCAGACCATCAAGCGTAAGAAGCCCAAAGGCAAAGATAAAGAATTATCTAGTACACGCAGGCTTAATGGACGAAATAGGCCTAATTCCATTTTGATTAAGGCCAATGAAGGAGTTACATACGCGGAGGTACTGCGTCAAATAAAGAATGACCCGGAGTTATCTCATGTGAAGAATGAGGTTAACAGGATACGCAGAAATGCAAGCGGTGCCCTTGTACTTCAGTTGGAACGGACAGCCAAAGATGCACATGAGTTGGCACGCATTGTTGAAACTAAGGTTGGCCATAGCGCATCCACTTCGGTCCTGACTAATCTCATTACATTGGAGATTAAAGATATAGATGAGGTCACTTCAAAGGATGAAGTATTAGAGGCTCTGAGAATACACCTCGAGCTAAAGGAGACTAACCTACTAATTGCTCGTTCCTTGCGGCAAGCTTATGGGGGTACTCAGACGGCGGTGGTGTCTGTACCATATAGTCACGCAGCTGAGTTACTACGTGCAGGGCATGTTCGAATCGGATGGGTCAGGTGCAGAGTTCGAAAAAAAAACAGAAATAAAGCGCTGCTTCAGGTGTTGGCAGATTGGCCATTTAGCGTCCGTGTGCTCGGCCCCTGACAGAACTAAACTTTGCAGGCACTGCGGTGAAAAAGACCATCTATCCAAGCTGTGTGTAAACGAGCCCTGCTGTTTCAGTATACAGCTATAAGTGCCCAATTACCGTGGAGTTTTTAAACAGACATAAAACATGAGAATACTCCAACTGAATACCAACCATTGCGTAGCAGCTCATGACCTGCTGAAACAGACAATAAAGGAGCTAAGAATAGACATTGCTATAATCTCCGAACCATATTGTGACAGGGTCAGACCACAGCGCTGGATAAGTGACACAAGCAATAGAGCTGCCCTCTGGATTGGTCAAAATAGGCAGGTACTAAAGCAGTCGAGTCATCGGAGCGAATTGATATCCTGGGCTAAAATACAAGAAATATACGTCTTTAGTATATATGCTCCTCCAAGCTTGACGGACAAGCAGTTTGAAATCCTCGTAGCTAAATTAGTTGATGAAGCCATGGATAAGAAACCATTATGAATCGCTGGCGATTTTAACACGTGGTCCACAGCCTGGGGAAGCGCTTCAACAAATAACAGAGGTAGTATGCTGCTTGATGGCCTTAATTCTCTTCAACTCCACGTGGTTAATAAGGGATTTGAATCCACTTTCATTAGGGGTGATAAATGTTACATCAATCAGTCATTGATGTAACATTCGCCAGTGATGACTTGATTCAGCGGATCCTTAATTGGAGAGTAAGCGACCTTTACACCCACAGTGATCACAGGGCGATCTTGTATGAGATTGCAGAGAAGAAAGTAAAGAACAAGTGCAATGAGTGGATTCCCACACGGAAATGGAACATCAGATCGCTAGACTGTGAAGTGTTCGCCACTATAATATCAGAAGAGCGTTCAGAATATGGTGCACCAGGCCATCTGGCAACTGCACTCATGAAGCATATCTCTGAAGCATGTGATGCATCGATGACTAGGACTAAGAGCGGATTTAAACATCTGGAGGGAATGGAAGAATGAATTTCTTCAGGAGAAATGAAATTGCAGAATTGCGCAAACAATGCCATCGCGCACGTAGACTTGCCCAAAGATCCCGCACCCATCGTGATACGTTTAATAGTTTATTTAAAGAAGCACAAAGAGCGCTTGTCAAGGCCATTAAGGCAAGCAAGCGTCGATGCTGGCTTGAACTGTGTACAGAGGCCAACAATGACTTATGGGGACGACCATACAAAACAGTCATGGCACGATTGAGTAGGGCACCAATACAACCCACTAGTACGGTATATAATGTTTGTCTTCTTGAGGGTATTTTTCCTGATTGCTGGAAAACTCAAAGGTTAGTCCTGTTACCTAAGGGCAATAAGCCACTTGATGATCCTTCATCATACAGGCCATTGTGTATACTCGACACGGTAGGTAAAATATTTGAAAAAATAATATGTAGCCGACTGGAAGCATTCACTGAACGATTGCACGGCTTATCCTCACGCCAATTTGGATTTCGGAAATCAAAATCAACAGTCGATGCCATTAAACTGGTAGTGTGTACCGCAAGAAATGCAATCAGTGGTAAGAGATGGAAAGGTGGCACTAAACAGTATTGTGCCATTGTCGCTCTAGATGTCAAGAATGCCTTTAATTCAGCGCGCTGGTCTTCTATTATGAGTTCTATTAAAGAGTTCGGAGTACCTGGTTATTTACAGAATGTCGTGGCCAGCTACTTTGAGAATAGGATATTATTATACCGAACGGATGAAGGCATTGTATCGCATAAGGTTACTGCGGGAGTCCCCCAGGGCTCAGTTATGGGACCTATATTGTGGAATATTATGTATGATGGCGTGTTGAGGATTCCACAACCGCCTGGTTCGATAACAGTAGGGTACGCCGACGATATCGCTCTAGTAGTGACGGCTAAGACCCTTGATGAACTTACTGAAAATGCCAGTGAGGCAATCAGCAACATCAGTAGATGGATTAAGACGGCTGGTCTACAATTAGCGGAGCACAAGACAGAAGTAGTTCTTGTCAGCAGTCGTAAGAAGGTAGATAGTATTACTCTTAAAGTTGGTAGCTGCCGCATTAGTTCTGCGCCATCTTTACGATACTTGGGTGTCCAGCTTGATGCCAGGTTAAACTTCAAAGAACATCTAAAGATATCTGGCGAAAAGGCGCAATGAGTTTCAGCTGCGTTGTGTCGGCTCATGCCTAACATTGGTGGCCCACGTCCACCCCGGAGGAAACTATTAGCTTATGTTGTTAATTCTGTCAGCACGTATGCAGCACCAATCTGGCATCATGCATGCGGAATTAAATCGTATTGTTAGTTGGCCATTGCGACCCGTCGTCGCTCCTGTATACGTATTATTAGTGGTTACAGGACGGTATCCACCGACGCTGCTGAGGTACTTGCCCGAATTCTTCCTTTCGATTTAGCTGCAGATGAACTGGCTAGGCTGCATAACATATGTAAGGCCGCAGTGGATTCTCTACAAGGTGCTAAAAATGTGAAACGTCATCGTTCTATAGAAATATGGTAAAAACGATGGACCGATTCTAGCAAAGACCGATGGACTTATCGTATCCTTCCAGACATACACAGATGGATCAACAGGAAACACGGGGAATTAGATTTCCACCTAACTCAGTTGCTGACTGGACATGGTTGTTTTAGGTCCTATTTCCACCGCTTTCACCTGGATAATAATGATCTCTGCCGCATCTAAATCTGTCCGAGTTCTTCGCAAATAAGGAGAGGGGTTTCTACGAGAGGGATATTATGAAGTTGCCGTCTACATGGAAACAGATTATCGAACATAACAGACCCAGCGCTCGAATCCTCAGTTCGGACCGTATCGCTCGGGCCTCTTGGTACGAGCTTCTCGGTCGAATCGGTACTCGGGTTCTCAGGTTTGATTCGACCAACCGACTCAGCGCTCAGACTCCGGTAGGGTCGGCGAAGCATAACGTTCCGGTTACCGATCCGACCTTCGTTGCTGAGTCTGTGCCAGAGTCTTCGGTACCGGTTGACAGATCCGTCACGAGGTATATAAGGTGGGCCCCGCGATGGAGGGCACAGTATATTCCGGGATCTCGTTTGAGAATGGTGGCTCTTCACCCTTCTGCCGACTGTGCTCCTCGAAAGAAGAAGCGTAAGAGGAGCGTAGTTCAGAGAAAGAAGTGGAATAGTAGAACGTTGAGAAAGAACCGAATTTCATCACCAGTAATAACTCGATCAAGAAGAGTAGGATCATTTTCAAGCTGCTCGAGACAATCTTGAGCGATGTTTATTCGGTAGGCTTTTTCCTCATCTGAATGGTTCTTCGGTACCCTCTTCACACACAGCGTTTTCATGGCGAAATCTTCGGTTAATATCTTTCTAACTGTTTCCCGGTTAATCTTCAACTTGTCAGTCATCTTTCGAAGAGTTAGTCGACTTCTAAGGGGATTATCGTATTTAGTTGATATGAAACGATGTCCTGCTATGTCGGAACGACTTCTACGTAGATTTTCGTATTCGAACGATAGAAGACGATGTATGAGGGGACGATTTCTATGGGGAGATTCATTTTGGGACGGCAAATACAATTTCCAGATGTTTTGAAACGACTTCTACGGGGTGTATTGTGTTTAGTTGGTCGGAAACGATATCTAGCTTTTTGGGGACGATTTTTACGGGGAGTATCATGTTTAGTTGGTAGAAAACGATGTCCAAGTTTGTCGGGGCGACTTCTAGGGGGAGTTTCGTGTTCGGACGGTAAAAGACGATGCCCGGATATGACGGGACAACTTCTATGGAGAGATTCGTGTTGTCACGTTAACATACGATGTCCAGATGTTGTGAATGACTTCTACGGGTAGTATCCTGTTTGGATGGTGGCAAACAATGTCCAGATATGTCGAGACGAATTCGAAGGGTATTTTCGTGTTTGAACAGAATACGATGTCCACGTGCCTCGGTATAATTTCTTCGGGGAGTCGTGTATTGGCACAGTAGAAGACGATGTCCAGGTATGACGGGACGACCTCCATACAGAGATTCGTATTCGATCATTTGAACATCCAAACCTAAGTAGACGTCGAAGTCGTCCCTGGATACCTGGACATTGTATTGCTTCTCGAACACAGTACACACCATAGCAGTCGTTCCGAGACATATTCTATCGTCCGAACACGATACTCTCTGTAAACGCCGTTTTATACACTTGGACATCTTTTTCTACCGCTCGAACTTGAATGTACAATTTTCCCCATAGGAAGCTATATGTAATAGGCATATATATATATATATATATATATATATATATATATATATATATATGGTATAAAATAGTCGGCGAAATATCAGCCTTTTGAAGTGGACGCTGCTTTGAAGCAGCTTTTTATACAGAAGCGACGATAGGTAAATTAGGGTAAATTATTTATAGTAATATAGATTTTTATATATAGTGTACTTTTTACTTAGATATTATTGAATTGTTTAAGAAATCGTTTAAATTATGATCTCGGGCTAAGCTGAGACGAGGGATGTATGTGTCTAGTATAGTATAAAATCTTTGAATTACACAGAATTATAATACGGCAGAACTATTACATTGAGCTGTCTGTTAAAAATAGATTTAGATTATGAAATGTACAACGAAGATACAGAGCACTAGAATTGATGTTTAAAATATGAGCTTGGACGCCATTAATCGTGCCATTCATCTTAGCTCTATTGTCATATCCTTGCCTTCTATAATTTACTATATCTATTTTAAGTATTGCAACGTAGTGATTAATTTTGAAGCCAAATTCTCCCCAGTGATGTCATATACTTTAAGAAAGGTTATAAATTGTCCTTTTATTTATATTTCTGGATTCTGGTTTTCTTTCACATAATCTATAACTAAATTCATTTGCTCTTGATTGATAACTACAGACATGCAGTTAAGAATAACAGAATAATATTTTGATTTTATCAACAATTATTTTCTTGATTACTAAAACCATCAATTCGATCAACTCATTTCGTATTTGAGGCCCTAGGTAATGATCGTGAATTTGAACATGAACATCTCTACTGTTCGACGAACATGCTATTGTATAACCGGATCGAATTTAGCCAATATTTCTATAAGCCCATAAAAATTACCATTATTAGGGTGATAAAGTCTTTCAATACTTCCACGAAAAGCGTAATAGTGTTCGGCAAGAAAGTGCATTGCATAAATAATTCAAGATAAAATGTCTAGTCAATATGATTTTTCGTTAATTGGTGGAGTAATTTTTTTCTATTATGATTTTGAAAAGATATAGTCGTGTTCAACCATTTTTTACGTTATCTTTGTTTTGCGGAAATGAATATTGATCCTTCAAAATTTTAATAATACTATTTTTTATTAAAATATCTGTAAGGTCTGGTAAATCAAATTTTTTTCAATTACCAGGGTGATATATAATTATAGGATAAATCACTTCAAATTCATTATTCTCATTTACCTTAGAGGGATTACACTCATGTAATTCTTTAGGACACTTTACAAATCATGTATTGCATTGCTATCTCTATATTCGACATTTATGAGACCTTTCCAGCATAATTTACGTATAAATTTATTTATTTACTTTCCTTTTTCTGAAACTCAGCTTTCATTTTTCGATTTTTAATTTCTTCTGCGCCACTTTCACATTTTCTACTGAAATCTCTTTCTCTATTAATCATTTTAAATATATAAAAGTTTAAAATTTAAGCTTAAATTTTTTTTTAAACTTAAAATATAAAGTTTAAATATATATATATCGTGACGAAAGTCACAAGGCGCCGCGCCGACTTGTCCAGAAAAACGACGACGCCAGCGTCATCCCGCGGAGAAGGAAACCTTAAGGTGCTCGCGCGCGCCGTCGCGCCTTGTGCTTGGCACGGTTCCTTCCCATAACCTCTCCGCGCCAAGAGCCGCGCATAACCGTCGGCTGATGGAACGGCGAAGAGGCCTAACCTACACCACGGCACGGATGAGTGCCGAGAGACATTAAGAAAAAAAAGAAAGCACATTTTTTTTTCTTTAATTGGATAAAGGTAATGAGCAAAGTATAGACGAAACGAGTGAAAGAAAAAGTGAAGTGATAATAGAGTGAGTGATAAAATACAGTAAAACAATTTGGAAGAAATAAAAAAACAATAAGTACTTGTGAACCTAAGTTGGACATTCAAATAAATACAAGTAACATATAGAAGACAACTGTTGAATGCGGTATAAAGACTAACAATATTTAAACCCTAGAATGAATTTTGGCTCTGATGAAGAGAGAAGTAAAATAGCATATTACAATAAAGGGGAGGATGACGTGTGAGAAAAGGTTATAATAAGAAAAAACCGTTATCCGAAACCTAAAAAAAAATGTGAGGCCTGACACATATAAACATCTTTGCAAGAACATTTAGAAATGAGCTAGTAAAACATAATTAAAGTAATGTGACTAAGTCAGAATTTTATTTTATTTTCTTATTCTGTTAATCTTCAAGGATCCTAGTTGTATAAATGTCATAGATGTTCACTTGAACATTAAAGAATTTTTTTTGTTTCAAACATTACTAAAATAGTTGATCTCTGGTGATGAAAAAAAAATGTTCGTAAGTACTTAAGTGTATGAGATATAAAAAAAATGTTAGTAGAAGGCGATATTGAGAAAGTTATTTTAAATTTTTAAATAGTTATATTTGAGAGGTTAATTTTAAAGTTTCTGTTCAGATCATTACCTTAACTATAAGTCATATTATTCAATTATTGCAATTATGAACAAATTAAAAATTCTGCAGTGTCGAATTCTGCAAAAACAATACTAACAAAACAATTGAAATAAATAATTAGTGAACCTAGAATAATTCTATTAAATAAGAATGATAAAGTGGCAGTGAAAAAAAGAAACAATGTGAACAGCAGTTATGAATAAGAGTAAAAGAGAATAATTAAATTTAATGAATCGAAAGGAGCACAAACAAACTAATAATACTAATGATGAAATAGAAGAATCAACAAAAACAAAAAAAAAATAAATTAAATAAGCTTGTAACGAATGTGAATACTAATAGGAATAATCAGTGAATCTAAACAACTATAATAAATAAATCATAATAATTTTTTTGTGCGAATCAATACAAGTAACCTGGAAGTTGCAAGTGTAAACAATTGCAAAGATAAATTAAGTGAAGTTAATCAATTTATAATAGTGTCAATAGATAAGAAATTAATGAAACAAAGGGAAATCTAAACCTATTAAATAAAAGAAGTTCTATATAAATTAATAACATTGAATAGTAATCTACCAATAGATTGTAAGAAATACAATAGAAATAGTGATTGTCGAAGGGAACGCATATAATGAAAGATTTACTAGTACCTAAATACAATTATGGAAAGGTTGAGAGTGTGATGAATAAGAGCTGTAGACATTTAGGACTCAAAAAAAAACAAAAAAAATATATAAAATAAATTCAAAGGCAAAAGAAATGAGGAATGAGGTCCAATACAATTATCATCCAGTCGGTGGTTAAAGAAGAGGATGCAAAGGAAGAAGATATTTTTTTTAGTCGTACAAGTTGATATC
Source organism: Sycobia sp. Sy_11 (assembly GCA_018907035.1). Taxonomy (NCBI): domain Eukaryota; kingdom Metazoa; phylum Arthropoda; class Insecta; order Hymenoptera; family Epichrysomallidae; genus Sycobia; species Sycobia sp. Sy_11. The sequence continues at coordinate 548,922 of JACCIC010000225.1, read as the reverse complement.
ATATCATATCATATCATACTAATTTATAAAGACAAAGCGTGTTTTTGTTTGTACGCGATAACCGAAAAAACTAATGAACCGATTGATCTGAAGTTTGACATATAGATTCTATATTATCTTGGAAAGGACATAGGCTATGTTTTTTCTTGAAAATCATTTTACTTTTAACAATAAATTAAGTTAACAGTTTTAGTGATCAGTTTCACCAGCGGCCACTAGGTGGCGTCTTGAATCACGAACATCAACTCAATGTAGTCGGCATAAAGTATTAATACCAGACCAGATCAAGTGAATGTTCATATCCAACTTTGGGATTAGTATCCTAAAGAAAGTGTGGCGTTAGTTGGTATAACCTTTTTTATTCTTCAGGTTAATCTGACACTACTCTCGCACTTTATGGATATCTTTTGATTTTTGTAAATTTTATTTTCTTTTACGTAGGAAAATCTCTCTCTTTCTGTCTGTCTGTCTGTCTGTCTGTCTGTCTGTCTGTCTTTTTCCTTCTCCTATAAAATAGTTCTTCATGCCAAATCATACTGAATATAGTTTGTGACGACAAAATATAGTTTTGTTCTTATAAATTATATTAACTTCAGAATTGTGGTAAGAAACTGTCTTTTTAGTTTGAACAAAAGAAATAATGTCAAAATAGGATTCTTTAGCAACAACCTCCAAACTATGAATATATATTATATATATATATATATATATATATATATATATATATATATATATATAATATATCGTCGCTTCTGCATAAAAGAGTAATATTACCCATCATTTGCTTAAAAAATATGCTATTCGGATACTAACATTTTGCTTATATTTCAGTTGGCATCACTACGAAAAAAATTCACCGTATTTAATTGAAAACGAAAATCTATGATATATGTATATATATATATATATATATATACATATATATACATTGTATGTATATTATATTATACTATTATATATACAGATTTTAAATACGGTTTCTATTGAAAAATATTGTATTCGCGTGTACGGGCGGTTGATTACGATACCCTGTTGCCTTAAAACGATTTCTATAGGGAGTTGTGTATTCGGATGATAGAATGGAATGTCCAGGTGTCCCTGGGTGATTTCTACGGGGAATATTGTCTTTAATTGATAGAAATAAATAAGTAAATAAGATAGAATACGATTTTCAGGTGCTATGGACCGACTTCTACGGGGAATTTCGTTTTCAGTCGGTAGAAGACGATGTCCAGGTATAGCGAGACGATTTCTACCTATTCTATCATTCGAAGACGCACACTCCCAGCCAGAATCGTCCTGGGAGACCTGGACATTGTATTCTACCTTCTTAAAACAAAACTCTCTATAGCAGTCGTCACCAGACATCTTCTATAATCCGGACATGATATTTTCCGTAAACGTTTCCTCGTGACACTTGGGAATCTTTTTCTACCGCTCGAACTAGAAAGTACAATTTTCTCCATCGAAACCGTATTGAATATGCATATATATATTGTATAAAATGGTCGGCAAAATATCAACTTTTTGAAGTGGACGCTACATTGAAACAGCTTTTTATACAGAAGCGACGATAGGTAAATTACGGTCAATTATTTATAGAAATATAGATTTATATATATAGAGAATACTTTTTTACTTGGATATTATTGAATTGTTTAAATTAATATCTCGGGTGAAGCCGAGACGGGAGATGCTAGTAGTAAATAATTGGAAAAAATAGGAGGATTAGATTTAATGATAAGCTAGTATGTAAGACATTCACTGATTTGTGTGTAGAGTATTCTAGTATGTAAGTTAGCTGAAAAAAAAAGAAAAAAATTCTAGTATAAAGATTGCGTGCTGCTAAATAAATGCGGTAAAGAAAATAAAATTTAAATTGATCCTGCCTTATGGATACGTAGCCATCAGTTATCCAAGAGTCAAATCTGAACTTGAATCATTGAATTACTAGTCCTTCACTCTGGCGACCTGCGCGATCATAAGCTTCTAAACGAACAAATTAATAATTTCAGATGGATGGAAGCCTAAGGTATTGAAGAGTAAAATAAAGGGACTAGGTGCAGAATCATTATGAAAAAAAATATTACAAACTTTTCAAATTCCAAAGAATTTAAACACATTTTTTTAATTTATATTGTAGGTATATTTTATAGTTATAGGAAAATTTAAGCATCCTACAAAGAATTTTGAGAGGATATTAAAAATTTCGGTCTTGAAAATAACGAATTTGCACAGGCTAAAGAAGAAATACTTATTTGATAAAAAATTTTCTTTTTTTTGTTATCTAGATTTTGGCAGCAGTTACTAAAATAATAATCAATGACTTGTTATTACATAAATAATAATTTCGAAGGATTGGATGTTCTGTTGTGACATAAATTATTAAATTCAAACAAAAAAAAACCTTTAAGTGAGAAAAAAATAAATTTTTTTTTGCGTTTAACAATATCGTATAATTAAGGAATGTCAACTTTCAATCAGTATGGACTAGCTGTAGTGTTAAATAGCACAGATTTCAAGTTTCTTGTCATTTCTACCTCGCGCTAATACTGAAAAAAAAAACAAAAAAATTTTATTTTTTTTTATTCTTGGAACTTAAAATAAAGGAATACTGTAATGAAAATGCGAAACCTATTAAAATTTGCTCTACATAATAAATACTAGTAGGGAAAATTAATGGTACAATTATGTGTACAGTTTTCTGTAAATGATCGTTTCATCTAACCTCTATCTGATACGCGTTTAGTATTTATATGTCCACACTGTAGTTAGTTATACTTATGTAATAGTACTTATTACTCCATTTTTAGTACGTAGATTAAAGATTGTGAATCACATTTTCCAGGAGGAAAGAAGAGTGGAGAGTTGAGAAGTAGAGACAGGAGGCGTTGCAAGGAAAACAGGAAAGAAGGATCGAGAAGGGGCCACGTGACTCGCCGAGGATCGCCGACTATCGAGGGTGTGAGTAATCACCACGGACAGGGCGAGCCCACGGTCGTCAGCGGGTCTCCGCGCGTACGCAACGGCCAGAGCCCACTCCCTTCCCCTCCTTTTCCCGTATATAATTTCCCAGGTTCGGGTAGTGCGCCAGGTCGCGGATGGTAGTCGGGACGCGCCGGGTACGCGGAACGGGAATAGAATAGGTGCGCAGTTGGGGTAGTATGTGTAACGCGGAAACTGGATCGGCTGAAATAAATTCTGTACAAAAACAAAATCCGTCGTATCACGCATAAATTTTTTTTCTCCCGAATTCCCCTTTCCAGACTGGCGGGACCTCCTCTGAATTGCAGGTGAGTAGAGTTTTAATTTATTTTTGTGTGCGCGAATAAATACATCAATAGTTATCTGAGATAATTTATTAACTCTCCTTTTTTTCGTCGCATCACAATATATATATATATATATATATATATAAGAAAAGAAGAAAGTGATGTTCCATCAACACAATGCACCAGCTCACACATCCGTTATTGTAATCGCCAAAATTAATGAATCAAAGTTTGAATTGCTACCTCATGCACCCTATTTACCAGATGTAGCTCCCTCGGATTAATTTCTGTTCCCAAAATTGACAAAATGGCTCGCTGGTCAAAGATTTTCTAACAATAAAGAGGTGATGTCGACAGTTAATGGCTATTATGAGGAGCTTGACAATTCTTATTATAAAAAGGGTAAATTATAAAAAGGAAAAATGTATAGAGCTGAAAGGAGATTATGTTGAAAAATAAATATATATTTTTTCAAAATTTTTGAGTTTTATTTGTTGGGACAGGTACTTCTAGGATCACCCTCGTAATTGCCCATTAACAGTAATGTTATGTACAAATATAAATTTATCTAAATAATAAAATCATAATGCTTTCCCTGGATATTCTGATAGATCAGTTGATCGAGAATGGATCCAGTACTAAAGACTGGTTTTGCAAAGCCATAATCATATAGCGTCGACTTTTTTAATTAAAAATGAATAATAAAATTATTTATAAAACTTGTTTTCTCCCATTATACAAAAGCACAAGTATTAAAACTCCGGATAAGAAATTTTTTAATGTGCTGACCGATGAAAAATTACGAAAAATATAATTTAAAAGTGCTTTTCATTCTGACCAACCAGGGAAATGGAAAGATTTTTGCTGTGAAATTCATCTTAGCGTTTGTAATAATATTAATTTTTATTAATAAAAATTATGAATTTACATGTTTACTTTCCAGTAATGACAGCATAATATTATAACCTATTATAACTATGCATTATTATAAAATGCATCTAAAGTATTTTCTATGCATGAAATAGTAATAGAAAAATAGAAAAAATATAATGTAAAATACAACTAAACTGTACATTGTAACGTTCCTATCCCCGTCGGGATAGCCTACGCGGTATTTTCCAGGGTAGTTTGAGAGGGGAGAAAGTATTTCGGGATCGGACGGTGGGTCAGGAAAATAATTATACAACAACACAGTATATTTTTAGATAACAAAATATAAAAACGAATTTGTTCAGTAAATCCCCTTCTATTTACAAGGGGTTCTGAAACAAAAAAAAATACATAACATAACAAAATTAATTACTAGACGATAGTTGTTAACTAGATTTATATATAATGATAAATACTAAGTTCGCGTTATTTTCCGCAATGTGTATAATATCCGGCGCTATTTACCGCACGGATACCCGGTGTTATTTTCCAGGCGGGGAAATTATAAAACGTGAAAGGTAGAATTTATAGAGAGAGAAAATAAGGTAAACTTAACTCCGCCCGGTCTTTTGAGGAGCGCCTCGCAACCAGGATCACGTTTATTTCAGGACAGGTAAAGCTATTAGTCGTCTGTCTTTTGAGGAGCGCCTTGCAACAGAGATCAAACTAATAGTTTCGCATAGGATTTTTAAGCAGGAACTTGTTAAGCTCTGGAAAGATTTCTAGCTCCGGGAGGAGTTCATCAACTTCGAAAAAGTTGATTCACCGGGCGAACTCCCGATTTTGCCTTTTGCAGGCCCTTTTATAGCGAAATATTCGTATAATTCGGTCGCCGCTCGTGTAATTTCGAACGGGGCGCCGAATTATAATAATAATTATATTAATAAAAATAATAATTAATAATAACAATATTTAATAATTATTATAATAATTATTATTTATAGTTTTATGCTTGTTTATGCAGCCGGTGTGCTGCGTACAGTGGTAGTATACATGTATACAAGCTTATACATATATATGTGGGATTCAAGGTAATGGGGCGAGAAATAAACAACTCCGATGTATAGGGCGACTATATTTATTAATAAAAAGAACTACACGGCGCTGGACTCACTGACGCTCACCAACTGATCTCCCACGCACGGCGTGGCGTCGAGTCGCGTCACCTTGTAACGTTCCTTCTCCTTCCGCTTTATTTTTATTCGAATTTTCTGAGGTTTTCAGGATATGTGATTCGGATGGAGGAACGTATCAGGATAAGTTTTCGGGTGAATGATTTGATACTCGTTTTCTTTATGTTTCAATAAAAATAACAAAATATATTTTCCTATAAATTATACAATAAATAAATAAAAAAAATAGTAATAAATTTTATAATAAAAAAAAATAAAAAATAACTTCTACTCTATTGGCATCTCGGTGTAGATACCCTGCAACACAAAAAATAACGATTTATAAATTAATTATTAGCGCCGGCATTTTATTTTATATTCTGTCTACTTATTAATTGACTTATCTAATTTTCTACGAATTCAGACGGCCTTGACCCAGTGATTGCTCGCTTTGCTTACTCTATTTACTTAAACGATTTATAGAAGCGGTCCGTCTATTTACACGGAGTTAAATACACGGAATAAATCTTTATTCTCTCTTTTATATCACGCTAAGGTGCGCCTTAGCTGGTGATATATAAGAGTTCGGTGTTTTACTCAGGAATAAGCATTTCTTTTTCCTTAGTAAGACTCCGTTTTCCTTTTGATTTATTTTACAGCATTTACTTCTTATATTTATAATATTAGTCGATCAACGTTATGATGACTTGCAGATTTTCGGTCACCTGTCGGTCTGGCATTAATCCGAGGTGCGCCTCGTGATTAATAGCCATCTGGTAATTTAATTCGACGAAAAGTGGCGCCTTTTCCCCGAATTAAATTAGGTCGATTTTAATTTTGTCTCCCGGCGGCTTTTTTGGATTATTTCCGATGTGAAAAAGAATTACTTTATCAGAAGTCGGGAGCGCCCGTTCTTCTGAATCGGTAATTTTTAACTCTTCTCTTTTATTATGATCTTAAATTTATAATAATTCTTGTCACGGTAATAAGTTAATTTATCCTACTCTTTTTCCCGTTACAACCTCCCCCACCCAGACGGATGGGACTGCAAGTCCCATTGGCTCCGCCCGGATTTTCCCCGCAATTACATCCCCCTCACGGACCCGTCCCCACGAATCGGCCTTTCCTGACCGGATCGGCTACCCGCAGACGATGCACGTATTTTTTATTTATTGTTTACATGGATGACTCATACACACATATTGACATACGCACGCACGGGATTATACGCTGAACAAACCCGCGAAACGTACGCGTTCTAGGTGTTGACCGTGGCACCGCGAACAACATATGCGTACACGAATATATAAAAACTGCACCTTTATTCACTCGCGCACTGCACGTTTCACTCGAATTCTATAGCGTTGCTTCGGTTTGCGCTCTGCACTAGTCCTCTTCGTCTTCTTCTTCTCGCTCCGCATCTGCCCCGCGTTCTTCCTCGGTGGTTGGCTCGTCCTGCTGACCGTCGAGGTCTTCGCGGAAACCCTTCCACGGCTTCATGTTGGCCGCTGAGCACGTTGTCCTGCTGGGACCTTCTCCGTCCGCGATCTTATTTACCGTGTAGCGATCGTGGTTCTGGGCGGAGAGAACACGGTAGGGACCAAGAAGATTTAGGTGGACTTTGAGATCTGGACCCGATTGTGGTCGCTTGATCGCGACCATGTCTCCTACGCGATACTTTGTGGCTTCCTTCCTTTTCCTGTTGAAGCCACGCCGATTTTCCTCTTGTAATTCGAGGATCTGTTGATTCGCGCGCTCTCTTAGTTCATCTCGTTCATCCTCGAAGAGCTGCCTGTGCGCCTGTTCGATGAGCCGGGTGATCTCTTCGTTTCGCCCATTTCTGAGCTTGGCGCTGAAGAGCAGCTGATGCGGCGTCATACCGATCGCCCGCTGATGTGAGCCGTTGAGTACCCGTTGGACCTCACTCACGTGCTTGTACCACATCAGGGGTTCGTCGATGGCTATTTTCCGGATGACCGACTCGACGACGTCGTTGACTCGTTCGACCTGTCCGTTTCCTCTTGGGACGCCCGTTGTTATTATCATGTGCTCAATGTTGTTCGCGCTCAGATGCTCGTAGAACTCCTGAGCGGTGAAGGCGGTCCCTCGGTCCGTTATTATCCGGTAAGGATCACCTAAGTGTTGCTGCACCACCTTTAATTTCTCGATTGTTTCCCTCGAGCTGGTCGACTTTGTCGCAAATATCCAGGTATATTTGGAGAAGCCATCCACGAAGACGAGCAGATATTTGTACGTGTTTCTTGTCGACGGCAGGGGCCCCACGTGGTCCATATGCAGACTATGGAGTGGGGAGTCGTATTTCGGGATGGGGTTTAGTAGCCTCTCAGCCTTACCATGTTTCCTGGCGGCCAAGATGCACATCACACAGTTGTCGATGAAAGACCCCACTCGCTTCTGCAAGTTCCGCATGTAATACTCCCGCAGTCACTCCGTCGTCTTCTTGGGACTGAAGTTCCCCTCCTCGTGTGCTCGCTGTATGATCTCCCGTTGCATGCCTCGGGGTACGACGAGTTTGCATTGGTCGCCTTCTCCCTTGTACAGAAGCGGTCCTCTCAGGGAGTAGTCCTTAAACTCCCCTGCCTGCAGAGCTAATCTTATAGCCTCCAGTCCTTCGTCTCGTTGCTGTGCCCTCGCAAGGCTCTCCAGCAGCGGGTCCTGCACGACGTAGACGCTCGCCACTGTGCTGAGCGCGTCAACGTGCTGCATGCGTGATGCCGAACGATGTACCACGTCGAAGCTGTAGGAGGCCAGGTGCATTTCCCAGCACGCCACTCTCGGCTTCAGCGATGGGTTGCTGAAGGTCTGCTGGTATGCAACACAATCCGTGGCTACCACGAAGCGAATGCCCTGGAGATAGACGCCCTGGATGGAATTTCTCGACCGCTCTCACGATCGCCAGCACTTCCAGCTCGTAGCTGTTATAGTTGCGCTCCACTGGTGTCGTTTTGCGGCTCATAAAGTGCACCAGGTGAAACTCATCATCATCCGGGCACTTCTGCAGCAGAGCGGCGCCGTAGCCGTCCTGCGATGCGTCCGTGTGGAGCTCAGTCTCCTTTTCCCTCCCGTAAAGGTGCAACACGGGCGTTTCGCAGAGCGCCTGCTTGAGCAGCAAGAAGGCGCGTCGTTGCTCCTCTCCGAAGGTGAATCTTGCATCCTTGCGCAGCAGGTCGCTCAGATCCCTGGCCTTCCGGGCATAGTCCCTTATAAACTTGCGGAAAGACCCCGCTAAGCCCAGGAAACGCTGTACCTGCTTGACGGTCCAGGGCTCCGGGTAATTCTTTAGCGCCGCCGTCTTCTCTGGTGATGGCTCGATCCGTCCGTTCCCCAGCACGTAACCGAGATACTCGACCGTCTCCCGTATGATCTAGCATTTGCTCTAATTACTGCACAGACAGTGTTTAGCGGTGACGTGCAACAACTCCACCAGGCGGTCGTACGCTTGCTGCTGGATCTCCGCTAGCACTATGATGTCGTCTATGTATAGCGCCAGGACCCCTCGTTCGATTAGCGGCCTGAAGATGAGCTCGACATACTGCTGGAACGCGCTCCCCGAGTCGGCGACCACGAACGAGACCACCGTGAACTCGAAAAGGCCCCACGGCGTCACGAAAGTCGTATATTTCCTGCTGCAAGGGCTGATTGACACATGGAAATAGCCTTCCCTCAGGTCGAGTGTCGTGAATACCCGCGATACTTCGGCTCCGCCCAGCAAATCCTCGATAAGCGGCAGGGGGTAGATTCTCCGTACTAGCCTTTTGTTAATCGGCTTATAATCGATGTATACGCGTGCCGACCCGTCCTTCTTCCTGGCGACGACCACGGCGAACACAAACTGCAACGTGCTCGGCACGATGATTCCTCGCTGCAGCTAGTCGTCGAGTTGCGCCTTCATCTCGTCGCGCTCCCGAGGGGACAGTCTCCGTGGCCGGCATCTTACGGGCGTCTCGTCCTTTAACTGTATTGACATTTCCAACGGCGGTTTTCCCGTCGCCGCCGGTCTGTATTCCGTGACCAGCTTCCTTATGTTCTCCCTGAATGCACTCGGTACAAGTCTTACCGTCTCGGAGGCTTCATCTCGTTGCTCGGCCTGGATCAGGTTCACGTAGCCTGAGTCGACCACGTGAGGCTCGAAGACCGGCCCCCGCTTGCTCAGCGTGATTGTCGCATGATCCAAGATGGGTTCGCCGATCAGTACCTTCTCCTGCAAATAGTGTCGGGGCACAACCCTACAGAGCAGATCGTAAGTCACCACGGCTATGCACGCGGACACGTGCACCCTCCCGAGCGTAGGTCTCTCTCCATACGCCGCTCGGATGAGCTCCACCCGTCCATCGGCTCGCTGTTGGCCATCAGTCTGTAAAAGCCGCTCGTAAGCGTCCTCTCGAATAATGTGCCAGATGGCACCGCTATCCACTTGGCACGTTACTTACCGATCGCCGAGCAAAGCCACCACCTTGCTGCGGTTCTCCGATGACGCTATGTGCGTCACCGTGCCTGCAGGCTTGCCGATGGGCTTATAGCCGTCTGGTCCCCGCCCGTCGCTCTTTTTTGGGCAGCCGCTCGCCTTGTGGCCCTCCGCGTTGCACTTGAAACACCTGGCGCTCCCTCCTTGGCATTCCCGAGCGAACTGGCCGAGCCTTCCGCAGTTAAAGCACTTCTTCGCCGTCTCCGCTCCTACTTCGGTTCTTCTGGACTTCGTTCCGGTTCTCTGAGGATCTTCCCTGATCCTTGGATGGATCGGCAACGAGGGCTGCGACTTTTTAGAGGCCTCGTACGCCTTCAACATGTCCTTAAAGGCGGCCACCGACTTGCAGGCGTACAGAACGACCTTTGACGCCGCGTCGTCCTGGATGCCGTCCGCAATGTATGCCACGAGGCTATCCTCCCTCAGGTTACCGCGCCTGCCGATCACTAGCATCGCCTCCACGTAAGTCAGCATCGTCTCGTCGCGCGACTTCTTCCTTTTGGAAAGCAACTCGTCAAGTTCTCTTTCGCTTATGCTGTCCTGGAAGTCGCCCCGCAGCACCACCTTTAAGTCTCGCCACGTCAATACGTGAGCCCGGCACCCCATCCAAATTTTGGCGGGGTCTTCCACTGCCTTCCTCGTCGCGACCAACGTGTCGAGGTCCGACCACCCAAACGCGACCGCCTGTTGATCGAACTCGTTGATCCAGATGTCCACCGGGTACGCTGGATCTTCTCCCGTGAATTTGGAGAGCGTGCCCTCTACGTCCCGCAGGAGCACTCTCGTCCCCGCACGCGGGGTTTGGCGCTGGTCTTGCGTCGCCAAGAACCGCGCAAACAGGGCATCCTGCTGCCCGGCTAAATGCGATTCGAGCTCCAGCTCTCGACGGAGGAGATGAATCTCCTGCTCGGGACGCAACGGCCCTTCGGGTGGCGATGACCCTGTCCGTGCCGCGAACTGTCCTTGCTCCGCTGCCGCATCAAGGGCCTCCCGGTCAGCACGGCCTCGGTCCTCCGGCCGGTAGTTCGTGACTTGCTCTAGTAGCTCCCGCTCCCGACGCGGTGTCTGCTTCGTCTGCTCCCTCGTGCCGACGTGGCGGCACGCCTCCCTGACGCGCCACACGTCACCCCATGCACCAGCGCCGACTGCTTAATGGCTTCCTTGGTAGCCCTCGGTGGCTGGATGCGCGTTGACGGTCGTTCTCGCCTCTGCGAGCACGCGCGCGTCCCTGGGACGCCCTTTTCCTCCATGCTCGACGCTTGTCACTCCCGACAATATGGCGTCGCGTGTGCGTGGCGTCCTCGCCGACCCACCTTGCTTGCGCTGATGCTCGCTCGGCGTCCGTAGCCGGTCCGCAACATGCGATCCCTCGCACCAAACCGTCGAACCGCGCGTCGCTTACTCGCCGCGACGCGATCCTCTGGCGGCTTGTCTTCAGCGTTCGTTCCGCCTCCTCGAAGTTGTGCGTTTTTTTTTTATTGTTGTTCGGTTCCGCTTGCAAGAATCCCGGCTGAGCCCCCAATTGTGGGATTCAAGGTACGAGAAATAAACAACTCCGCTATCTAGGGCGACTATATTTATTAATAATTAGAACTACATGGCGCTGGAGTCACTGACGCCCACGCGTGCACTCGGGCTCGGACGCTCACCAACTGATCTCCCACGCACGGCGGGGCGTCGAGTCGCGTCACCTCCCCCACCCAGACGGATGGGACTGCAAGTCTAATACACTTGACCGCTCTCTCTTGCCACGCGCAGTGTATCCCCTCTATCGTATACTTCTGAATTAGCTTAGTAGTAGAGAGAGAGACTAGATATTACGTTCTCTCTCTACTTGTTCTGTTTCCGGCAGTTGCGTCGACTACGTTCTTCAGTAGTCGTCGCGACCTTTGCCTGCTTTCGATATGTTTACTGTGTGATATTTAATATATTATGTAACTTTCATTTAGTTTTATTAAATATCAAGTGTTTAATTTAATTTTAAAAGTTTATACGTCTAATTTCGTACGCGTATATAGAATACATCCAAGAAAATAGACGTACCGGTAGCTTGAATAATAACTTTAGATTCTTTTTGGTGTGTGCACGGTATATTTGTGTAATGGATTTCTGTGTTATTCGGAACGAATTTTCACGGCCATGTTTTTGGCCGTCGCAACATTAATAACTTTTATTTATATTTTAGTTAATAGATGATTTAGATAATTATATAAGATATTGTCTAATGGGAGCTCCAATAAAACTGAAGAAAAATACTGTTCCATTCTTACATCCTCCTGCAATTATAAAATAAAAATTCATTAAAAACAAACTGTATCTCGTGTTCTCATATAATGATAAATTAGTTATTTGTTGATAATGATTTGCTTTTAATTACTCTAAACTTCAGATGCCGCATAGTCAATGCATTCGAATTGCTCAATTTTTTCTTCTAGCTCATTCACAATTAATATTACAGTGTAGTCATTTGCAGGAACTCGATGTTCAGTGCAAATTTTTCCCTTCACTGTACAAATATTGCCATCTCTTCAGCAACATAATCTATAGCAGAGTTGCCATAATTTTCCCTCGAAGATCTGCAAAATTATAATACAAAATAATTTATATAACTCAATACTTTTATTTCTAAATTTCGTAAATTAAGTTATTTTCTAGATTAATAAATATATATACTTACAGAGTTGTTTTTACTCCTCGAACTTCTGGAGCATTGTATCTTGGATCTGTCACTATATATTTCCAAACTTGAAATGCATTTATTTTCGGTAAATTCGTTGAATCAGCTTTGAGAAAACCCGGATCAATTTTATACGGTATTATTAATATAAAATACTATTTAAAAAGATTTGAAAAGGCACACAGAGATCAATTTCGGTATACGCACAAGATGCAACTACAGTTCGCTTGCTGTATTAATTACCTTCGTGACGTAACGCGCTCTACAGCCAATCCAAAACGTTTTTTCAAAGCATGAAAAATGTAAATATTTTTTCAATTTCAATTTCACTTTTTAATATTATTAACTCAAAAAAAAAAATTTTTATTTTAAAGATAAGCATTAAATTATATATATATATAGATTTTCTTAAGAAAATACAAAAACTGAAATGTTTTTTAAATGCAAATTCCGTATTAGCGAGATTTCAGCGAGAGCCATAGAGAACCGATGAAAGCTCAGTGAGAGCTAAAAAGAACCGGTGAGAGCTAACAAGAACTACTGAGGCTCAAGTAAATTTATTTTAAGTATTCCCAGGCTGATTTAAGTACAGCTTTCTAACACAAAATAATTCACTTTAAAAAATTGCCTAAAAGTATATAATAAGATTGGACATTTTTTGGTTTTCTTTAGCTATTCCCTATTCTTTTCGGGTCTTGTTCTTATTACTCGTCAATCGTAAAGATGAAATTTTGATCTATTGTTTTTTTTAAGGCTTGGATTTCCGAAGAAAGCTACAAAGAGAACCGAGAGAATTAATATAGTTCGAGGAAAAACGGAGAGAATCGAGAGAGAACTTATTAAAAGCTTGACTCTTAATGGAAATGAGTAGCTCCTCATCAGATTTTTATTTATATCGATTGTCGTACACTCAATCAATAAATATTTATATAATCCATTTACAAGTAAATATAATTATATTATAAAGTAATATAATTATAATGATAGTTATTGAAGGACAAAATCTGATTGTTACAGATACAATTATATTTTAACCTTATAAGATTATAATGTTAGTTAGACTATCCTTATTGAAACTAATATTGTTAATGAACGGCCATGCCCACCTTACAAATACTCTTATTGTAATACTAATAATTATTATAAAATATTAGGAGTGTGAATAAGTCTTTCCCGTTTTTTGTAAGAGATGGCGCCACCAATACTGTGCGAGTATTCAATGGTTACATATGTCATAATCAAAGCTTATTCATATGTCAACAACTCCATACTAACACATTAGTTAAAATTTTTTCGCATCATAAATTTTTGATATCGTGAAAATGTCGAAATTGGAGCCGAGTCGACGTCATTTGCGGGAACTTTCACTTTATTGGTTCAATTTGAAGAAATCTGCTGCCGAGACGCATCGATTGCTTCAGGAGGCTTATGAAGAAGGTTGTGTCGATGATTCAAGTGTTCGCGGATGGTTTCGACGCTTCAAAAGCGGTGATTTCGACGTGGAAGACAAGGAGCGTTCCGGGCGGCCGCAAATCTTTGAAGATCGAGAATTGGCGACTTTGCTTGATGAAGATTCTTGTCAAACGCAAGAAGAACTTGCTGAAGCATTGGGAGTTGACCGAACAACCATTTCCAAGCGTTTGAAAGCCATGGGAATGATCCAAAAGCAAGGAAATTGGGTGCCGTACGAACTGAAGCTGAGAGACGTCGAACGGCGTTTTTTCACTTGCGAACAGCTGCTTCAGCGACATAAAAGAAAGGGTTTTCTGCATCGTATCGTGACTGGCGATGAAAAGTGGATACGTTACGATAATCCGAAGCGAAGAAAATCATGGGGACTACCCGGCCATGCATCATCATCGACGGCCAAGCCAAATATTCATGGCGCCAAGCTCATGCTCTGTATATGGTGGGACCAGCTAGGTGTGGTTTACTATGAGCTTCTGAAACCGAATGAAAGGATCACAGGCAAGGTCTATCGACGACAATTGATGCTTTTGAGCCGCGCACTGCGAGAAAAACGGCCACAATACTCCGACAGGCACGACAAAGTTATTTTGCAACATGACAATGCTCGCCCACATGTTGCACCGCCGGTGAAAACATACTTAGAAACGCTCAAATGGGAAGTCCTACCCCACCCGCCGTATAGTCCAGACGTTGCTCCGTCTGATTACCATCTCTTCAGATCGATGACGCATGGCCTGGCTGACCAGCACTTCCATTCCTACGAGGAAGCCAAAAAATGGGTGGATGACTGGATAGAGGCCAAACCGATCGAATTTTTTCGCAACGGGATTCGTATGTTGCCAGAAAGATGGGAAAAAGTTGTAGCTAGCGATGGCCAATACTTTCAATAATTCATTTGTAACCATTTTTTCACAATAAAGGCTCAAAATTTGAAAAAAAACGGGAAAGACTTATTCACATACCTGATAATATAATTATAAATGCAATAAAATAACTCTAAATTAATTTAGTATTCAATTAATGATATATTTATATAATAGTTTTTTTGAATGAATGTATAATTTATTAAATTTTCTGCAATAAAGCTCAGTATTGACAATATAATTTATAGAGCCGGAAGTTGGTAAAACTGCCACTGGTAGAGCTCGCGCAGAGTAAGCGTTTGTGTCTGATAATATCCGTATTATTCATGATCATTTCATGAGTTCATGATCTATTTAGTAAAAACAGAGAATGAATATGGCGAATAAAAGTATTGTTCGCATTCTCCAAAATCCCAGTAAATTAATTAGATCGTTTTCCCCGTCGTTTACTACAACTTGTAGATGTTCTTCATCGTGGGAACCCGAAGATAAAGAAACTCATACGGGCCAGGTACAAACATTTTTGAGTTATTTGATTTATCATACTCTAAGGGTATATCAGTCTATTCATAAATTTTACAATTTTAGCTTTTTGAAATTAATAAAAACGTTTTATAATGGATTTATATAATTATAAAAGAAAAATAAAATATAAATTTGTATTTTATAGATATTTGATCCAAGCGATCATAGACTTGGAAGATTTGTTGGTAAGTCAAAAGAAGTAAATCCTCATTGGGCAATTAATCTCATTAATGAAGTACCTCCTGAATCAAGAAAAGAAAGAGTTGTATCATGTGATGGTGGTGGTGGTCCACTTGGTCATCCAAAAGTTTATATTAATTTAGTAAGATATCATTTAACAAGTAATATATTATCAAATTTTTTTCATCACAAAAAATAAATTCTTAAATTTTACTTATTTCAGGATAAACCTGGAAATCATGCTTGCGGATATTGTGGTTTAAGATTCTATAAGGAAGATCATCATTAACTATTTTTGGAGATAGTAGTTGAATTGTTGTGAATTTTAATGTAAAATAAAAAATTGTAATTATATTTTAAGGAATATAAAAATAGATATTGTTCGAATAAATTTTATGTTAAGTAATTGATTATATATGCATTATTATTTTTAATAAAAAAGTAATAATAAGATATATATATATATATAATAACATGATTTTATAAGAACAGTTTTATTATAAAAATTAAATATATAAACTTTACAAATTTCATATTATTCATTCACAAAAACATTAGTATTTTATAAAATTAACTATTTTTTAAATATTTAGAAAAATAATTAAAAATATTATTTATCAATTTCACTCACAATATTTATAAGGCTGTTTTTTGACTATTCATACCAAGAGGAATTGCTTTCAGTTCAGTTTTCATACATAGAAACTCACCGCATACACACATTAAACTTAAAGTTACAATATTTAAACACCACCAACTAAAAGTTGTTGGAAAAGTTCCATTGTACATCCAACAACAAATAAGATGTATCAAATGTGCTGTACAGGCAAAATCCATACACTGTTTTGTTCTTTGTACAATATACCATAATGCAAGTGCACCAATTATAGAATTCAGAACAAAAATAATTATGACTAGATAGCCTCCAAAGTCACGAACATGAATTTCTTTATATTGAAAAACATAATCAAGCGACTTAGTAGTTTCCAAAAAAGTGGCAATGATCATTATCCAAATCCCAAGAACAAAATACATTACACATTGTACAGCAACAATTTGAGATATTATAAGCAGTGGATCCCATGTAGTTTTTCGAAACTGTCCAGTAATTCCGTTCATTCTGATGCATCTATACTTATAAGTATAATTTCAATTTCTATAAGAAATAAACTAATTAATGATGATATAATTTCTGTAAATTAAAATATCCATCTGGAAATATATAACAAAAAATTATTTAAAATTTATTAACTTACATATAAACTTATCTTTAGAAAATTTAAATAAAATATATATAATATAATAAAAAAGACCAATAATGTTATGGTAGATAATTCTTTAATTTTGTAATTAAAATACATGGAGATATAAAATAGCATAATTAAATATTCAAATTTACTTATTTTCATTTGTTTAGAATAGAAAATCAAATGCAAATTTTTTAAAAAAAAGAATGAACACAAACCTTACAAAATTTATTGTAAATTGTATTTATTGCAATTGTGTATTGCAATCAACATCAATATCCAACATATCAGCATAACCTCCAGAACGAAATTTCTCTAAGTCTATTGTAAAGTCGTCTACAACTGCTTCTATTCAGTGGTATGGTAAGCTTGATAAAATTAATATTCTATTATAGAAAGCTATCTTAAGATGCGTTTTTACTTACCCATTACTTGTAAAATTATTCATTAAAAACATTTTATTAGTAGTATAAATACAGACTATAAGTAAATTTATGTTAAATTTCCATATATAGATGTCAATCAACAATATATATAGTATCCGATAATATATAAAATATAATCTGAATAATGCACGGATAAGTATATAAGTATATTAAGAATATTAATGCAATCAATATTCTTATTGATATGATGCATGCGCCGCGATCTAGCAGAATCTAGTTGTACTGGCTAACTTAAATTAATTCGGTAAATCACCGTTAAGTTACTGTGGCGCAACTATTTGAAGCTGAAAATGAGCTGCAGTTCTGGCGCGGGATATGTATATATACAAAATGCAATCTGATGCAACCAAATGCAATGATGCAACTAAGCATTTACCGACACACTAAAAAGATAATTTTTCTTCTATAAAATAAACTAAAAAGATAGGATAATCAAAGTAAATACTATATTAATTTTGAAGAACGTTTATGAGTATGAACTTAATAATTCTATTTCAGTCAACTCTATAAACGAAACTATAATAAATATTATTATCTCATGTCTTACCTTATATCTGGTCTTACAGTTTTTTACCAACCTTTCCCGTACGGCAAAGGCGCACACTTGATCCCTTATTTTGTCAGATTTTGTTCTGAAGGTTCATGCGTAATCTAGCTACTATTCTCCAAGCGTTGTTAGCAGCTTGTAGCTTGCAGACCGCAGCTCGTATCTGCTCGTATATAGCCGACTCGTAGCTCGAAAGTGAAGTCGAAAGAGTACCTTGATACCGTACAAAAGAACGGAAGCTTCCCAAGCTTTTCATGTATCTGCCTATACCCGCCTATACCAGCCTCTCTACACTATCTCTACACCTTCTATTTTTTCTATAATTTAATTTTTTTTTAATTACCATAATGATGTTGTTTCATCAATGTGGAAGCTTATATAAATAAATTTAGCTATAATAATTATTATTACTTTACAATATTATTCTTTTTTTTATTTATTTTCTGATGCAAATCACGAAAATGTATAATGCTTTCTATGTACCTACAGATACCTGTTCGATATTATTAAAAAAAAATTTTTTACGCATCTTAGCTAATTATAAATACTAGATTATACGTTATGCGTTCGAATTGAACCAGATTCACGTGGCATTCGCCAAGAGTGCATTAAATAATTGAAATATTATATAGATAAGGTACAAAAATGGTTAAAAATTTATTATATGCTAAAAATCTATAATATGCTAATTATGCTAAAAATGCATAGGCATGGATCAAAAAGAAAATGGATAACCTGCCAACTTCAATCAGCTTCAATCTTTATTATCAACATAATTATATATATATATATATATATATATATATCAGCAGATATTAGTAAGTGAAGTGTGTCTATAATAATATAGGTGACATATGGATATGATATTACATGATTATATCTCATTATATATTTCGTACATACGGCCTTTTGCTCTTCAGTCTTCAGTCTGCTCACTTTGTCGGAAACTGTGAACTTGAAGTGTCTGATGCAATTACAAAGTTTATGATAATTGAAAAAAAGCAATAAAAATGCCGTTTCTGGATTATTTTCGAAACTTCTTTGGATTCAGAACTACGAATGAATCGTATCAGGACAGGTTGGAATAAAATATAAATAAAAGCTTTTTATTTTTGCGCAGTTGACTTTTACTTTTATATACTGTATAGAATATTCTAGCATATTATTTTTATCTTTATATATTACTTGTACTTATAAATAACTCTGATACATATTAAATTTAACAAACAATTTTAATTGTTCAATTATTTAAATTCCTTATCCAATTTTAAGGTTATTAAATGTGTTATAGGTTTGAAGATGATCAACACTACAGAGATAATTTCAGAAATCCAATTTGGCAAAACGATGATGATGAAGACGATGTCAATAACTACAGGTATTACTTAGGCATTAGTTATAATTATTTGTATTAATTATAGCTTATTAATTAGATTTTTGTCCTCGTATATAGTAGAGAACCAAATAGTCGATATCACTTTAAAATATTCACTGATCCTTTTGAGATGACTCGTTTTTTTGAAACTCAAATGGATGATTTAATGAGAAATTTTTTTGGTGGTTTTAATGGATTTGGAAATGATAGAAATATTTTTGGATCTTTTGGAAGTAAGTTGCTCTATATTAATGTTATTTATTTTTAAATTTGTAAAGATATCTTGTTGAATATTAGAATATTAATTCATTAAATTAAATAAATGGAAATATGTAATAAAATAGTGAAAAATTAAACAGTGACCATGTAGAATAAATTTTTACATCTTTTATTATAATTTAGATAATTGTATTATTTGCTATAATAAGTTAAATTATTGTATGGTTAGAAACAACATTAAGAATCTTATTGTATAATATGAAATGTATTAAATATTTTATTTTCTTTTGCTAAATTTTCATCAAAAAAGACTTAGGTGATTTTATTTTAATAATACTATTAATAAAAAGAATTCCTTTAAAATATGGTATTGCATATATATTTTCCTTTTTAATGCAAAGAATCTTTTTCCAAATTGATTATATATTAATACATTCTATTTTTTTTGAGGCCTACGATGGCTCGATCGCTAGAGCGAAGGACTAGTAACTCGGTGATCCGAGTTCAAATCCTGGTCTCGGCCGATTGATACAAGCACCGCTGTAATTATTTACATGTGCTTTGTTTACAAACACATCGTAGACCTCCGTCGCTGATTAGCACCGATCATTGGAAGCATAAATAAAGCGACGTTAAATAACATAAAAAAAAAAAAACATTCTATTTTTATTAAAGTTAATTTTATAATGATTTAATTTTTACTATAAAAGTAGATGATTATTCAAATACATTGCCAATACAAGAAAATTTTGATAAAAAGGGTCCTCGTGATGAAGTTTTGAAACCTAATGATGATTCAAACTCAAGGTTCTTTTGTAAGTACCTCATATTTTAAATTAATAATCATTTAAATATATCTTTTATTAAAGCTTTTATAATTTATAAAATTTTCAATCTATATGTATAAATATTTTATTATTATGTATATAGTTGAAGATTTTTTTAATAGAAAATCTAGTGGAAAAAATCTTCGTGAGGAATTATTAAAACCTTCTTATGAAATGCCATCAAATAGTCAAAAATTAGATTCTGATATCGATGGGAAGTAAGTAATTAATTGGACAATACAAATAAAAACAATAAAACATTTATAATATCTGAATGTAATTACTCATTCCATAATTCAGAATAAACACTGACCAACTGGCAAAAATTTGGCAAGCTCCATCTAATCCTCGTAGCATTGAAAGGTCATTTGCAAGTTCTGTTTCTACTCAAATTGTAACAAGACCAGATGGAAGTATTGAACAACGACGAACAGTAAAAGATACAGATGGTAATGAAGAAATTACAATAACAAGAAAGATAGGAGATAAGGTACATACTGTAATATCAAAAAAAGCAAAAGATGGAACAGAAATAAAAACTGAAGATATAGTGAACATGGATGAAAGTAAGTAAATATTTTTATTTTTATTTATGTTATTATTTAATTATTAAAAAATTATAATAAACATTTAGTAACATTAATTTATATTAAAAATATTTTTTCAGATGAACTTAAAGGATTTGACGAAAAGTGGTCAAAGATTGAGCTGGATTCAAAAAGAGACAATACAAATAATTTTCCCTGGCACAAATTTTTTGGACCCTATCCAAAATTGTAACAAAAATAAAAACTTTTTTCTCTTAACTTATTAATAACATTCATTATTATATGTAAATAAATTAATTCTAGTGTTGAAATGTAATTTTTAGTTATCTTAAAAAGAAATATATAATGGCATGATGTAATGATAAATTTCTTTATTGTTTCTTTTTTATATAGTCTGTACACTTAAAATATATACAATCCTAATAAACTCTTTCTAGGTAAATGAATTTTTTACTTGTTTTGCTACAGAAAGCAACCACAAATATGAAAATTGGTGTAAATTAGTTTTATAATAAAACTTTTATTTGTAATAAACCTCTACCACAAATAAAAAATTATAGAAAAATCGGTGAACATTCTTTTTATAAGTTACTTTGTATTTGATTTAAAATATAATTAAGGACATATAGAGTAAACTATTGTGAATAAATTCAATAATAATACATCAAAAATTCATTGTATCATAAGGCTAACAAAATTAATTTACTACATAATGTACACTATGGTGAAGAGAAATTACTGTCTTACTGATTTATTTTATGGTTAAAAAGTAGATTTATAAGTCTAGCATAATTTTATTTATATTTATATACTAAACTTAATATTTTTTTACATCAGTAAATGACTTAATATTTAGAACTTTTTGAAAACCAGCAAAAATCTAAATATTCTTGAGACTTTAGTCACTTATGAGCTTAAGACGTAACATAAAAAGTTTTTCAATAAAGTTAAAAATTTAACAGTAAAAAAAATTATTTGTAATTATGATTTCCATTTTATATAGCCCCATTATATTCTGACAAAACTTTCAGTTGGCTTTATTTACTTTTAAACTAATTAAATAGAAATATTTGCAAAGTCAATTATTATAACTATAAAATTAATTTTAATGTTTACAATGTTTAATTTCTATACAGTAAATTAATTTATGATAATGTTATCTCTTCATTTATATATTTACACTTTTGAAAATAATTTATTCGCAAAAAGTTTACTTTGTGGTATTATTAAGTTTTTGTTATAACTAATTTATTTTCGATTGTGTTTTTCATCAGAACTATTAATTGATTAAAACATAAAAATGTATAAGATTATTATAAAATTTAACTTAAAGGCATGCATAGACTTCAATTTTTTTTAGATTTTTAATTAAAATCAGTATGCATTCTTTAGTACATTACGTTTTGTTTTCAATTATATCAATTTATTGGTATATACATTATATGTGCGATAGATGGATTCATGATATATGTACACATCACAATTTTTAATGGCGAATGTAAACTGATGTAATACAGGTGCAAAATTTTACTTTGTTCAAAGTACCACAAACACTTATTTCTTGTACCTAATTTCATTCCTTAGAAAATTTCTTTTATTCTCATTCATCGATCTTTATAATTTTTTAACTGTAAATAATCCATAGCAAACAAGTAAAATATAAAATGCAAATGCACAATTTAAAAAACTTCTTTTGGATATTATATACCATTTGTATTATGTTTTTTCATGTGTTTTAGAATTTTACTCCCTAGTTTTTTTAAAGAATAGATGAATCTTGCAGAACAGTACATCCATTCATCTTATCTTTATCGCTGACTTAAACATTGTTTAACAACTTTGGTTTTATATAAAAAAAGTTATCGAAAATTAATCCCCGGGTGTAAGAATTGCGCTGTTGCACCTCGGTGACAATCAAATTCGAGCTTACACAATATATGAAAAATAATTATCCAATCAATATTTCACACTATATTGAAACATTTTCAACTGTTCCAGACAGCACGCAATAATCGTTACATCACTTGCCTACAATACAATAAATATACCACAATTAAATATATTTTAGTATATACAGTATCTCTTATATAGAAATTAATTTATATCATCAGAGACTACTGTGATATTCAAAAATATAATCAATATATTAAATTATTTAAGGAAAATTTCATGTTAATCAGCATTGTTCAATCTATTAAAAAAAAATTAACTATTGCTATAATAAAATAATTATATTTATGTAAATTACAGATCAAATTACTACAAAAACTTAAAATTTCAAACTGTATATAAGAACAATGCTTAATTTCATGTATTTTTCCTTAAAATAAAATAAGATTAGACATAGAAAATATAAAATTAATAAAATCTAGATTTGTCTTAAAGGAAAATACCTTTCTAAATTTTTTGAAAAATTTACACTATTTTACTTGATTTGATTTTATACAATTTTACACACAACAAATAATTTGATTTAGAATTACTGTATACAATAATTATGTAATATAATTACTGATTAATTTTAAAGTCCTACAATGCAAAATATATTCAATTTATATTTATAAATAACGTTGCCATCAACAAACAAAAAATAAAAAATATATATATGGGCGTTAGAAAAAAGAAAATGCTCAATTGCATTATATTTATAAGAAGAAAATATGAATAAACTCGATTTGTCATTCATTTTTTAGCAGTATACAAGTGGCAATAATGACGTCGATTATTTGATACATTTTATACACATTGCAGGGAATAAGGAAGAATGAGATGATAGCTTGGCTTTTGGAACGTCGGCTAATACATATAGACTACATATGTTGCGCTTTACAATCGGACAAAAACAATCATTCATCTTAGGCCAATTTTCTTTCACTCTATTACGCATTGTTCAGTCCATTTTCAAATAATACCTTTTGATATAATATGTATTTCACCAATGAAATGTGTAAATGATTTCAATTTTTATTGATCGAGGAGTATAAATTTATAAAAAAAATCTAAATAAAGTAAAAATATGCTGTATGTTTTTTAAGTGATCAATAAGATAAATATTTTCATATAACTTTTAATAGTTGATATTCCTTATCCAGCATTGTATAGTAAACGATTTCGTGTATCTATATTTTTTATAGTTCTCTGAAATGTACGAAAGTTAAAGTTTATAAATTTTTAAGTAATAAAAGTAAAATATTCCTAAATAAAAACGTGCATATATTTACAAATACTGTATATAGATAATAACTCATGTATATGATTACAATTCTGAAATATAAGATATAAAAACTATATACACTAAATCGTTTACACTCAATCAATTTTTAATTATTTTTAACACATTCAGGGCTGCAAGTTTTATTGATACTTTTGGATTGAAATGCAAGAGAATATAAACATAATAATAAATCACTAAAATATTTTATGAATTTTGTGAAAGAAAGTGCATACAAAATGCTGCAAACTATAGACAGCCAATACTGCGTTGAATGTGTTAAACATCCAGAAATAGTTTGATCTAATAAGCCATTGTTAATTAACCAATTTAGGTAAAATTTAATATCTTTAACATCACTTTAATGTCCTAGAAATCTATTTTCATAAATAAATAATAAAATTTTTTTAATTCACTCCCCAAATGCGCCTTTTTTACGAAGAAAGTAAGAAATATAAATAAAAAAAAAAATTTCATGAAGAGAAATTGTTACAGTGCAACATTTTATTCCTGACCAAAACCTTCTGTCTCTTCAATGGCATAATTGAGTTTCTCCACCATTTGGTCATAGCTTTTATATGGCGGCAAATCTAGTCTATTAAAGCATGTATGTGACCTTGGCAACCATGTATCTTTGCCGACTTTCTCAATACAAAATCTTTGTGGACCATTACTTCCTGTAATTTAATTAACATATACAGATGAAAGTAATAGAAATAAAATTAATAAATTAAAAATAAAACAATTTTTCGAATTGTTCGTATTTATCTTTCTTATTATATAAACTAGTTAGTCCATTTGTCCTGAAAAATTGTTGACGGGAATCGAGCTTGGGTCTTTACATTGTAAATTAAATCACGATAGTTTTATTAAAATTATTATTCTATATAGAAATACAAGCAGTATCTTTGATATGTCTAAAAATACTCAGAACATTTATAGTACTGAAATGAGATTAAAATTTCAAGGAAAATATTTAAGTATACTCATATCCAATAAATTATAGTTTTTTAAATCGCTGTAAAAACTGTATAAAGCTTTTAATTGGTACACTTGAACTAGGTTGAACTTTCTACTTGAAATTTCATTCTTTATTTAGAGTTAGAAGGTTATGAGAAGAAGATATTAAGAAGTTATTAGAAGGTTATCTTCGAATATATTATGTATTAAATTATAATGAAATAGTTTAAAAAATGAACTGCAATATGAACAAAAATCTGTGTTCGTAATTTAAAAATTAATATTTATTGTTTTCATAGTGCTTCTCATAATAGAAAAAATTTAAGGAAATGAATATTACATAATTGTTTTATCTTATGAATGTTTAAACAATGAATTGCAATTAATATAATATTTATAAAATATTTTGAAAAAATAATAAATAAAAACTAAAAGTTTTATTAACAACAAACTTTAATTAAGAAAAATAAATATTTTTACCCATCAATTCTGCAAAACCTCCAACAGGAACTCTACATGTTCCTGTAACAAATTGTAGTAACCTTGCTCGTTTTTCGTTGTCTGCAGTTCGTACAAACTAAAAAAAAATAAAAAATCCAATATGAGATTCATATTATTTAAAAAAATCTTAATAACATTAATATATAACTAATATTAAAGCAAATTATATAATGGACTTTAATAGATTATACCTGCCAAAACCATAACACTTGCTTGCTACTTCGTGTGTAATGTCTGTAAATAGTATTCCTTTGCCAATCGTCAACATCAATTTCCTGCATACCACACAACATTAATTCAAGCTCTCGTTCATCAAAGTATTTCAACCATTCTAAAGGTACAACTGAATTAAATCCATCTAAAAACGCTTTGGTTTGTTCTTCAATTCCTCTTGTCATACGCCACTCAGTCATTAACCTAAAAATGTAAAAAAATAAATATTTGATTTTATTTATAAAAAGTTTAGTAATCGAAATTTCAGTGTATCAATTTATACACGTATAAACTACCTTATATATTCTTCTTTATTGTCTTCCACGACTTTAATTTTGTCTCCTCCTTCTTTTAATTCATGATGAATAACTTGGCCAAGAATTTCAAAATCTACACTGTAATATAATTCAAGACCGCACTCGTCAATATTATTTTCCTTAATCCAAACAAGTGACTTATAAAATTCAGGATCAATTGATTCAATATCTTTCATGATGAGTTTTTTATTTAACATACGTTTATAAAACGGCATTGTAAAACCACTATAAATAAATCGGCCATGATAAAGAGCCTAGAATATTAAATTTATTTTTAATACATATAAGTGAAAATTAATCAATATCTGTCAACTATATATGTACCATTGCTATAAACCTTCCAATAAATTTAAAATAATTCAAGTGATCTGGATTTACATAAGAAGCAGGATTTATTTGCAGGCTGTAATTGCTTTTATTTGCATATTCGAAAAGACAATACATAGGATTAAGAACTTCGTGACTTAGAAGAAAGAACCACTCCCTGTAATAATAATGAATTCATTATTTAACAGAGTTATGGAAAATACTACTACAAATTTGCAGATATATTACCTTGATACACCACCATAATCTAAACCTTCTTCTCCTTTAAAAATTATATATAACCTACGTCTAAGAGCAAAAGCTTCAGCATTCATTATTTGGTGATAAGAGTCTTCAAAGAGCGTTTGTCTACTAACGCTTATTTTAATATGGTTAGGGAATGCATTTGTTTGGCATAAAAAGCGAAATTGTGAGAGCTTCCAACGAAATGATCTTTCGTATGCTCTTGGCACTCGACACATTCCCTTTGGTCTAAAATAATACAAAATAAATTTAAATTATTTATTAAAAGGTGCCTTATTAATTTACAAAAAATATTTATTTTTAATTTTGTTATTTATGTTATACATTTTTCAACCTATAATTGCCTTATAATTTTAATATGTAAAAGTGGTTAAAAGAATTTAAATATTATAATAATAAAATTATAATAAAATATATAATAAACGAACCCTTTAGGAGCACCCGGCCGTGGATCTTCGAACGTCGTTGTTCTTGTATTGTGATCTACAAAGTATCGCATGCCATCTTCAGTTAACCGGATTTCCCAACCATCTGGTAGCGGCGGCTCATCCATTGTTTCCTGCCCTTGCGTTCTTGGATCTTCCCACTGAGTTGTGCGATTTTTATGGTTTACATAATATATACGACCTTCTGGC
This sequence comes from Sycobia sp. Sy_11, assembly GCA_018907035.1. Lineage (NCBI taxonomy): Eukaryota > Metazoa > Arthropoda > Insecta > Hymenoptera > Epichrysomallidae > Sycobia > Sycobia sp. Sy_11. The sequence goes on along the minus strand of JACCIC010000225.1, from coordinate 521,791 downwards.
TGACGGCGGCGCTCCCAGCCAGCAGGTAGAGGACCCAGACCATCATCCTCGTCAGCTGTTGATGTCGATGGTCCAGAAGCCATAGCTTGATGAGCCTAAGCATTAATTAAATTTGAAAATGAAAATACCATAAAGTTTTTTATAAAAGTGTATTTAAATATATTTAATTTAATCAGAATTCTTAATAGTGCAAGTATATAAAGATTTGATCATTTGTATCACATATGTTAGACACAGTCTAATTTAAAAAATAAATATAATATACTTATTCAAAGAAAAATTAAAATATTCTTTAAACAATTATTTTAATAAAATAACTGTAATATATATATATTCTATTTTACTTATGTTTGTAATTTTTTAAAAGTATGAAACAACTACTATTTTTCTTATCTATTTTGGAGTATTGAATAGGAATATGATATTTATTTTCTCTACAAATAACGGGAAGATAATTATAATATTAAATAATTGAAGTAATTTTTGTATAGAAGTAAAAAAATCATTTATAATTTGAAAAATTTATCATTTATGATGTAAGATCATTAGATCAATCATGCAAAATCCTACAATTTTTATCCTATCTTTTTTCTTAGCTCCATATTTGTTGCTCTATAATGAATCCAATACCCTCTGTGTACCTAACATATGTTAAATATTTATTTCTAGAGCCTTTATGTAAGGGTCTTTGTGTCCATAAAATATATAAATAAATAAATAAGTAAATAAACAAATGTTTTCATTATTCAAATTTATTTTTATATTTACTTATTGTTTAGGAATATATTCAGATGAAGACACCCCATTGAAATGCTGTTTTTATCCAATACAAGATTTGTTTCAGTTCTTTTCCCATACATTTCGGAGAATATAAAATAAATATTGTACTTATGTTCAGCACTCTAAACTGATAAAAAAGAGAACAAACATACTCATTTCAAATTTTTCCTTTAATGGTCAAAAATCGTACGATATATAAATTTATAGACTCAAAACATTAAATATTGATTTTCTTAATTTTTCAGCTCTGTTTAGAGACTAATTAAAATTACTAATTTTAATTGATTAGTTCTGTAAAATGAATACCTGAGGATAAAGGAATCTTTGATTTCCTTGTTGAACAACATATTGCCTTTCACCCTGCCATTGTTGAAAATGTTGCAAACGTTCAGTATTAGGACGTTGCCAGGTAGTACTTCTAGTATTATGGTCTACATAGTATATTCGACCCCGCATGTCACGTCTAACTTCCCAACCTGGTGGCAAAGGTTGAGGTCTTTCCCAAGATGTGCTGCGAGTATTATGGTCAACGTAATATCTAAATAAAGTAAAAAGCAAAGTACATTAAGATTAGTTTTATTTACATCATTACAAAGTATTCATTTTAAAATACAATATTTTAAATTAAATTTCTAAGAAAAGGCATTTTTCAACATTCATTTAAGTACATGAATTAAGAATTTTGAAAAACTTAAATTTAATATTTCTATGATTTGCTATAGGACACCAAAGTGATTCTAAATTTACGGTGGTGGGGGCAGTCAGATTGTCCTTTACTAACATAGAAAAAGGCTTTTATTATTTTTATTTTGTTTTATTTTATTTATTATTTTATTTTTATATTTATTTTATTATTAATTTTATTTTATTTTTATTTTTAATTTTAATATAATTTATTGTAGTAATAAGTTTTATTTCAGATTCTATAAGGGTGAATATAAACAAGGACAGTCTAACTGTCATTGTTTTAGATAATATATTGTATTATAAAGATTGTAAGATCGATAAAAATATTTATTAATTTAATATAATTTGTTAAATTAAAAGGTACAAATGCTTAATTGAATACCTTCTACCATAAACATCATATCGCATTTCCCAACCCTCAGGTAGTGGTTCCTCTTGAGATAGACTTTCAGCTTGATTGGGCATACTAGAGGAGCATGGTTGTGTTGATGGTCGAATCAGTGGTAAACAACCCACTTCAGGCGGTAAGCTATTATCTGTTACATTATTTTGATAAGTTCCTGTACCATTTGGAAATGGAGGTGTATATATTGCTACAGCTCTGCTGCTATTTGATTCACTATCCGATTGACCTGCACTGTTACAATCTTGAAAATTATTCGAGGTATTACGATGCATCAATGGTAGAGAAGCATTTGAAGGTAATCCAATTTCTGAATTTTGAGAACGCAATCGAGCTCTAACTCCTCCATTTAGGATACTATGATTATTTGAAGTATCACTATTTGGACGACCTTTTCGAATATTTAAAATATTATTTAAATATATAAATATATGATATATATATATATATATATATATATATATATATATAAACATTTGTCATTAATTTAAACGTTTTTGCAAAATGAATAATAAATTCTAATAAAGCAAATCCAATTATTTTATTAAAATAAAATATATTGATTTTTTGCACATCTAATATAATTTTTTAAAAAAAAAATAAATACTAACCCAAAGCCATTTGTCTTATACTGTTCAAAGTTATACTATTCGGGGGAGGATGCGTTGGTGGAGTAACTGTGCTCATATCAATCCTAAGTCTATCAAACAAAGTAACTAAATCACCAATTTTAGTCTGGCAAAACTCATGCTTATTTACTGATAACAAATCAAGAGTAAGTTCTAAACATTCTAGCTTGCCATTGAAATGAGCAAGAATATCGTATAGATAGACCCTTTTTTCACCAATTAATGTATCTTTACGAAATGAACTGTGATCAAGAAGTCGAAAGTGAAGCTGAGAATATGGAGTAACCAAAATTGTAAATTCTTCATTCCATTTTGGTTGTAATGTTGATTTAGACACTTCTGTTTTGCGGGGACTTTTATCGTCAACAGAAAATTCTATGTAAGGATTTGGTTTCAAAAAGGATAAACTTCTTAAACCTGCTGCTTCAACTAAATTAAAAAAAAACTAAAGTTATTTAATATACTACGTTATATATATATATATATATATATATATATATATATATATATATATATAAATTTGTATTTGTTACGTAAATTAAATATCAAATTTTTCTAAATATATTCTTTATATATTTAGAAGTATTGTTATATTAGTTTTATCTACCGACAAATTTATATGAACTCTAGAGGAATTACTAATGATAATCAATAAAATAAATAAATTTAATAGCAATTTAATAAAATTATATTTAATTGATGAATAGATTTTTCTAATTAAATAGTATTCAATAATTATAATATATTATAAAGAATGTAAGATCAATAAAAATATTTGTCAGTCAACATGAATACAATTTTAATTTTTAAAACATTATTATATATAAAGGGGCATAAGATATAAATATCTCTTTTCAATGATATAACAAAACCTCACTGCAATTTCGTTCCAATAGTCGACATGAACCCCTCTTAATGCAACCCTCCCTCCTTAGGCCTAAGATTTCCTTTCCTCTGGCTTTAGGTGGTTAAAATTTGGCTACACTTTTTGCACTTTTTGAACTCTCTCTCTCGCTCTCTCTTTCTCTCTGTCTCAAAGTATTTATTTTTACCTCTATTGTTGCATTTATAACCAAAAAAAACCAGTAGACAAAAAATTTCAATAACTTAAACTTTATCATTCTATCCTTACAAGGTAGGTAAGGTTAGATAACATTTTTTAATTAAAAGAAAATTAAAACAGTTTTATTTTAGAATCATTATATATTTATATTAAATATATAAAAAGATTTAAGAAATCTCATATTTTTATGCTATAGTTCCAATTTAAAATAAATGGAAATTATAGATAGATTGTACTGTACAACATTAATTTATTATTTCTTTTCATTATCAGCACTGTTCCAGATGTAACAGTTTTAAATGAGTCAATTTACTAAATTTAAGTTATAATTTGCAACGTTATCGTAATAATATTATTATTTTTCAGATAATAATGTATTATTGTTACGAATTAATCATTTTGAAAATATTTAAATTTAAATATTGTAAAACTTTTAATTTTACAAATGTATTCAAATTGATTTAAATTTTTTTTAAAATTTATTCATGTTTATAATTTATATTATATTAATAGATCTATAATAACTTAATATTTTATAAATATTTCACAAATAAAAACAATTATAATATTGTGTAGATCAAATAAATTAGAATAAATGTAATAGTAAACAAGAATTATTCATTCTTATCATCTGAATTGTTTCATGACTGTAGAAATATATTGATGTCCATAATTACTTGTAATGCTCAGCTGATGAAATCCTGTCCCTAATGCTTCGTCTTCGCAATTAGACATGATAGAAAGTTTATAAAATTGAGCGTTCCAATTTACTTACTGGAGTCATTCATAACATTTTTGTCTCCTTCACACTATTAGCATAACCTAAAAAAAAAGTTATCACTACAATAGTTGCAATTGATTCATGCAGGACGTGAGTTATTGATAATGAGGTGTAATCATCTCAGCTTACAAAGAAACATATCTCTGGAATGAATTATCACATGCACCCATTCTTTGAAAAAATATTGCAAATGGCAAGCCATAAGCATAAATTCTTGGAAAGTGATTGCAATATTCAACGCCTAAATTTAATGCATATGCAATCAACGGCATATGCATCTATATCCATTTAAAAGTTTATCATTTTTCATTAACCTGTACACAATAAATGCAAATATGCAAAATAAACAAGGACTGACTGAAATTACAATTTTTTCGCGTTTTACACATATAAAATATTTATCTCTTTTTTCTTTTTATTTATCCTTGTCTTATATGATAACACTGTCGTAATTGTTACGCACATTCACAAGTATCGATAAAACCTGATAAAACCTTCCAACGCCGAAAAATATTTAATCACATGACGAATTCAAGCAGTACGTGGGTGTACATAGCCCGTATTTATCGAAGCACATATACGTACGACTATATGACCGTACCCATACATAATTGCGCTCTGAAATAAAAAACGCAAAACCTGGTGGCATATATTTAACTCATTTACACATAAATTAACGGTGTGCTCCTTCAATTGACCCGTGTATATATTATAATAATGTATAAATATATATATATATATATATATATATATATATATATATATATATATATATATATATATATATACACAATGGAGCTAAGGCATCAGCTACGCTACGAACCTCGTTGATCCGCGTTGAACAGTTGTCTATAGCTATAGCTATTGTGGTAACCCCGGTTGAGCTATTATTTGATCGAGTGGAGAAGCGACGGAGTAGAGGAGTATGATGGGGCTAGTCGATGATCCAAAGCAATGATCACCGACGGCTCGCATTTCGCATATCGTTGTACGAGCAGAAACACAAGGGGTTACCATGCACAGAGATAGATCAGGATAGATCACACAGTCACCAATTCACCAACAGTCACCATGTATTTTGCCTTTTAATATTCGATCCTTTTTTTCCACCTCTTGCTCCGCCGTCGACGGCGACGTCGCCGTCGATAAATATTAAATCAGGATCCCTCGCACTGATGCGCACGTTTATTACTAAAATATTGAATATGTAGGTTACATATATCAAAAAAGAACCACATTTACTATATTAAAAAACTGTTCTTTCTCTGTTTCTGTTGCCTGCGATATTTAAGTTTATTCAGGTTTATTAACGTCAATCGGACAGTACCTCTTTATACCATATAACTTCTATCTTCTATGCTCCTCCTAGGCAGGCCACCATCTTGATGTACATTGACATTGGTCATTGGTGTGTGAGTGATTTTGAAATAGATTATAATATCAGTTATCAATGCGTAGTGTACCATGGAATGGAGATGAGATGCATGTGTACATTAGCAGAATAGCATTGGTAGCATGTAGTAGCATGTAGAGTAGTCATGTAGTAGTAAAGACTGGCGAGAATGAACTAATGTGACTATATGAGAGAGAAACAATTAATGGGTTCTCTCGTTAGTGTGAGTTGTATGCATGCGCACATCAAGTAGCAGCAGTAGCAGTATAGTCAAGTATAGTGATAGCTAGTGGTAAAGCAGCTAGTGGTAGTGGTAGCTAGCGATAGTACTAGCAGTAGTATTCAAAGTAGTATTAGCAGGTATTAGCTGGTTTAGTCAGGTTTAGTATTTGCCTAGATTAGTATTAACTGGTATTAGCAGGTATTAGTAGCATAAACAGGACTAGAGTGCTATATATAATATTGGCTAGGCTTTTATTGGGACCTTGAGGGACATTGGTGGGAGATGTTTACAACAGTCTAGCATCACTGATCAGCATGATTTTATCAGAATTTAAATTTTCTCTTTGTATTTGTTATAAATTCATCTAATTAATGTAATTAATATAAGATTAATATAATATAATTGTCAATCCGATTTATACTTTTTAAGTTATCCTTGAAGAAATAAATATGTTATTGAGCATTTAATATGGATTAGAAATATTGGAAATTTAGGATAAACATGGACATTAATTTACACATTTGCATTTCGCATGTTGTTTAATAAATATTATGTAAACCGAGCTATCAATGATAAAATAGAAAGAAAAATTTTAATATATAAATACATAAAATAAGAATAAACCGTCGTATAATTTTATTTAATTTCAAATAAATCAAATTTAATATAATATTACATCTGCTTATTTATAATATCGGGTAATATCAGGTAATATCAGGTGTACGAACTGTACTTTTTATAGAATTTCAAACATTCTATATAAATTATATATTCTAAAAGTGAAAAATGTCTAAATTATATATCGATTTTCATTCGATTATAAAATGTAATTCTATGAGAATATAAGAACGTATATTGAAAAATTTAATATAAGTATACCCTTTTCACTAGATTTTTAAGCTTTTTACCATGTTATTATTATATTTCTACTATAATATAATGCTATTAATAATAATCAGTATGAAATATATGAATATATATTTACAAAGTTAAGGAAATCTCTGATATTCATATTATAATTTATATGGTTATATATATATATAATAATTCATCATATACATCATATGTAGGCATGGTATGTCCGCAGCGTGCTCCGGTGCTAGTGATTAATGACGTGTGTGTGTAAGGTGAAGCATTAGTATATAAACACGTGCTTCTTTTGCTAAACTAAATAAAAATGGGTATAGAAACGAAAGTAGAGTATTTAATCGTAGATACGAGCGCATTTATAAAGAATGCTTCTTTGCAAGTAATTATTTGATTTTTTTTACATTATTACAATTGAAAAATGAGTAGTATACATGTTCATGGGTTAAAATATTATAGCCTTCATATAAACTTTTTCTGTTTATTACTTACATTTATAATTACTCTTGATTTTCTAGGATATTGGAAACAAAATTATTACTGAACCAGGTGTAGTTAATGAAATTAAAAGTAAACGACAATTAAGAAGATTAGTTGTACTGCCATATGATTTAGAGGTTAAGGAGGCCTTTCCAGAAGATATTAAATTCGGTATATTTATTGAAGCATTTTTATGATATTAGCCTTTCTATTTAGCATAATAATTTACTTTAATTTTTATAGTTACTGAATTTGCAAAAAAGACTGGTGATTATAATAGTTTGTCAGCTACTGATATCAAAGTTATTGCTTTAACATATCGTTATGAAAAGGAAAAGGTAGGAACAAATCATTTAAAACAGGAACCTTTAAAAACGAAAGAAATTATTGACAGTAGTGTTCCAAGAGCAGATGATCATCCTAAAAATTTAATTGGATTTTACTCACCAGAAAATGAAGTATGTTGGTTCATTTGTTACAATACAATTTTTATTCATGAGAGATAATAAAAAATTAATAAAATAATTTTATTCCTATTAATTATTTATTATATTATTAATTTTATATATCAATTTATTTCTAATTATCTATAAATTTATAAAAAGACTTTTGAAATAATTAATTTTTGTTCCAAACTCAGAATTTAAATTGAATAGTTAATTAATTTTTTATTTTATTTTAAAGATTAAAAATACCTTTAATTAATATTGTTTTATTTAATAAATTTTAACTTAGGAAGAAGATGAAAAGGATAATGATAATTCTGGTGATGATATGACTGGATATTCAAGTTCTTGTAGTGAACAAGATGACTCTTTAATAACTGCGTATGATTCTACTGAAGAAAGTGAAACAGAATCTTATTATAGTGCAACTGAAGAAAAGAAAGATACAGTAAATGAATTACATAAAAAATTTCAAAAATTAAGCTGCGATCCAGAAGAAGTAGAAGTTAATTGTGGAGATAATCTTACTATCGATGATATTCTTAAGCCAATTACAAACCAATTAAATAAAGATGAGGAAGGAATTTCTGAATCCGAGAGTGAAACTGATAGTAATAATGATGATGCAAAAAACATTAACAATGAAGAAGATTACATCGATAATGATGATGATGAAGGCTGGATAACACCAAGTTTGTATAATTTTTGTAATTTGATGTATATGTAGCAATTAAGAGTTATTAATTATTAATTTGTTCATTTAAAATTGTGCAGAAAATATCATAAAAGTAAAGAAGCTTATGGATTCTGATATAGTGAAAGATAAACCTGCGACTGTTGCTTGTCTAACAATGGATTATGCCATGCAAAATGTTTTAATGCAAATAGGATTAAATATTGCTTCATTAGAAGGAAAGGTTATAAAAGAAATGAGAACTTTTATTCTAAGATGTTATGCATGTTTTAAAACTACAGGTATAACAACAAAACTTTTTTGTCCAAATTGTGGTAACAAAACTTTAAAAAAAGTAGCTGTTTCATTAAATGATGAAGGAAAACAGGAAATTCATATTAATTTTCGGAAACCTCTTACTATCAGAGGTAAAAAGGTACGAAAGATAAATTGAATTAGTGTTATTTATGAAAAAAATTGATTATTAAGTTTATTAAAAAATATTGCTAATTGATATAAATTAAATTAAATTTTGTGGTTTTATTATTTCAGTTTTCATTACCGACGTTTCAAGGAGGTAAGCATGCATGCAATCCAATATTGTTTGAAGATCAACCAGTACCTGATCAAAGACCAACAAAATTGGGGCGGGCTAAAAATGATCCTTTAAATGCTGATTATATTGCTGGTTATTCGCCGTTTGTAATGCGAGATGTTAATTCAAGAGCTGCAATTCTTGGTATTAGAACTGGTACTCCAGTTAAATATTGGATGAGGAGGAATCCTAATGAAGTTAGGAAACATAAAAAATAAATTTAATAATTTTTAAAAAATTTTTTTAGAAAATTGCTATAGTTAGTACGAAAAATTTGTAATCAGAAATATTTCTTCTCTCACTATTGCAAAGAATGTACTTTCTTTTTTAATGAATTAAAATTCTTGATCAATATTAAACTTATTGACTAGATTTCTAGTCGCTGTAAAAGTTAATTAATGATAACTTAATATAAAAAATAACGTTTCATAGTAAATAATTATACCCTTTAATTATAAAGAATTCTAATAATAATTTATTATAATAAAGAATAATAATATAATAAATTAAAATGTAAAAAGTAAACATTATTTTCAGTACAATAAAGTAAAAAATTTGTACAATAAAAGTATTCATGAATCATAAGAAATAAGAAAAGTATACTACATACTTAAGTAATGTTATATTTTACAGATCTATTAAATATTTTAACTTTAATAAAACTATACAACATTAAAAGTAATTTGACCGTATTTTGATTTTAGCTACATTTATGAGAATATTAACTTACTTTTTAGTATAAAAATAATTTGTTTATTTTTAAGGTAGATATTAATATTTGTTATTGTGATATATTTTTTCCAAACAGTGTTCTTATGTCTTCTAATGCTAGAAGTAATCATCATTGCAACTATTGTTACTACCTTAAACAGTCAGTGATATTATATTTGATTCTGTGATTATAAACCAAAAAGATATTTATGAAAAAATGTAGTATTTATGTAATGTATATAACATGTTTTGACATGATACATTTTAGTTAATATTTTTCAATATACTTCAACAACTATCTCCCACAGATTGGTGATTAACCAAATGAATTTCTAAACAATTAATGTATTTGGTGGACTCTTTTGATATGTGAAGTAGACCCCACAATTTTTTTTCTCCACAAAGCTAGGACTTAGAGAGCCTTCTTCGCTTGAGGGCTTCCTTCAACTAAAAAAAAAAAAAAAAATTAAAGACTTTTTAAATAAAAAAGTTGCTGATGGAAAATTAAAATAGTTCATTTATATTCATACTTCTCTAGAAATGGTAAAGATAAAATCTAGAATTTGATACTTTGGAATTATTCTAAATAATGTTTATGAAGAAAATTGAATTTACAATTCTCGAAATTAAAAAATTGGCGATAAAACCATATAAATACATGTTTATTTCTATTAGCTCACTTAGTTTACAGGTACACGTGTTTGAGATACTTTTTCATTCCATAGATTCACTATATGAGAACTTTTTTTTTTTAATATGATGTAAAAAAATTAATGAAATATATTTGCTTAATAGATTATATTTTACCTTATTTATCTCGAGTAGAGCCGAGACGGGAGAGTAATTAAGTGATAGTCGTGGAAGCGTGGAGGGATAATACATACCACGATTGTTGGCGTTAGAAAATATTTTTAAAAATTTAAAGTTCATTAGAAAATTACTAGATAAATAAATGTATATTTAATATATACATGGTTATAAAATCGATTCCAAAATCACGGACCATCTTAGAAAACTTAAAGAAACGGGAGAGATAAAAAGACTGAGTTTTTTAAAATTGTGGTTTATAATTCAAATAAATATACTCATGGTTTCACAAGACAAATGTATTCACGAATCGGTGTAATAATACCGCTTTTAAACTCGGAAACCCACTGCTTCACGGTTGAATATGATGGGGAGGATGTCCCCAGTGTTGAGTCTATCTCTTCTTTAATTTCCTTCGGCGTTAACCCCTTCAAATAAAAGTATTTGATGACAGCACGATTTTTCAGAGTTTCCATTTTTAGGAAAAACAGAGACGTCTTGTTCAGCGTGCTTTCAAACCTAAACCTGCCTAAACTAACATGGCGATCGGACTGAAACTATAGCTACAAGCTATTTAAGGATGGTACTATAGAACGCCACCTCAAGGTAGGCATAGTGGCGCCATCTCTTGGCTAGACCGGAAACTTATCAATCCACCCTCGTATAGCGAGGACAATTTAAAAATGACTCGCTTTATAAAATTAATTGAAGGCTGTTAACTCCTCTGAGTATGAAACCCGGTGCTAAATGTTGTGTTTTAAATATGTGTAAGGACAATATATATCGCATGAACGAGAGCCTACAGACTATCAATATATGTAAAATCAGGTAAAATCAATGTAAACTGCAACAGTCTATGAATTTAAGGCTGAAATAAAGAAGGTGCTATATATTAACGTTATCTTATCGTTTCACTGGATTAGTCAAATTAAAAAAAATCTCTCACAAGGTGCACAATTTTCCTTTATCTTGCTTTGCTAATGTAAAAACGTTTATTTTACTTTTTCTATATATTTTTTAGAATGTCTTTTATATTCGATATTAAATATACACACCGAACGTGCCTTGCTCTGTAGTGTACATATAAACTCGTTCATTCCTAAATGAATTGGAAAGCTCTTTTGGATCAAATGGTTATCAAGTATTATGTATTCCTTTGTTTACGGTCTTTGTTTAAGATTTTGTTTTGCTTATTACATATATAGATGAAAAAAGCATTTGCTTAACACTTTGTAAATTACAGAATGATAATTTCGCAAAATGAGTCTACCATTTGGAAAACTGCGATTTCAAATCATCATCCGATTCTAATATTTTAGGAGACGTTTTTTTAAAAAATTTCTATCTGATTTTATTTTTATAAAATTAAATTCACTATAGATTATAAATATATAAAACGAGACATAATAAATGAACTTCAAAGAATAAGGATAATATATCCCGCCATTATGAAACTACCTTTAAATATACGAAAATGTGATAAAGTATTATTATTAAATAATCAAATAAAAAAAGTTCTTTATTATGTTATATATGAATCAAAGTAAAATGGCGTCTAGTATTTTTTTTACAACAAACAGTCTTTAAGTAATTAACTTCTTACAACGTCCTATTCTATAGAATATTTAAAGAAGTAAATAAAATATCTACATCTATATATGCTTTTAGAGGTACATATTTTATTCTTTGCGTTATTAACGAACAAAATTTAGTATGTGATCTTATAAGATTTTCAATATAATGCAATTCAAATCTAATCTTTTGTGTGTAAGCTCTAAGCTAAATGATTTTACGATCCAAAAATTTATTTGAAGGTAAATTTTAAACCAACTGAATTAATAAATATTTTTATCGGTTTTACAGTCTTTATAGTACAATATATTAGCTAAAACAATGACAGTCAGATTGTCCTTGTTGATATTCACCCCCGTAGAGTTTGAAATAAAAGTTATTACTACAATAAATTATATTAAAATTAAAAATTAAAATTAAAATTAAATAAAATTAATAATAAAATAAAATAAAAACCAAATAATAAATAAAATAAAATTAATAAAAGCAATATTCTATGTTAGTAAAGGACAACCTGACTGTCCCCACCACCTTAAATTTAGATTCACCTTTGGTGTCCGACGTTGCGAACTGCTACGGTTCATCCTCAGGAACTAAACTTTAACTAAACTAACCTAGTTTAGTTCTTAAGACAGAGTGACACCAAAGGTGAATTTGAATGTAAGGGGTGGGGAGAGTCAGGTTGTCCTTTACTAATATAGAATATTATTATTATTATTTTATTTATTATTCTATTTTTTTTATTTATTGTAGTAATAACTTTTATTTAAGACTCTACGGGGGTGAATATAAACAAGGACAGTCTGACTGTCATTGTTTTAGCTAATATCTAATATATTGTACTATAAAGACTATAAGACCGATAAAAATATTTATTAATTTAATTCAGAACAGTCGACATAAGTACAATTTTTAATTTTAATTTATACCAACTATGTTAGCGAATTTTTATTGTTTAGTTATACTCTTTTCGAGGCTTGCTGTAAAAACTAAGATCGTTTTCACACTATTGTAATACTAAATTATTATATAATAAAATTTAGCATCTATCAAATGAATCAATATGTATAAATGCATGTAATCATGATAGTTACAGTATGAGATTTAAGAGAATCTTTATTTAAGGTTTGAAAATTATTCTTATCAAAGTATTTAAATATATTAATATTTTCATTTTTAATATGTTACTATAATTTTTTATTCTTCAGCATGTATGACGATATACAATTTTAACACTTACTTTATAGCTATAGTATTATTTTTTCAAATTTACTATTGTTTTTTATTCGAGTTATAATATTATTGAATTTATTATCAACAATAAAATAAAATAATATAATTAATGCAAAAAAGAATTGTTTCAATTTCACCTTTAGAGAGACGGGATCACGTCTTGGAGCATTTCATCTCCCTACTCGGTAATGATTTGATCATAATTTTAGTCGTTTCTGCACGATCCACACTCACTTTTTAATCGAAAAAAAATTCGCTTTTTAAATTTCTTTAATAAAAGTAGTCTAAAGGTTGTAATATAACCATATTACATAACTATCAACTATTTGTTTATTTGTATTTGTATTTATAACAATGTTGACAAGAATTAGAGATTATATTTTCAAAAGGAAGAAATTTGTATAATGAAAATTGAATATTTTAACAAGAATCTTATTTCTAAGAAATCGCTGAACATAATTTTAACATATGACTTTGTGTATTATATATATAATTATAATGAAGTTGAAATTTTTAAAAAATGCAGTGGTCGTTGCAAAATTTATACATATCTAAAGGTCATTTTGGATAAAATATATTATTTTATTTCATATACTACTACGCAACAATGTACAATCAGAACTTATTATATATACGTGTGCCTCAACACTTCCGCGCACATAACTTGCATAAACAGCTTATATATTTTTTATAGTTTTTGCATGATGGCTTTAACAGAATTGTTATTATATAGGTGTGTGTGTGTGTGTGTGTGTGTGTGTGTGTGTGTGTGTGCGCGCGCGCGTGTGTGTGTGTGTGTACACTCAGATGGCTCATATAACTTACATACCACAAATGTGCTTGCAGTTTAATTAAAAATTTTATTTTAATTTAATTTAACCTAATTTAAAAGAAATAAATGAATCATAAATGTTGTATTTCATTTGATAAAAATCTGTTCTTGTTCTAAAAGGAAACATATTAAAATATGGCTTGGGCAAGCCGATGTTATTTTTACGGCTCGCGTGGTTTTGCGACACAACCCAAATGCTGGTAACTGGCAATATAATTATTCTTATTGCAATAATTTATAGAATGTCTTTAAAAAGAATAATATTTTGGATCTTTTCACAATCGGAAGGTCGTTATTTTTTAAAGTAAGTATTTCAAACTTGATGAGATTTAGGATATGAAGATTGTTTTAGAACGAATAAAGAATTAAGAATAGGAATTAAGAATAAGCATCTGGAATTATGTCGTTTTAAAGTAGTTTATTTTTAATGAGGTTTTGGTGAAAAGTGAATCTTTATTGAAATTTAATGTACATAGATGACATTGTCACAGAAATATTCTACATTTTCTCATATAAATATAAATATTGTGTTTCTATACTATGAGTAAACAAAAGATTGCGTAAATAATTTAGGTAAATTATACGTCGCTCTTGGAAATCATTTAGTAAAACAATAAGGCAATAATTTTTTCTAGGCGTGTTTGCTCTCAAAGGCATTAAATATGTACGCACACACACGCACGCACACACACACACACGCGCGCACGCACGCACGCACGCGCGCGCGCACACACACAGGCACACAAAATACTTCTGTCCTCTATCCCTGTCAATTCTTGGTTAGTACTTATATTTAAATCTACACTTATTCTGCTTAATGATACGAAACGACCAGAATCATATTGCATTTAATCGCATAATGACTGTGAAAACTCGTTGAAAAAATCATATATAACCTAGTATCTCTATAGCGTAATGCTGAATAATACAAAACACGATTTCATGCCAATAAAGCCTAAAAAGGTACATGAACGTTATCTTCGAACTGAATTGAAAGAAGCTCAATATATATTAAGTTGTCTCTCTGATCTTATACAATTTATATTTGTGGGCATTACAAGAAGATTACAAAATCTACTATAGTTGAAAAAACATTATAAGAATGTAATTATAGGATTTTTGAGGCAACAGTTTTGAAAAGAAGAAATAATTATATATATTATTTGAAAAATTATTGTATACTAGCTATTTTATCAGGTGAATATGTTATTTAGTATAGCTTTATACTTTCGTACCAAAAGAACATGATATTTAAGATTAATAACTAATAATTATAAGCATATATTTATATAATAATAATATCAGCTTGTAGCATTTTTAAGATTCTCATTAATAATTTTAAAAACGTAATAAATTATTTAATAAGTTTTTTTTGTAGCAACTTTCAGTTCTTTGTTGTATACAATATATAATATGTATATACGTATATATATATATATATATATATATATATATATATATATATATATATATATATATATATATATATATATATATTATACATTCTGTAGAAAAGTACATTCAGAAAACGATGGAGCAAATATATTCGTATACATTGTTGTTAGAAAATTTAGTCATTTTTTCTAAACCGTTTTTTCTATGTAACGATTGTTTACTATATATATAATTATTTACTAATCTTAATGAAGCTTTTTTTAACTAAAAGTTGATTAGAAATTCGAATCGATCATATTTTAATACACGTTAATAAAAAGAAACGATTGAATGAGACCTATATATATCGTACAATCGTGTAATTATATATTGAAAAAGTAAAATGATCGACAAAACCTCCATTAATTAGGGCACGCGTTAATTGGATTAAAAGACTATTATCTAGTTTTAGTAAAAAATGAGTGCATGTACTACCAAACATAGGCATCAAATAATTACTACGTATAAAAAAAGGAAGAACACGCGTGCACGCGCGCACGCACGCACGCACACACACACACACACACACACACGCGCGCGCGCACAAAATATCTATAGCTGCCAGAAGGATTTTCGTCGCCTATTTTCAAAAAACACATACCAGAAGTGTTTATTAAACGTATATCTTTCACATTTTAAATATAAATTTCGGAAGTAGAATTCTGCGAAAATGGTAAATAAACACTTGTTACTACTTTAATTGCTTAAAATACTATCAAGACTATTTCTTCGAAAGAAATTCTATACAGATCTAATATAGATTATTATCATTTTTTGGAAGTTAGATTTTAGAAAATTCAAAAATTTATATTACGACTCGAAATATTAAATATTTAATTTGCATATAAATGTAAATTGATATTATATTATATATTTTCCTTCTATAACTTTCGCTTTATTTATAAAATTATTCAGCTTAAAATGTCTGATTTTGAAGCTTCAGAATATCTTTATCGAATTAGGTATTGTGATTTACTTAAAACAATATTGTTTAAAAAAATCTAGATTACGAAAACAACAATAGGAAAAAAATGTCATTTTTATTTATTTATGAAATGAGGATTTTACAGGTGTTTCTTACATTGGTTTATATAAATATGCATTAGTAATACAGGATTGTTCTCTTCGGTTCATAATAAATATCAAACTCTATTGGTTACAGGAGAATGGTAACTGGAAAGCATATAACTGCGTGGTGCGCCCAACCTTGGCGTTAAATGGTCGTGTTATCTTTGCCTCTATATATATATGCGCCAGGCAAGATTTCGTTGTCCTTTTAATAGATTGCGAATCCGACAAGACTTTTTAAACGTATATTTTTGTCTCTTGAATATACAAATTTTGATATAAATTCGAGCGTCGAAAAATGGCGATTTACTATTCTACACGCTAAAAATATATGCTTACAGAAGGCCAAAATACGTTAAAAAATGGTTAGTGTGAATCCGTGTCCTTTGAAAAGACAGCAAAACTCTGTTTAGCTTATTTAGATGTAAAGATACGCGCACGAATATTTGGACGCACGATGCTAATTTCAGTTGAAATTCTGTTAAAATAAATAATAGTACGCTTGACTTTTTTATTATACATGAAAATTGTTTGTTATGCATAAAGATACAATTCTTTGTAACTTAGTATAAATTAGAAATTTGTGTCTTTTAAAAACGAGTTTTTATTTTTTTTTTGTTTATTTGTCGGCAGCTAAAACTTTTTATACATACTTAATAAAACAATTTTCAAGCTTCAAATTAAGACCTATTAGATTAAAACTTCTAAGGAAAACGAAAGTCACAATACAAGGCAAACAGTCAGCGTAAAACATCAGAATGACTTTGTCACTCATATTATGTGTATAATTTATGTTATGTATATATTTCGTATACAGTATTTCGAGTTCTAAGAAATATGTTTTAACTTTTACAAAACATAGCCGAGAAAAATATAAATAATCTATGGCTTTGTATGTTTAATTCTAATAAATGATCTTGTTTCCGCAACAAACTGCACTCTATACCATCTTCTCGATATTACAATCCATCCTTAAAAATCTTATCCATGATGCCAAAGTACGATTTGAAAATTTTGATGGATATCCGTATGCCTGTCGAAAAGTTAACGAAATGCTCGTGGCTTCGATTCGTAAGACTATATAGGGCGGACAAAAAGATACAATTTTTAAATATAGCCGCTTTCGTAAATCCTGCGTATGGCGCACGCGCACTTGATGACTCCGCTCACCCTGCCTCTGCCTGCCTCTGCTGCACAAGCAGAAAAGACCCATCTATAATATATGTCGGATATGTGTGTTCGTGCGCGTGCGTGTGTCGGACTACAGACCTTTTTGGGGGAAGGTTAATCATCTCCGCTGCTCATGCGCATGATTATATCAAATTATATATACACGAGGAAGCTCTCTTCTTCCGTTTTCAATGCAATCTTCCTTTTTTTAGCGTCTCCAAAATTTATCCACGCTCCAAATTACTCCGAAATTCTCGATTAATCTTGAGCATGCGGCACAGCTGATGCCTGTGTGCGCACGTGCAGTGCTCAGTAGTGCATCAATTAATGTACAAGTGGAAAATATAGTGGTCGTATATATAAATATGGTGTCGTGTGCTCGAAACGAGATTATAAGAGATATTCGTGCGCGTATAATATGTTAATGATAATAATAACGCGGATGAGGTGCAGTCTTTGATAATAATTGTGTATATATTAATATATAAGGAAGGTCTCCGCCAGCGCAGAATTACAACGCCGGACTATAATACGAGGCCTTAACGCGCCCCCGCGTGTTTTATCATTATCATGTTGTGCCCGGAGGTTTGGAACTTCAAGGCCCCACAGCATTATTTCGAGCTCCACGACTATCTTCGGGGATCGCCGACCGCCGCCGACGCAGCTACGGATAGTCCACGGGCAGAGCTCGAGGACAACAATCGCCTCGTGGACATTATTAAAACGCATTATCTCAATCACTCGGTGAGCAATTGCTGATGCGCTTTTGGCTGCGCTTGTTTCTGCTAATGTGCTGACTCTGCCCCCGCACGTTGAAGCGGATTTTTTTTATTCCTTCTCGCGACTTTTTCCATCTCCCCCCTCCTCTCTCTTTCTCAGTATCTCCTTGCCCCCTCCCGCTTTGAGGAAGTGCACTTTGTGTTTTTTCATTCTTTATTCGCGAGCGCCACTTATATACCCCTTCCTCTATATTCTCATATATATATATATATATATATATATATATATATATATATATATATATATATATGCGCTTCTGTGTTTAGTTGCACAGCTGGGACGGCAGTAGGAGTTATACCTTGGTGAGACAGGAACAGAGAGTGCGCGCGAGTGAGAGAGTTTATTATAAGTTCGCACAAAATCGCGAACCGCCGCGGTTCGATGTCGCTTGGTGGCTCATATCATGCTCATTGCGCTTTTGCGCCTCGGTAGCGTAGTACGTTGTGACTTGCATACGTGTATATAGATATGTGAATATGTAAAATAAAATTGCATGCATGCTCATCGACTTGGAAACATGTGCGTATTTCTCTTTGATTTATTTTAATTTTTTTTCCGTGCGCGTTCGATCTGGGACTCTCAGAGAATTTTTTCGCTTGCTCAAAATAATATAATATTTCGTTTGTGTTTGTGTGTATGTCCTGCAATAGAACTTATGGAGGAAACTGCTGCATGGTGATAAATAGAAATATTATATTTTGCCGTAGATTGAAATGTTTTATACGAGCCGCAAATGGAAAGCATATTAGGTATATATATATATATATATATATATATATATATATATATATATATATATATATATATACGTAAAAGAAACGCAGCTCTTGCGACCTTTCCTTTCTTTCTTTGTAGCAATAATATAAATATATACTGAAACTTATATATCGTTGGAGAATGTTTTAAAAGAGCGCAAGATACTTATAAAAGCTGCGCTTTGTTTTCTTTGTCATGCGTTGACATTTTAGCGTTTCCGAGTGAATGGCTTTGATGCTTTTAGCGATTAGATAACGCAAAAATAGCAATAAATGACATATACCTTTTGATTTTGTACCACGATTTAAGAGATTTCACCTTAAATTGAAATCATGTAAAGAAATCGGTGTTGCTGACTTTAAAAATCATTATTTGATTCTTTACATATGGTTTAATTCATGATACTTCCAATATAATTTACTTTTATAAAATTATTGATTTAAATTATTTAAGTTTACTTAATCAATAATTATATACAGCTTGATTAAAGTTAAAACTTAAATTCATTGACTTAAAATTTTTATCATAGATAATAAATTTTACTAATAATTGTAGTAATTTAAAATTAAAAGTTATGTTCTTATATGTTGAAGATCAGTTCAGGCAACACTGAACCAGATTGAACTATTTTTAATGTTACAGTTAATTATATAGATCAGTTAGGTTTTTATTAAAATTAACTTATTATTTATATTTATTAATTTATAAAATAATAGTAGTTTTAAAATTAATAACATGAATATTTTTGAAAATGTAATAAAAGTCTCCAAAAGTATATTATACAATACGTACAAAATTTGTTTCTAAAATAGTAAACAAAATATTAGATTGCCATATAATTCTCTCATTTAATATTTTATGTTTCAAATCAAAATTTACTTTCTCAAGTATTTAATTATTTGACGTAAGAAGGCAGCACTATATATCTAGAGTATATTTATGTAATTTTGTAATCGTTTTGGATGATGGCCAGGTGTCTGTGGTGCTTCCAAACACAAGCAGCATTCCACAAAGATTTAATGAAAGCCTTTTAGAAGATAGTGATTATTATCGTATTGATGGTCTGCATGTTGTGGATCTAATAAGGAAAGAGTTCATTGAATCATTTGTGAAAAAAGGTTCGTTTTTTAATTGTTTTGTTTTTACTTTTAATAATTTAATCAAAAATTAAGATTTACGCTGCAAATTTAGATTTGATTACCGCTAAATGCTCATCACCTGATAAGTTATTCAAATTTTTATTCAGGTTTGTTGAAAATATTCAAATTATTTTTTTAATTGTATTACATTTGATACATATTATTTTATAATTAATAGACACAGGACTACACTTATAACTAAAATAAGATTTTACAATCTAATTCTCAATAATCCAAAAGTTGTCAGATGTAGCGTAAAATAAATTACTTTTATACAATTAGTATATTTTAAACTTTTTTAGTTTTAAGTAAATATTAATTATATACAATCTGTTTGCTAATAAAATTTGTATTTCTACTGTTTAGAAGATAATAAATTACTTTATTAAAAATCTTAAGCATGTATAAGATTAAACAATTATTCTAGCATTATTAAAATAAAAAAGGAAAATTTTTGTTCCAATTGTGCATTTAATAAAGTTTAATAAATTGAAATGTTGAGTAAACATAAACTGATTATTTGAAAATTGAAACTTAGTTGCATGTATATTAATTAGAGTATCATGATAAGAGTTATAAAAGTTATAACATTATTGTTTGATAATTTTACATTGCAAAACTAAAATATCAGAATTATCATATTTTTACAAAAAATAATAATCTTTCTATTGTGTAAATTTATTTATAGTGTAGATTTCAATATTATGCTGAGCAATAACATTTTGTTTATAATTTGTTATAACGTTATATATAGAACAAATGCAAAATACTAAAGTTTTGAAATTATTACTAAACTCTTTAGTCTTTATCTTTTTCCATCATTGAATAAAGATGTATTTTCTTTCCTTTTAATTGAAACTTATTTATTTTGTACTCTCGACAAGTGATTACATTTATAATTATACAAGACATTTATTTCAGGAGAACTAAGCTTGCTGACCATAGATAGAAAAATAGACGTCGACAATTTGGCAGCAATAACACCGACTGGCCATTTGTTGCTTAGCTTAGTTCGCGAAAGCTACCAAAAACTTGGCATTGAGGGAAAGCCAACCTTTTTCGAACGCAAACATTTCTCGCGCTACGGTAAGTCACAAGAAGCGTCGTAGATGTTAATATTCTAAATTAAAGTCATGCCTAAAAGACACCAGGTGCCCTCGCTGCGCGACTTGGCCCTAAAGTCCGTGAGCGAGTTCGTTACAACGTTCGGTAAGCAAATAGCCAGGCCGATAATGGTGCTGTCGGCGATAGACGCGAAAAAGGGCCAGTCCTATCTGCGCACGTTGCTGCTGTCGATGAGGCAGCAATTGAGCTCGAACGTGCCCTGGCATCTCTACGACCAAATGGCCCTGGAGACGCTACGGGCAATAAGAGATCTCATTAAAGAAATAAAGAGCGCGTACACGGAAAGATCGACGAGCTTCGCCGCGGAGATTAACGCGGCCGTAAATTTAACTCGGGTGATCGTTCATCCGAATTTAAAACACATCGAGTTCAGCGCCTGGCCGAAGATTATGCGACACGTGCTTTACGATTCGCTAATCGACATGACCGGGTTAGAGGTGCTGGACTTGGGCTCCGGCTCCGTCGGCTGGAAGACCTCGGATATCGAGAAAATCATCGTGATCGCCATACGTAATATGAAGAACTTAACGTCGTTCACCCTGTGCTTCGATTGCACGGACAATGTCATCGCTGCGGTTTGCCAGAATTGCCCGAAAATTCAGAAATTAGACGTGACCGCGTCGAGATCGGTCACCGATCGTAGCATCTTGTTCCTGTCAAAGTGCCAACAGTTAAGGGAGGTAAAGTTACTTAGCACATCGGTCTCGGTGCCCGGATACGTCGATCTCCTGCTGAGCCATCCCTGCATCGAGGACATAGGCAGGTACGACAAGTTCGGTATTGCGCTCGAGTACATCCAGGAGACCGTCGACAATTTCGACAAGCCATTTCGTCTGAAGTCATTCGAGTGCCGGAACATGACCATGCATCAATTGTACCTCCTTGTCGAAATGTGCCCTTACATAACGAGCCTCTCGATCCTCAAGGACGAGACGATCCTCGATCTGGCCATATTGGCCTCGCTGACTGATCTCAAAGAGCTGAAACTGCTCTCCTGTGATTTCTACGCGAACGGGATACAGATGCTGCTGGAGATCATCGGCTGCAACTTAGTCGGCCTGCATCTCGAGCACGTGGGCGAAATTGATCTCAGTGCCGTGGTCTGCATCAGCCAGTACTGTCCCAATCTGCGCAACCTCGTCTTTTACAATTGTGAATTTTTAGCGGTGACAACAACAAGGCACAGGAAGTTAATGGTGCCGCCCTTCAAGTGCTTGGAGAGGCTCAAGTGCGTCGTTGACTGCGCGGACATGTATTTAGAATTCATACTTTCTCACTGCGTCAACGTCAAGTCGATTCATCTCGGTTCGTCGACCGGAATAGGGGACGCCAGCTTTCACCGGGTGTTCGCCAA
The DNA here is from genome assembly GCA_018907035.1 of Sycobia sp. Sy_11. Classification (NCBI taxonomy): domain Eukaryota; kingdom Metazoa; phylum Arthropoda; class Insecta; order Hymenoptera; family Epichrysomallidae; genus Sycobia; species Sycobia sp. Sy_11. The sequence continues at coordinate 498,790 of JACCIC010000225.1, read as the reverse complement.
GAATCGCATGTCGAAGCTCGAGGAATTGAAGATTTTGTACAGCAACGACCTGTCCATGAGTACGGTGCACCTGCTCATGCAGAACTGCGAGAATTTGAGAAGGTTGTCCGAACTCGAGAGCTGGGACGGCATTACGCCGCAGGAACTCGACGCGTTCAGGGAAGAAATTCGGGTCAACAACTTTAACTTAGATACCAGTCCGACGTTGTCCTTGGCGTGATGAAGTTTTTCTCTCTTTCATTTTTTTTATAACGAAGCTCGGATATTTCTTTATTTTTATCGGCTTCCCTATACGTAGGCTGTGTATATATAATATACAATGCGTGTAGTCCGAACATTTTGAGAGCAATTTTTTATATAACACCATTTTTCATCGTAAAACAGTGTTTAAAAACTTTGTAACCTCATATTTAAAACGAAAAGTATATATTTAGAAACATTTTTCTAAAGGCAAATATTCATAAGTTATTTTTACAGGAAATCAATGAAAAACGCAAATTAAAAAAAAGAGATTTTACACCGTCATAATAAGCAATAAAACTTGCAGAGACTTTTATTTGTTGGCCTATAGCTTTAACTTCCTTATAATTTCTTATAATTTATTATTGATAATTTACATTATTTTTATAAAATATTTTTACTTCTAATTTTGCTCTCCGGAGTAGACCTTTTTTTTTAATCGTTTTTTTATGTACGATTTTTACCGGTCTCTTGCAAGTCGTCACAATCGATTTGAAAGATGAAAAATTGATCCCTGGCAAGAAATACTATGAAAGGATTCACAACAGTCTAGCGAAGCTGCATGATTTGACATTCGATGCAATAATATCGTGGGATCCACCAGGTAAATTTTACTTCGAAGGTAAATTGCACTGAAATATACGTAATTGTTATAAATTTCTTCTGATGTCGAATTTACAAATAGCAAACCTTATTTCTAAATAAAATAGTGTAATTTACCTGAATGCTTTTAATAAAGTATTTATTAAATTTATATTTATTCACATTAAAATTATTGCAGAAGAAAAACTTTGTCCGTCTTCAGTAGCGGCGTGGTTTTATAAACTGAATTACCCAGTTACCGTTTGCCACCAACAACTAATTCAGCGAGTCGAATACTCGATGGACATTCCAATACTCGAAGGTGAATATAATCTCGAGGCGTTTTTCGAATGGCTTGGACTTTTCAGCATTAACGGAAACTTGTAAGTATAGTTTCCACAAATATTAACAATAATTATTACGTTATTTAAAAATTAACCTGGATTTGTATAATATATCGCATAAAGATTTCAAAAGTATTTGTAGTTAATATTGCTAAAAAGTACTTCTTTCAATCTCTATACATTAAATCATGGTTTTAATTTTTCTTTTTAATTGTAAAAGATAAAACCAAAGATGGATAAGGCCGTAAAAATTGTGACTTATACAAGTAACTAATATTGAGATAAATATTTAAAAAAAAGGAAACCAAAGATTGATTATTATCTGATTAAATATTACATTTTTAAGTATAAATAAATTTTTTTATGTGTAAGACTAAAATGTTTGATTTAGCTTTCCGGGTTGAGGCTGCTTGATCACCTCAGTTCGATTCCCGACAACCGAATTTTTTGAAGGCATTTTAAAGAGTTAAAGTTACTTAACCGATTTACTGTTTTTTATATATGAATTGAGTTTTATTTATCCAATGATTACTTGAAAAAATGCTTGACACGGAAACGACTTTGACCGATTCGAATAAATTTTTGTTTCAATGACAGAGATTCGTCTCAAGTTCGTCCTATTTTATATAGAATTAGAGATTACGAAATAAAAGTTAGCAAAATATTTTCAGCGCATATATTTTTGGATTCTTTTTTTCAATTATAAATATTTAATAAATATGGATCTTGCAGTTGTAGATGCTTTTGTGACAAGAATTTTTATCTAATGCAAAGATAATTCTGTAAATTTCAATAGTTCTCAGGCAGTATATTTTTATTTGAATTGGCTAAATTAACAGGGTGTAAATATTTTCATTTGAAGAGATACTTCGAGCTTGTAAAATACAGCAATGCCTTATGTTAAATCTAAATAATTAAGATTATTATTATTAGATGGTAATTATTTAAAATTAGTTGTAAAAGAATACTTTTTTCTTCAAATTAGCACCCAATTGTTTGAGATTTCATTTAAAATTTTAATGTTAGAATTTATAACTTCAATATTTTTATTTTATATTTTAATATAATTATAGTCAGGTATGTGACAATGAGAGTGATTATAATGCAATTTACATTTCCGATGCATGCATAAAATATTTAGTGCCACTTTTTCAAGGGATATATAATTTCCATTTATATTAATATATTTTTTAAAACTTTTATTAATAATTTATTCTTTTTTTTTATTTTACATAATGTTCAATTCGAATTTTGTATATAAGTTTTTTTTATTTTTATTTTTTTTATTTTTAAACATATTTTTATTCTGAAAATTATAATGATTTTCATTAATCCATAACATATTCTCTTGTAATGATAAGTTATTAAGTTATAAGAGTTATCTTCATCTAAAATGACAAAAGCATGAACTTCTTGAAGTATGCATCCGTAAATAACAAAAATTTGTCAAAAATTAATTAATCAAATTTTTATTGTTTATATTGCACTTTTTTATATCCATAAAAATATATTCAAAATTAATGTTTTAAAGTTTTATCAAAATTTTTAACTTTAGGAAGAATATAAACGATAGATAGAATAGAAACCATCATGAAGTGGCGCGTTAAAAACAGAGAAATCGGTTTAAAATCTTGCACTTTTTGTATATTTGTGACATTGATTATACAACAAATGTGAAGAAAGTGCCAATAAATTTAATTTGAATGTTTTCGTACACCTTCTATTGAAACTGATAAAATAAACAAGTTCACTATAATATTTTTACAAGTTTACAATAATATGTTTCAAATAAGATCGAAAAGATTTGAATAATTATGAACGTATATTATGAAAATTAATGAATTTCTAAAGATATAAGATAAATCTTTGTTAAAATACATGAAACGGAATCTAATATTATTTAGACTTCGATTTATTATATTTTTACTGATATGAAATTGCCATGAGAAAGTATATAATTATTTATTAATTTTATATTTCATTTCGGACTTGTTAAATTATAATTATTCTTATGTAGTCATATATATTAGAAATAAAAATTGCAATTTATTTAAAATATGTATAAAAATCATTTAATAAAATTATCTTTTTACAGAGTAAACAAGGGGAATGAGGCCCAGTATATCAGTTCGTACGAGTGTCCATTACCAAAAATGGAGGTAGGACAGGTTCAGTATTTGCAATTCATGGGCTTCTTAACACGTCGTAAAATTGAAAAAATATACAATCTAGTGAAGGAGTTCACGATTTTAAGAGGTAGAACATTGCCGTGGTGCACCATGGATATTCAGGGATTTGCTGATAGCCCCATTAGTTGGGGTTTGAAGGAACATAATTTCTATACAGATGGAGACAATAGTTTTACTATCATACTGTGTCCTCATAGTGATAAATATATTTTGAGAAAAAGTTTAAGCTCAAATAATAAGCCAAAAATTACACAATGATAGTGTTTTTTTTCTAGACATTTTTATTCTGTTCGTGTACATAATTAGATAATCAAAAATACGAGAATATTTGCATACATACATAGTATCTTTTGTAATCATACGAAAATCGTTCATCTATTTTCTCTGTGGCTGTGTTAAAAATAAAGATTTTCAATACTTTGAATTTAAATGTACTTCATTCTCGTAATACAATGTAATAATACTTAATATAATATCACTTAAATGCGTTTAAAAATATTTATTTGGTGTAACGAAATACTTGGAATAGGAAAGTGTTTCTAAAATTTAGTCTTATTTTGGAAAACTTTTAATAATTTAAATTTTCTAATTTCACTCTTAGTGGAATGTCGTTTTTTTGTTTTTAATACATTGTACAAATACTGCTGATTCAATCAAAATAATTGTAAAAAATTAATTAATTGCGCTATACATTTTATATAATTCTATAATCATTACGCACTGATCAATTGTTGGAATGTAACAATTCTTCATAATACTAAGATGCTTAATCTTTATGGTGCGTAGAGTCTGTTACTTTATTCTTATGAAATGTTGAGTATTTAGTTTTTTTTTTTTCAGTTTCTTTTAAAGGCGTGTATTTAATAATTAGCTCAAAATTGCGCTCACTGACTAGTTATACAATAAATAATACTAAATTTCAACTAAATATTCTCATAATCAAAACTTGAATTAGAAATTTATATGGACAAATAATTTATGGCATATCCTTAGGTAACTGTATACAACCGATATTCGATATCTAATTTAAATTGGAAATTATGAAATACATATTCTATTATGTATATGCTTTATGCTGTGGCCATAGATAGTCGAGATTTCGAGGATTCAATTAACTCACAGATTTCGTCTAAGTCTCTGCTATACCTAAAAGCAAATAGGAAAACTTTAAATATATTTAGTATTGGTGATCTTTTTATTATATTGTATAAACATAAAATTGTCTAATATTTCCTTAAAAAATAGAACTTTAATTACCGACTGACAGGTCTGCTGTCTGAAGAATCAGAAGAGGCTTTAGCAAAAAACTCTCCATCATCAAGACTTAATCTGTTGCTGGTACCTAAAAACAAAAATACTCATTGATACAGATTATGAAAATAATAATATAGTTTTTTTTAATTTATTATTTAATTCATTCTTTTAATAGTTCAGTTAAGTTAAGACTATGCCATCAGGTTCTGTATTAACTAAATGAGGGAATATTTATCGCTTCTTATTTAATTATAATTCATATTATAATTATTTATTATATATAAGAGTAGAAGTGTAAGAAATAGCAAAATAACTACTAAAAAAAGGGAAATTTTAATAGTATAGCTATGAGAAAAGTTCAAATATATTACTTTATCACGATTTTTCTCTTAATTGAATTAGGTAAAACTTATTGTAATAGATTTCAAAATATAATATAGGTTTAGTTTCGAATTATTTATGATTTCATTAATCAATATTAATTAATTTGAGTCAAAGTCTCATTAGATTAAACTGTGTTAAACTGAAGATTTTTTGGACGTAACTCGGACGAAAAAGGCATTAAAACCATAAATTGCTTTTCCCCAATTAAACCAGATAGAATTGGTTTACGTAAACTCAAAGTTTTAAATAATTCTGTAATTTAATTTAACAATATTTCATTTTAATGGCTCTTTCCAAACAAAAAAAAAGAAAGAATTTAAAAATCTAATTTATATTGAACTTTTACCTGAAGGGAACAACATTGTATGTTTTAAAAGATCTCCACTTGTAAATGTCGTAAAATCTTCATCATCTTCTGGATCAGGTAAGTTACTTGCCATATTATCAACATTTACTGACTCTACCATATCTAACCATTGTTGATTATGTGAACGGAATTTTTCAAGTTTTATTCTAGCTGCCCATTCTTTATCACAGAGCTGCAACAGTTTACATTTAAATTATGGGTAAAAACTTTCAAATTTTGAGAAGGAAGGTGCTTAAAATTTCTGAACATTTTTAATAATATATAATATTGCAACTGATATTTTATTACATCAAAAAATTAGTGATATATAAAATTTTAGTATAATATAGACTTGTATATTTGCCTTCTGTGTTTAAGGAATAAAATCGGTCTTGAAAGTCAATTCTCAAATTAAATATGTCCCATAAACAAAAGGTTAAAATATTAATAGTAAAGGAACCTAACAAACAAGATCTATTTAAATTTAAATGTTAATAACCAATTATTTTCATTGGTTCATTTTTGTCAACAAATTTAACACATTTATATCTCCAAGGCGCTGTTTAAAATTTATTTTGCCGTTTCAGACACACGTAATCCATTATGAATAAAAGTAAAAAAATCAAATAAGTTCACGTAGTTAATTTATTTGAGTTAAAATAGGCGATGGGCTTCACATATGACTGAATATACACTTAAAATGAACTAAATAATTAAAATATCTAGCAATCGTTGGCTCAGACGATAAAGGCACCGCACAGTGGAACGAAACGAGAAAAACACTACCAAAACTGTGTCTCTTCTCCAAATTTTCAAAGAATTTTAATGCTTCTGTTTTGGAAATAATTTTTTGTATTATTCTAATATTAGTCTGTACCACTAATCAACTTAAAATTTCGTTTACTAATGTAATTTAACTCAATGTTTATGAGCACGATGATAAAAGTGAAAGATGAGAAAATTTCATGATGAAATCCACAAAAAGCTTGTACTTAAAAATATATTGAACCAAAAATATGTATTTTGATGAGATCCACAACTTATGTTTAAAATATTTTTTCAAATTTTTCTTATTTTTTGAAATAAATTTGAAGACCATGACTTGTTATGGATTCCACTATCAAAATTCGATATTCGTAATCAGTAGTACCCCAAAAACACAATTGTACAAATTTTTAGCAAAATCGAGAGTGGGCACTTTTCGGTATTTTATTCCATTTCTTTGAAAAAACGATATTTTTAACGGAAAATAAATCCGAATGAATCATTGACATTCGTTTTGTGTGCTTTCCAGTTGTGCAAGCGACATTTTGACAACAAAAAAAATTCATAGAACAAAAATTTTGTATTTTAATGAGATTCGCAGCTTTTGTCAAATACTTTTTTTTTAAATTTTTAATAATTACAGAGTTAAATGTAAAAAACTGAATGTTATGCGTTTTTCATAGATTTTGTCATGAAGATATTTGCATAATTCATACTATCGTATTCTATTTATAATTAGATAATTAAAATATACCGATAAACGGAATTTCAAATCGATCAATGACATTTACGCTATTTGGAATCATATAAAATTCTCTAAACTATCAAATCATATTAGAACAATTCGTTGTTTGGCAAGTCTAGGCTGTTCATGATTCGAATTCAATTCCCGTTAATCTAATTTTTTAGATATTCTTCATAAAACAGTATTAGCGGTATTATTCCTACTTAAGATATATCATAAATACTAAATAAATAATATAGAGTTTGTTTTTGTAGATTTTGATTGAACATAATTTGCAATCGTGTTTTAAATCTTAAGATTAAAAAAAAGCTTTATAAGTTGTTTGGATTTTTAATGTATAGTTCTTTTTCTTGATTTCTAAAAAAACAATTCAGCTGCGGTTGTTCCTGTAATTTGATAACGTTTTGAAAATATTATTATAAATTTATTATATTTATAAATTTATAAGTTAATGTAATAAATATTAGTATTTTAAGCATCTAATTCTTTGTTATACGTGCATAAATTATTGTTAAATCGCTTGATCATTATTATAGCATTGACAAGCGTAAATACGATTTGGAAAAGAACACGCATTTGTATAATGTCAGCTATAAATTGTTTGTAAACTTGCAGAAGAGAGCATATTTTGGTGACGAATTTGGTCCAAACTGAGCAAAGCAATTAAGATTACGATAAAAATCAACCGTAGGAAATTCTCTATCTCAACCAAATCCAAGAAATAAAGGAGAATTCGTTACCGATTCTAATATCAACCGAATTATCAGTAACTACATTTGAACTGTTATTTTTTCCAAAAATTTGATACCAAATATAGTTATCAAAAAATTCATTTGGCTGAACAAGTATATCAAATTTAATATTTTAATTGGAGAAAAGTATACAAGTAATATGATCGCCCCGATAAAAGAGTCGATATTTTATATGTGGCTCGATTTAGAGGCAATCAGAGGTACCTTGCTCAATCTGCATTACACCTATCATTTATATGTTGTAGCTTCTCCATGGTAGATAAAATTAATCAAATTTATGGAATTTGTTTAAAATATATAAGTTTAAAAAATTATTACTCTTGAGTAATCCAATTTATTAATTGTAATATAGTAATTGAAAATGCCATAATTTGCACAAAACGAATTTTTCCATTGAATGTGGTCATTTTTGTTACAGTAATAAATTGTTTTTGATAGTTAATAATCCAAAACTTATTCTTTTAAAAGTTTTTCAACATGATACCCAGTGTTGAAATTTGTTAAAACAACTTTAAAATATGATGCAGTTGAAGATCATTGTAATGTATTTTTTTTATTGTTATATTACATGCAATGCTATGATGATAGATGTTAAGTTATAATTATAATTTTAAAATTGCTGAAAAAAAATCGTCAAGCTTGTGTAAATTACGAAACTTTTGCTAATATTATGATTTAAAACATCGCTTTGTTTAACAATCAAAATTTTGATTAAATAAAATAACTGAAATTTCAATCTTTTTATTTTTAAACAGAAATCCAGTATGATGTTCTAAAACTGAGTAATCGACTTTTAAAAACAAGTAATTATGAATAAAAATTATGAATAAAAGTAATTATAATTTTAAAAACAAATTATTTTAGGGATTTTCAGATGTTAAGTATAAATTTTTTATTTTATACTATATCAGCTAGCATAAATTATATTTAATTAAAGTAAGTAAAATGTAATTATTTATTGGAAGTATTAATTATAATTTAATATTAATTATAATTATACTTACTGAAATGACATCCAAACATGCATCACAGATTTTTCGAATGGCTGGATTCTTGTCATGCATTAAATCTATTAAATAGCCTGGTGCCTCTGTAAAGAGAGGAAAAAGTTTATTATGTATATAAACTATAATTACTAAGTAAATTCTAATATTGTTTTATATTAAAGATAAATACTTTGTAGATGTTATTAAAAACCAGAATGGTGTACTTTCTATTATTAAGATCACGATATAAGTTATAAAAAAATGAAGGATCCTTGTTTTTTGAGGATTGATTGTGTAGAAAAATAATTACAGTTTTTTAATATTATTTTTTTACACAACCAATCTTGAAAAAACTAGGATAATTTTGTATTGTCTTTTTACTTCATTGATGTAGAGGGTGTTACTAAATTTCATTACTGTTTAGATATACAATAGTTTTACATGTTATAAAAATTAGTTGATTATTCATTAGAAATTGACTTAAAAATTTCAAAGTTGTATGTTGTTGTAATTATAAAAAATACTTGAAGAATAACATGAGCATCTTTAAATATTTAAAATAAATGAGAATACCTATTGCTTTTAAAAAAAAGTTTGAAGCAAACATTAACATTTACCATTACCAGTCTCGCTAATTAAATAATCCCTCGTTGAAATATGTTTAGATATTTGATAAAAAACGTAGATTATTTGTAAGACCATTTCATCATCTTCCTGCTTAGCTAATTATTCAAATTAAAATGTCATTAATTTTATACTATGAAATTTTACATGGAATGTTACTAAATGTATATAACATTTAATTTTTTTTAAGAAAAATACAACTAAACCTTTCAACAATTCAATTAACGATAGAAGCATATCTGCTTTGCACATTAATCTTGCACAGTCTTCATCAGCAGCTGCAGTTCCTAGAAATATCACGACTTCAAGCACCAAATCATCTTGAACTTTACCTATAATTAGAATAATAATATACAAATAGATCTATAAATTGGTATGCATAATTACAATTAAAAGATAAAATTGTTATAATTCATTACCAGGAACAAGTGCATTACGTATCCATGGAATGAGATTACAACGTTGCAAAATTTGTGAGTAGTCTAAATCTGGCAAAGATAAATTCCCCATTACTCCAATAATTTCTAAAATAAAGTCTTGACAATCAGACTGAGTTAAGGCCATTGCAAAATCTCCAACAAATTCCTAAAATTATTTACATAAACGAAATAAATAATATTTATTTTTATATTATTATTGAAAATAATAATTATTGATATTAAATAATAGTTTCTTAAAATCATCTCACAATAAAATTTTCTTTTATTGAATCATGTTGTGAAATATTTCGAACTATTTTCATTAACAATGCATTCTGGCTTTTGAATGCTTTTTCAACTAAGTTTATTAAATGATTATTTTGAATCATGAATTCAGCATTCTTATTATTTGTGGCAAGATTAATACATAAAGCGATTAATTCAGAAATAATTTGATCATCATCTGATTCTAAAAGCATTTCGGTGATCTAAAACAAAAATTAATAGAATTCAATTTTAAACATTAATTTGTAATTTATTTTTTAAAAAGAAATAATAATAAATGTTTACCACAGGGATACAATCAGTAGTGGTGAACATTGCTTTGACTTTATCATCCATGCTAAGATGATATAGTAATCCAAGAATGGTAGTCTTATTAATATCATCTTGTACTAATAACTTTACTAATTTTGGAAGTAGGCCAACTTTAATCATCTTTCCTCTCAGTTTAGTATCAAAAGATAAATTAAACAAAAGTTTTAAACTACTAGAAACGAGATCAGAATTATTATTATGAAGAAGTTTTGGTAATTTCTCAATAATATTTCCATCTGCCTATGAAAAGAAAACATATACATTAAAAATATATTTAATTTAATACAATTTTATTTTATGAATTATCAACCATTGCATCCTTATTTTCTTTGAATATTGATAATTTTTTTAAGAACGTTACAATTAAAATTAAAAGATCAGTATTAGTTCGATCCAAAGTCTTCAAAAGCATTCCTATTAGATTCTTTTTCCTCATTTTTTTTTCGACAGTAAAATCTTCTGCTATGTTTAGTAAAAGATAAAAAGCAACTAAAAAAATAAAATAGCTTGTTAGTTTATGAAATTATATTTTTTGAGTAGTAGTAATTTAAAGTACCTACTTTTTAATAACTGTTCTTGCTTTTTTGTTAAATTTTTAAATTTTTTTCGGTTTCTTTCAAGATCATCTTTTAGTTGGTCTATTTCAGTTTGGGACATGCTTGAGGGTGTGTCGGCAGATCTTCTTTTAACTTGTAAATCAAGTGGACCATCAGCACTCCATATATCATCTATAATTTTCATTTTTTTGTCAGCACTATCTTCACTCATTATAGGTAGTAAGCACAGACCAGTGTTATTTTCAAAGTATCTTCTACGTTTTTCTAAATCATCTTTCCATTGATTGTGACGACTTAATTCATAATCTATGATATCCATACAAAGTGAACCAATCTTTAAGAAAATATGAATTTTCAATATTTAATAAAAAAATTAACTATATATATTCATAAATTATATACCCTGTGTTCTATAACTACACTGTGAAATTCACTATATGTGGAAAAACAAAAAAAAATGTAAATAATATTTATAGATAGCTCAATACTTTTCTTCCAATCTTCTCTTAAAACTCTTGCTAAAACACTAAGCAGAGACTCTGAAAAAACACATATTCTGGGTTATAGATTTTTGTATATAATATATATATATATATTAGTTCAGAAAATTGACCTTGTTTTATGTGTATGTTTAGTAAACAGATATATAACAATGAATAAATAAATAAATAAAGAAATCATTATGAATATATATACAATTCTATATATGTTTAATTAATAGCTAATATTATAAAAATTAAAAATATAAAAAAAATTTTTAAAATATGTTTTTTTTTAAGAATCTAGCTTTCTAATCACTAAATTCTTTTTACCATTTTTAGTTAGTTCTTGAAGATTGTCTGGTATTCTTACTAATTGTAAAATCATTGAAGATCCTTTTATTTTATCTGATATTTCATCATAAAGTAATTCCATATAGTTGTCAATATTACTAATGATTGCACGTTCTGAATCTGCACCTTCCACATTGAGAGAATGAGATGATATTGGTCTTGAAGGATAAGCAGTACTTTCGCAATCTGAAAGTATATTATTTTGTAGATAGTAATATTATTTAATATAATTCTTTACTCAAATATGATAAGTAACATATGAAGTAAAACATTTAAATAATTCAACAATAATTTAATTTTAACATATATACCATCACTATTAGTTTTTCGATTTTGGAGATAATAAATTAATTGTTCAACTTCCTGTAGTTTTGCTTCATGTATAAGAGAACATTTTTGTATAACTTCCTTAGCAAGTAATGTGACATTGGTATCAGCGTTAAGGCTTTTTAATCTTATAATTTTCTGGCAATCCTAGTAATATATTAAAAGTTTTTTAAAATATTTTCTAAACTAATTAATTTTTTTGGTTTAATTCTTTTTTATCTTACAAATTTCAAAAATATATATTATAAGAGAAAATTTACCTTGTGATTTCCTAATATTGGATCTCCAAGTTCTCCCAATATAACAGCTTGAACACCATAATTTACAATTATAGCTTTTTCTGTTGGATGTACTTCCAATTCTCCTGATTTTATTCTTCTAAAGAGAATATGTATGTTATATAGTAATAATTTATAATAATTTTAAATGGATAAGATATAAGTAAAGATAAGAGACTTTAATACTATTATCATTTGATTATAGTGTTAATAGAGCCAAAATTAATATAAAATACTTAAATAATATACTGTATCAAGAAAAAAATTAAAATAAAAATTTTGAAAATAATATAGTAAGAATTTATTTTAAACAAAATAAACATTCCTGTCAACATGATTTTAGTTTAACAAATTTAGTATCAAAATAACACATCAAACTATATTCCTATAAATTTATTATTCAGAAACTATCAATAAAATTATGTAAGATAAAGCAAGATTACTGATTAAAATATAATCAATTGTAACAACAATGTAAGTAATTAAAAAAAATCATATAATTTCAAATAGTAATTTTTTGAAAAGTTATAAAGAATTGGAATTGTTAATGTAGAAACCTTACAATTGTAGGTTATACAATTTGTCAACAATTTATTGCACCAATTATAAATCAATTTCATAAAATAGCAATATTTGCAATAAATATAAGCTTTTTAAAATCAAACATTTCAATTGAAAATAAAAAATTAATCAAATTTACTTCTTGAGAAACGTTGCTTCCTCCATTTTTCATAAGAGCTTTCCAGAGGGAAAGCCTATGTAACAATATCAACAATTCGTAAGCCACTATAAAATTTTCGCAGCTTACGGTTTATAAGGTGAACATTTTTTAACTTGTCCTTGTCTCTTGTTTAATATTTCTGCCAAGACTAGGCTAATCATGGTTTTAAAAAATAATCAGAAAAGATTGTATTTTTCTTCAGGTAATAATTTGTACATAATTTTACCAGTTTTCATCCACTTTACTTTACAAATCATGCTTCTGGTCACAATGGCGACCTCATATCGTTAACTAAGTTACTTATATTCTTGTTATTACACTAGTTTGTATATATGCGCATTACTACAAATGTTCAAGTTCAACACTATAAGTGCATATACATATAGAAAAGCTTCAGCAGTATATGCTGATATATATTAGTCCACTGCTTCTTAGAAATGGATCCTGGATTGTAAATTGGTTGCAACGTGGTTGTAAGTTATAATAGGTAGGTATATTATATATAAACAGCAATCGATTTTTTATCGAGTTCAGATGTGTCAGTGACGTCGACTTATACTGCAATCAAATTATGATGGATTAACTCTTTTATCAGCTTTTATCTATTCTTATACATTGCTTCTATAAAACGTGGCTTAAATCAGCAGATCAGCAGGGTGCAGACCAGCTGATATTTTCTGATATTCAAGTTATGCTTGTGTGCTTGTGCTTTATATATCCGCAGCGACCGCACCTGATATATACTGATGCACCGCAGCAGACTGCAGTCTGCAGGACTGCAGTATACCTCCCATCTGCTCCCACTCTTGGTTGGTTCTGTTCTAGCAGTTCTAGTGTGCATGAGAGAACAAACTACCCTCCACACTCCATGCGAATTAGGGTTTTGATTCTACATTTTCTTCAACGCCTATTTTTTTGCATTAAATGATAGATGAGGATGTGTAAAATAAGACCCTAAATTGTCGGGATCGTAACCCATCGGTGACGTATTTATTTATTGCAAAATAGCAAAAAAAATTCTCTTTTTTTTACTTTTTCTTCAATAGTTTAAATAATATTGCTCTAATCGAAAAATGTTTCGTATAAAAGTTGTGCAGGAGATAATTCTGAAGAAAAGTACGTACAATATAAACTTAAAAAGTCGATTGTTCTATTGTTAAATAAACAATAAAAATGGAAAAATTTTCGAAATTCAAACAGCTATACATTTTGTTTAAACAATTGAAATTCAATAATAATGGCGCAAATAGATGTTTTATCATTTACTTATATTATGTTTCAAATTACAAAGTGTACTTTCAATATGGCAACCAGTTGCAAAATTATTTATATTGCAACTTAACCATTGCTAAGTTCACCAACGGCTGGGAATTTTTTAATGCAGTAAAATGCAATCATTAGAGGATATTAATAGTAATCAAAGCTGAAAAGACCAGATTTTTAAACTAAATATGTATATTGTTTAAAGTGAAAAACGACGTTGCTAGGGACGATATCTCGGAAGTTTTTAACGCTATTGGATACTATTATACATTGGATACAATAGAATTACCGTATTAGAACCAAGAGCATTATGAAATGCTCCTGCACAACTTTTATACGAAATATTTTTCGATTAGAACAATATTATTTAAACTATTGATGAAAAAGTAAAAAAGAGCATTCTTTTGCTATTTTGCAATAAATAAATACGTCACCTATGGGTTATGATCCTGACAATTTAGGGTCTTATTTTACACATTCTCAGCTATCATTTAATGCAAAAAAATAGGCGTTGGAGAATATGTTGGTAAGTCGGCCATTTTAGACCTAATTCGCCTGGACTACCATCAGCTACCATAGAGCTTCTATGAGAAACCGGCATTCTTATATTGTGTACACATATACTATAGAATAAAATATAATAAAAATGGTAAATTATTGTATTTATAATTATTTATATAAAAAAATGTTAAAAATTAAATGTATAAGAAATTCATGCTATTATGTATATACTGTTAGTCCCTTATAACAAGTTTATCTGCACTAAAATTTTTAAAACAATTTTTTTTGTTTTATATATTTTTATTAATTTACAAAAATCGTGGCCATATATATATATATATATATATATATATATATATATATATATATATATATATTGCGGGGAAATATGGTTATCTAATCATAGAGATAATAGAGATCTCTATTATCTCTGCTAATTAGCAATTTTCTAACACGAAAATGATGTAATGTTTGTTAAAATTTGTAACATGATTTTTTTTACAGTAAAATAGGTAGTTTTGACTTAATTTTTGACATAAGCATTCAAAAGCGCGTTTATATAAAGATATTATTTTTTGTCAGTTTTACGCTTGTTTTATCAGTAATTGCATATATTCATTATATATAGTACATTTCACCTTATGATAAATTACAATAATAAGTTAATTCTTTTAGTTACTCATACTGACAATTATAATTATTAGGCTGCTGATATTTGCTATCTTTTATATCACTAGGAGACGTACTTGCGCGTGCAGAGTGCCAATTGCAGGTCTGAGTTTCTGATGCGCGCGGATATATAATATTATCAAGCGATGGTGGAAACACGTTACGAAGATCAAGAACGCGTAGTATATTGAGAGAATAACTTTTTTCCCCTTAAAATATAAAATCATACATTATATTTGTATCAATTCGACTGGAAAATTTAATGTACAAATAATGGAGAGCAAAAAAATTATTATTGACTGTGATGCTGGAACTGATGATGCATTAGCTTTAATAATGTTAATTGCTGCCCATAAGAAAAAAACAGTAGAAATATTAGCTATTACTTGTGTTCACGGAAATACCAACATAGATAATGTAGTCAATAATGTTTTTAGAACTCTTGATGTCTGTGATGCCTTAGATGTAAGTCTTAATTTTGTTAAAAACAAAATATTTCCTTTTGATATTATATATCTAGTCAAGAAGTATAATACTTTTTATAAAAATTTATTATTTATAACATGTTTCTATAGATACCTGTGTATAAAGGTGCAAGTTCTGCTCTTATATCAAAAAGTAATACTCAAATAGCTGCAGATCATGGGTATCATGGCTTAGATGGCTTTGGAGATGTTTTTACTGATAAACCTGATATTAGCAAACTTAAGGAACAACATGCTGTGTATGCTTTAAATAATATTACAGCTAAATATTATGGTAAGCTGTGAAAGTATTTATTATACTAGAGACCAAATAAGTTTATAAATATTATATATATTTAAATTCTTCGGCATAATTTGATATTTAATATGCATATACATGCAAATATGAATAAAGTTATTATAATAAATAAGGCCGTCTATATTTATAGGTGAAGTAATTATACTTTGTCTTGCACCTTTAACAAATATAGCACTTGCTATAAAAATATATCCAGATTTTGTAAATTCTGTAAAGAAGTTTTTAATAATGGGAGGTAGTTTATCAGGTAAATTTTATATAGAGTATTATTAATTATATTATTAAAATATTTCTGCCACTAATTAGAAAATGTTCAATGTTGAATTAGCTGGTAATGTAACTTCACAAGCTGAATTCAACTTTTATGCAGATCCAGAAAGTGTACATATTGTATTAAATAATGCTGCTAAAAAATTATGGATTACTCCTTGGGAAACATGCTTGGAAACAAAAATTACTTCTGTAAGTAATTTGTTATAAGATTTGTTTATATTATATCTCTGGGAATTGTTTTAATATTAAATTTGAAATTCTTAAAATGCAAAATCATAGGATATGTGCTGTTATACACGCACGCATGTACGTACACACGTACACACACACACACACACACACACACACACACACACACACACACACACACGCACGCACGCACGAGAGCGAGCGAGCACTAATTTCAAATTTTCTTGACAGCAATGGAGAAGTAATGTGTTAGGAAAAATAAAAACTCCAACAGTTAAACTATTAAATACTATTGAAGGAGATATTTATACTGGTGAAGAAAATTATACTGTATGCGATGCTTTTGTAGCTGGATTTTTACTTAGACAGGATATAGCTGAAAAAATTGTCATGCATCACCTTGATATTGAACTTAGTTCTACAGAAAATCGAGGTCAAGTTCTTATTGATCATTCAGATGAGCCAAATGCATACATTATTCAAGAAATAAATAATGAAATGTTTAAGGATCTTTTACTAATGACTGTGGAATCAAATACACAAAATAATAATATTATTTTGCAGAAATAATTTATTACGGAATTATTTTTATATACATTTACAATTTACACTATCAAACCCTCCTTTTGTATAAATTTCATTGCGAGGAATGTACTTTAAGCTTACTTTCAACAAAAACTATTATAAACTTTGTATTGTATACTTCATTGAAATAAATTTATAATATTGTTATATTAAGACATTAGATATATGATTTCTAAAAGTAATTAAATTAATTTGTTTCATGGTACAATAATTAAGATTTGGCCTCTTCCTTATTCGTTTCATCTTTTTGAGATTCTTGAAATTGTTTTCTTGTTTCCCTATTTGATTTTAATAGCTCGATTAATTCAGCGTGTATGCTATCATTCTTAGTTTCTAATGTGTCTAATACTAAATTTAATTGATCTAGTTGATCATTAAGAGCCTTAAATTCTGAAAATAAAAATACCTTTGTGTATAATTATTTGGTTTATTGATATTAATTTGTAAAAATGTAATATTTTACGTTTTGGTTAAAATCTGTTAATAAAATCTTTGTTATACTTTACATATGCACACATTTAAAAATAATTAGTGTTGTGAGAGAAAAAAATTGAATATAAAGAGAAAAAATATATTGTATACCAAGATTGAAACCTTTTTTAAATTTACAAAATCAGGACTAAAATGACATTCTCGACTCAAAACGTTAACGCCCACATCGTTGCATACTAATTTAAAATAACAAACATTTAACGAATCAATCAATGTCAACTGGTACAAAAAAATTGTCTGACAATACTTACCTTCTTCGTTTATTTCTTCCACTTTGTTGAGGTCTTCAACATTGTCTTCCACATTATCTTTGCCATTTTCATGTGGCTGAAGAGCATTTCCAACCATATTTTTATCTTTATCTGATGCTAATTCTGCCATTAATGATTGAGGAAATCAGCTGACAACAAGAGCAGTTCACAAAGTTACAACCTTGCTGTGTTTCATATATATGTTTTATTTGTATATCATGTGCGCGCCTTATAGGTTACGCTTTATTTTCTTATAGCTGTTTTCATGAAAATGTTTCAACCGCAAAATTTTACATATGTACTTTAATTGAAATTTTAAATAGGAAATTCTCATATTTTCTAATTTTATTTTTAAATAAAAGCCTATATAAAAAAAAATTTACTAGCAGTTATTTTCTATTACGTCTTTATAATATTATACTACTATTGTAATATAATTTTACTATTATAATATAATACTACTATTTTATAATTATTTTTGTATTTGTTCAAAAATTGAAATTAAAATTTTAGAAACAAAATTTTTAATTAATATTTGATTAATTATTTAAGTAATTATTAAAATTTTGAAATGGACTAAAAATTAAATCTTAATTTAAATGGATTCTGACTCCTGACGTAATTTATAAAATTTTCATAGGTATCTTTCATTATTTGTAATTAGACTATCATGGCAATAGAATACTATTTAATGATAATAAATGTATACACTGGTATGAATAAAATGATGCACTCATTTTTATTGCTATAATCAATCCAGCGGAAGTAGAGTGAGAGCTTAGATGATATGCTGAGAGAGAGAGAGAGAGAGAGAGAGAGAGAGGATAAAACTGTCAGTGACCTGCAACGTTAACACGCGTTATACGTTAAACAATTATTATATAGACAAACATAATTTATTGAGAAAATTCTTGATAAAAATCAAATAAACATTATATTATAAAAGTTTGTCTATACAATACTTTTTTATGTACAACGCATGATAATGTTATAGGCTACTGACAGTTTCATCTGGTTTTATTTTTTCTCTCTTTCTCTTTAGGCCTCATCTATGTATTGTTTGTTAACGTACGATTTGTTCATATGTTTTGTAATTGAATTCTATTGTCACAATAGTCTAATAATGAAAGGTACCTATAAACATTTTCTAGTTTTACGTCACAGGGATTATATGGCAGAAGCCCTTTAAATTAGGATTTAATTTTTAGTCGATTTCAAAATTTAATAATTAAATAATTAATAAAAAATCCTACTTGTTTGCTAATTCATAATATTTTGAAATATCAATTGAAAAATAATATAAGATAATTTTTTCCTGACTAATGAGAACTTCTATATTTTTATCTACAATTACAATATTTGTTATGTCATTAAATATTAAATAAAAAAATAAATAAATATTTACATTCAAATTATCCATATTAACATTGCATTTATAATAATAATAATAATAATAATAATAATAATAATAATAATAATTTTAATAAAATATTTTCTAAGAATTTATCTTATACAATGATCAAAAAAATGAATGTTACTTCTAACATTTTACCAATTTCTTCTCATACAAAAGTAATTACAACTATATATATTACTAATATATTCATATATTTGTAATTGCTACACAGATTTGGGATACGGCCGCATCTATAATGAAATAAATTTATATATTACTTTTATATATGAATATAGAATATAGAATAAATAGCTATGAATTTATGTTAAATGTATATGATAGAATAAAATTATAGAATGTTATTAGTTTTTATTTAAACAATTGTAAACCACAATTTATGTAGCTTTTATGAAAATCTTTCTAATTATTATAAAAAAGTATTTCTGTTGACGTGGAAAGTTTGCGCCCATCCTGATTAAAAAGGCTGTTCAGACCGTTCTATATTACTAGCATTAACATATTATATATATATGGATCATTGGCGGGGGTCATTGTTGTGCTATTAATTACTATACGTTACAAGCTGTTTTGTAATCTAAAATCTGCTAGGTCTATATATTATATTATTTCCCCATATATTTTTATAAATCAACAAATTTTATTTGACTTGAAAAGCTGAAAAAATTGACCTCTTAAACGTTCAAAAATGTTATGTAACTTCAAATTTTTTGTTTGCAAGAAATTCAGGTTTTCTGCAACATTTAATGGCTTGCACAAAAAGCTTTCAAAACATTTTGGTCTAAAAATTTACAAAGCTATTATTTGATAAAAAAGAATCCAGGCATTTGGAAAGTACTTTTTTGTTAAAAAAAAAAAAAAAAAATAGGAGAATCTACAAAAAAACTTCGGCTTTTTCTGTTTTCTATATATTTAATGTCATGCCATTGTGTTAAAATTTGACTGGTATTTTATGATCATTTTTACTCTATAAGTATTGAGTAAGTATATTTCCATGAAATATACTTCCAGGCTTTCAATTTAAACTGTTACTGATTTTTTTAGAATCTTCGAAACTGAAATTATAGCTTGTTAAATATTTCTTTTAGATAAAAGAAAAAGATGTTTTGTAAGCTGGTCGTTCTGGCGACAGAATGTTAGGAACGATGAAAAGTTTTTATGAATTTTTTTTTGGAATAAATTTAAAGAATATCCTAATAATAATTTGTTGGTCTTACAGTCCTATTACATAGACAAAATAATAAATATGTAAAAATATTGGGTGTGCAAGAAAGATTCCAGTATTTTTTTAATATGTGAGGTTTTATTATGAAAACTTTGTTTCATATCCTTCATTCAAAGTATTGTCCATCGGAAATTATAATTTTTCCCATTTTTCTAGCAATGTATGAATTTCGGACTAAAAAAATTTCTCGTCTTTCGAGCCCAAGAACGTATTGAGCCAATGTTTGGTTCCCTATACTGAACTAAAGTGTATTCCCGTAGAAACGTTACTGAACTTTCATACGCTGTCTCTTCACATAAAATCATGTTAAAATACGAATAAAAGAAAACTTTGCGAAAAATAATTTAGTCCATTCTTCTAAAAAAAGGCAATTTAACCTGTGAGGTTTAAACTCACTAAATTTTAGTGCGAAACCAAAAAACACACACGTACACTAACAAGAGTATGCGTGTTCGAAATATAGTTTTGCAGTGGTTGTTTTTTCCAGGAGAATTAGAGGTAGTCCAGCGGACATTGGATTGTAGTGATGGAGCCATGCTTCATATATTGTAATATGTAGACACAAAAATTCGTCTTTCTTACAGTTGACTATTGCTAAAAAATACTACGAATCATCAACACCTTTTTTGATATCTTTAGAGTTTTAGCTATCGTGATCAACTTCATTTTACAATTATTTTTCTAGACTTTATAATATTTTCG